>JAWWMP010000001.1:85637864-85679852 GCA_035047865.1 Dendrocincla tyrannina
AGAATAGAATAGAATAGAATAGAATAGAATAGAATAGAATAGAATAGAATAGAATAGAATAGAATAGAATAGTTCCACTCTTTGGAGAGCTTAAATACACTATTTTTGCCCCTGTGAAAAAAACAGTGTGGGCATATTTCACTCATTCAAATCTCTTCTCAAGGTTGAACAGGCTGAGGTCCCTCAGCCTTGCCTCATAAAAGAGATGCTCCAGTCCCTTAGTCATATTTCCGGAGGGCTGTGCAGCACTCTGGGATATAAGCAACCCCTCCCAGATTTGAGTCAACAGCAAAGTGGCTGAGGAGACATCTGCCCCTTCATCCAAGTCATTAATGAATAGGTTAAACAATACTGGACCCAGCACTGAACCTTGGGGAACACCATCATCTTTCTTTATCTCTGGGAAGTCAGGACTTAGGGATGAACAGGTCTTGTGCTAGTAGAGAATTTTTTCCCTGTCTAAGAATGACCTAACTATTTAGAAAATTTATCCTCAGTACTTAACAAAGCTGAACATTACTCTCTGCCTCTCTTCACCTGACCTTTGTCACATTGTCTGTGCATCAATTTTGTGTTCATTCTGCAAGTAATCAGTTCTTCCTTTCTTCACTTCTCTGCTTTGCCTTTTTAGAAAGAAGCTGACTTCATAAAACTGACAGATACAAGACTATAAATAACTACAGTTTAATTTATAATTTCAATTACATATTTACTTGCCAGGGGTATGATTTATCTAAGGCTCCTGGACTTAGTGTTTACCTGGAGTCTTTGAGGAGTCAGGGGAAATGCACTGGACCAGAGCACAGTCACATTTTCTTGATGACAAGTCTCATCAGCTTCCCCTTGTGCCCAAGCACATAGACACAGACACACAGATCTTTGTTCAGTTTACAATGAGCTATTAAGGAGGAGAAACTGAAGGACCTTTCCCTGTAGCTGGAAAATCACCATGTTTTAAGGATAAGTCAGGCTCTGCTGAGCACTGTATTTAGCCTCGAGGAAGGCTGATGGCAGAAGCAAACCTGATTTATTCAGTAATAACATGTTCCATGGTGGAAATGGTGGATATAGGCCAATTCTTTTGTATCAGGATAAATTTCACATTTCCCTTTTGATTTTTAAGTCTAGTGACTTAAATCACAAAATCATAGAATATGCTGAGCTGGAAGGGACTCACAAAGATCATTGAGTAGAACTCTTAGCCCTGCACAAGACCATCCCCAAGAGTCACACCATGTGCCTGAGAGCATTGCGCAAATGCTTCTTGAACTCTGTCAAACTTGGTGCTGTGACCACTTCCCAGGGGAACCTGTTACAGCATGCAACAACTATCTGTGTTATTTAACCTAAACCTCCCCTGACACAACTTCAGGCCATTCCCTGAGGTCCTGTCACTGGTCACCACAGAAAAGAGATCAGTGCCTGCCCCTCCTCTTCCCCTCACAAGGAAGTTGTAACTGCAATGAGGTCTCCCTTCAGCCTCTTCTTCTCCATGCTGAACAGACCAAGTGATCTCAGCCACTCCTCATACAGCTTCCCCTCCAGGCCCTTCATCATCCTGTTGCCCTCCTTTGGACACTCTCTAAGAGCTTAATATCTTTCTTATATTAGTCACCAAAA
This sequence comes from Dendrocincla tyrannina, assembly GCA_035047865.1. Lineage (NCBI taxonomy): Eukaryota > Metazoa > Chordata > Aves > Passeriformes > Dendrocolaptidae > Dendrocincla > Dendrocincla tyrannina. The sequence goes on from JAWWMP010000001.1 coordinate 85,639,485, forward strand.
CTGGACACAATATTCAAGCTGAGGCTTCCCCAGTGCGGACCAGAGCGGAGGACAATCCCCTCCCTTGACCAGCTGGTGATGCTTTGCCTGATGCCCCCCAGGACATGATTGGCCCTCCTGGCTGCCAGGGCACTGCTGACTCAGATTCAACTTGCCATCCACAAGGATTCCCAGGTCCCTTTTCACAGCACTGCTTTCCAGCATCTGATTCCCCAGTCTGTACATACATCCAGGGTTGCCCCTTGTTGAACTTCATACAGTTAGTGATTACCCCACCCTCTAATTTAAAGAGTTCTTTTTCCGGGGCCTCCTTGCCTTTGAGGAAGTCAACAGCTCCTCCCAGTTTTGTGTCATCTGCAAAAATGCTTAGTATCCCTTCCAGTCTTGCATCCAAGTAATTCATGAAGATGTTGAAGTGTGCAGGGCCCAAGATGCAGCCCTGTGGGAACCCCACTCTAGTGACAGGTCACCAGTCTGATGTTACCCATTCACCATTACCCTCTGTGCTTGACACACAAGCGAATTGCTCACCCACCACATGATGTGTTTATCCAGCTGTGGGATGGACATTTTGTCCAGAAGAATCCTGTGAGAGACAGTATCAAAACCTTTACTGAAATCCAAAAAGATTACATTAACTGGCATCCCTTGATCAACTAGGTGGGTTACCTTGTCATAGAAGGAAACTGGTTGGGATAAGCAGGACTTTCCTCTCGCGAAGCTGTGCTGGCTGTGACCGATGACAGCATTGTCTTTTAGGTGTTTTTCAACACTTCCCAGAATAATATTCTTCATAACTTTACCAGATACTGAAGTGACACTGAGAGGCCTGTAGTTTTTGGGATCCTCCTTGCCCTTCTTGAAAATTGTGGCAACATTCAACTGAGCTGAGACAGCTCCTGTCAGCTGAGACATCTTTGGATTCCAAATACCACTCAAAAAACATCAAAAGAGGTTTTGTGATGAGATCAGGTAACCCTTTCAGGATTCTTGAATGAATCTCATCAGGCCCCATAGATCTACAGCTGGAGCAGTAGATCCTGCACAATTGCAGGGTCAACTTGGAGTTGATCATTCTTTCAGTCATGGTCCTCCAGCTCAGGGAGCTGTGACCTCCCTGATCTGCCATCTGTGGTGAAGATAGAGGCAAAGAATGAGTTGAACCGCTCTGTCTTGTCTCTATTCCTGTTTGTGAGGTGGCAATCTTCATCCTGTAATAGGCCAATGACATTTCTATACTGCCTATTGCCATTAATGTATTCAAAAAAACTCTTTTTATTGTCCCCTACATTTCTGGCCACCTTCAATTCCAGTTGAGCTTTGGCAGCACAAATTTTCTCCACACAATGAAAAGCAGAATCTCTGTATTCTTCCCATGTCAACCATGTTTACACCGATCATACACCTTTCTTTTTTTATTCTATTTCCAAAAGAAGAACCCTGCTCAGCCAAGCCAACATTCTCCCTCACCTGCTTGACTTCTGACAGTGCAATCAGTTATGGAAGGAAGAGCTGGTAAAATTTGACAGAGATAGGCATATATCTGTTCAGGAGGAGAGACTCTTTGATGAACTTTCTTTAAGCCAAAGAACACTGGATAGAAGAATAACATAGAAGATTGCAGAGGACATTCTAGTGGCTTAACATGCATGGCACGTCATTAAAGACCTTACCCATTAGCCTGATAGTAACAGAGATGACAGACTCTGGAGTCCCATTGGGATTATGTCATTGTTCTAGTACTTCTCTGAAAAAAGAAGGAATTATTAGGTTGTGTTGCAAGAACAAAATAGGCAGTGCATATTTTCATCTTCTAGCCTTAGGCTGAGTATGTAAAAAAATTTGAAAACTTTAAGTACCAGCTCACTGACTCTTTTTGCTATCCAGCACTCATGTCAATTCTAAGGGGAAGCAGAGAATTAATTCCTTGTTTTGCTTTGCTTATGTGCATAGGTTTTGCTTTCCCTATTAAATTATCTTTCTCTCAAGCCATTAGTTTTCTAGCTTTTACCCTTCTGATTCTCTCCCTGATCCTGTTGGTGGGGGAGTGAGCAAGCAGCTGCGTGGTACTTGGTTACTGGCTGGGGTTACATCATGACAATATGCCAGGCTGCAAGATGAAAGAAATTCATTTATATTTAATTTATGACAAGAAACAAGCCAAATAGTATATGTATGACGAGTGCTCAGATCACATGGTCATGCTTTCTCCAGCAGTGCTAGTTGACACAAATTGCTTGAGTTCTGCATCTCTAGATGTAATGGCACTCAAAAACAAAGATAAGTATTTTAGATTATTGAGTAGAAGAGAAGCTAAGAACAAGGACTTGAAACAATGCAACATTTACATAATGTATGCCAGAAACTTTTCCTTTATTAAAAAATGCTTTCCAGATAAATAACAGGCGCTCAAGACAGCCATTATTTTCCTCTGCAATCATCCTTTCATGTAATCTATAAAAGTATTCTCACACGAATAATTACAAACTATTCTGATGACTACTATTAACAATCAACTGAATTGCATTTCAGAATAGTTCCTCTCAGATTGTGACCATTTAAAAAGTATTGTCAACATATGCCCAGAAGTTTGGAGAGAAAATACACTGAGTCTGCAAGGGAGGCAGAAAAAAGACTGAGCCAGATAAATGGATGGATGATGGATAAAAAATTGGTAGGATGGTCACATTTAAAGTTGCAGTCAACTGCTCAATGTCCAAGCGGAGGCCAGTAATGAGTGGCATTCCTCAGGAGTAGGCCCTGGGGCCAGCACTGTTTGACATCTTTGTCAGTGACATGGACAGTGGGATCGCATCGAGGCCTCAGCAAGTTTGCGGACAACACTGAGTCAATGTGAAATCTAATAGAAGAAAACACATGTATCTGAAGGCCAACAGAACTCATCTGTAGCCCATCCCCAATCGCTGCTGTAGCATGTGCTTGCCCTTGAGTCCCTCCCATCTTCTGGTCTTGTGTTCTGTTGACTCCAATTCTTTTTGCCCCTGGGGTCTCCTCCGTGTGATATTTCACACCCTATGGACTCTCAACCATCCCTCTGATTGGTTGCCTCTACCCCTCCCGCTTTTCCCAGAAGGATATCAGAGCAAGAAGGTCATTCCCACTGCCTACACAAAGACCACCATTTTGTTTGTCACTGTTTTTATAGCAGGGAGCCACCATTTTGTACATCAACGTGTTCTCAGCATTCATGGGCAGCCCTGTGACTGGCTAGCAGGACCAGCCATCCATTTACTCTGTACAGGAAACTCCTGCCTACATAGACATGGACTGTCAGTTCCAATGATATCATTCTGCACTTGTTTTCACACTGCTTTGAGGTTGGTTTTTTTGCTAATTTCTGAATACATCATACCCACATGAGCTCAGAACACCCTCTGATTAGCAATCCATTTCCTTTGAAACAGGAATTAATCATAGGCTTAAATGTATAGGTATATGTGTCAGTTCACAGGTTGTTTAGGCCTAAAGAAACAGTACTAGATTTAACTTCTTGTTTAATATTTCATCTTCTTTCTAGTGCAGTCTGTGGTTAACATGATGAAAGAAATGTGTGATGGTATCGACTTCTTTAGCACCCAGAAGGAACAAAAGCAAGTTTCACCTGTGCTACTTAAAAGAGCCTTGTTACCATATTTCCTTACACTTTTTATTGTACTGTTTCTTACAGTGCTTCTGAGTTAAGGAAATGGCATTATTCTCATGTTACATGTGATGGGTTAAAGCAATTTGCTAAATAGTCAGGTTTGCAACCTGATGGCCCCAATCCCCAATTCCACAAGTAATTGAATAATAGATTTAAACCCCAGCTCTGAATGTAACATTCACACAGTGACTTGGCTGACAAGGTCCTCATATGATAATTAGGAAAGGTTTTTGCACCGGAGCTGGTGTCCATGGCACACAAGCTAGTCTACAGGAGAAGCCTGTACCTTCAACTTTGTCCTTTGAAAATGAAGGTCACCTTGTGAAACTGGAACACTGCAACTGAAACCTTCCTCTGTGCCCAAACCACTAGCTTGTCTTGCTGGTCTCAGTCAAGTGCTCTAAATAGACGTTTTCTGAATGTTCACTGAAGCCTTCACTTCATTGAACACAGACATCCCCTATGTTCTGCATCACATCTGTCAGTAACGTGGGTTCTCTAGGTACTGAATCTAGCTCTAGTTGTCTTGTTTCCATTTATATGAGGTGACAGAAGAAGGTATTCCTAGGGCATTTCATTATGTGAATGTCTAGGGCTAGATTAAATTGCTCATACATATGCAGCTAATGCCATTTGAGACTCCCTGAGTTATCTAGGGTTTTCTTGGGTCTGATAGATATGATACAGGTCATACTGTGCCTATCTTGAGGCAGCAGGAGGCAAGACCCATGTTGATACAGGATGCAAAGGACTTGTACGCTATACCCATGCAAAACAGTAGAACCTTTAAAAGAGGCTTGTTCTTACTTATTTCTATTAATTATGAAGGGAGTTAATGTCTAGATTAGATATAGTCACCTGAAACTGAGATCAATCCCACCCTGTGTATGAGAGGTTTCATTGTAGTGTTAGGTTAACAGTAACAATTTTTATTTTAAAATGCCAGATAACTAACTCTTTTGGCAAATGCTTCCTGTTCTGGGAATACTGAGCACAGAGATATTTTTTAAGTCAATGTATGTAGCACTATGTATGTATGTAGCACTATGTAAAAAACCTAGATATTTAAAATTAACAAAAACCTGTTGAAGCTTACCGATAAACAATATATGTTATAAATGCATCTTTTTATATATATTGTTCTTTCTCTGTTCATATACTACAACACAATTATAAAGCATGACTAAATCTGTAATAATGTATGCAGCATTAAAACCCCCACTTAAATAGTTATTAATATGCAAATATTTCAATAATTTAAATATTCTGTGGGATTAATGACAGGGATAGAATAATTTTTTCTAGTCTTAATGCAACATTGAGAAACTTCATAGTCTCAGAACAAGGATGTTACAGAAGGAAGGAAAAAAACCTTTAAGTTTAGCACTTCATCTGAAAAAAAGGTCCAATATTTTACAGAATAATGAAATTACACTATTGACTAAAAAACTCTGAAATTATCAAAGAGAACAGAAAAGCACTCTCAAGACTGTTACAACACTCACCTTCCAGGAACATTCTCACTGAAATATGCATGTGTTGATTTGAAAAATGTCCCCAAGTGCTGAAGTGCTTAAAAATTTTGTAAGGTTTATGTGAAAAGTAACCACTGTGTCTTCAAATATATTCTTTTCAAGTAAATTTTGATCTTACTAAAGTGTTCGATTTGTGTTTACTTTACTGTTAGTAGGGATGAAGAGCAACAGTGAAACTACTCCATATATCTCTAAACATGTGGTTCAAGTTTGACTTGAGGAACCCAAGCAGAAGGGTAGGACCCCTGGGTATCTGTTTTCTCAAACAAGGAGCTGCTATTGACAACAGTTGATGCTGCTACCTACCTGTCAGCTCACAGAACCAAGTAGTTACACTCATTCACCTTTGCCTATCAGGTTAATTTTATGCAGCAAGTGGACAAATAATAATGAGAGGAGAGGGGAGGGGAGGGGAGGAATTCACTGCCTCCAGGAAATGCATGAAAACTAAATTTATTAATCCTTGAGGAGCACTACTTAAACAAGGGGTGTTATTTTTTAACAAAGAAAGGAACGTAGCTCCTATTCTGTTTACTCCAGATGAGTGTCAAGATAAGTGCCACGGTCTTTTCACATTATGAAAAGGAGGGAAACACAAACAGCCCTGCTGCAGCTGGACAGGGGACCAGTAACACTGAAACTGGAGAACAGGCTTGGCAGGTTCACTCTTTTGACAAGCAAGCTTTAAAAGGATAAATGAAAACAGCAAGTTGCCTCTGGTGAGTCACACTGAACTAGCATTTAAGCAGCAACATTCATTGTGTGTCTCATACAAATTTCTGTAGCAATTATATCCAAACAGAAGGGCAGCCATACTCCCTGCTATGCTGATAACAATGGTCGTACCCTCACTTGTGAATGGAGGCCAGGCTCTGTCAAAAGACTGTTGGATGGTCTGTGAGAGAAGTATGAAAAACTATTCCATGTGGGATTTACATTCATATGGCTCTGCCAGCTGGGAGTTATTCTTCATATTGTGCCAAGTGCAGAACAAAATGCAAGTCAGAAAGGAAGGATAGCTTACCTCTTGCAATAGACCGTATGGATGTGAGAATACACATGCTTTGTGGCTATACATGCCGATCGTTTTGCCTCCATACTTGTTTGGCAAGTGTGTTTCTTATGTGACAGTATATTCACAACACACAGACATACCCTATTATCCATTGAGAATATCTTCCTGGAAAGTGTGATGATTACTTATTCAGTGGGAGAGGAGATTGTATGCAGGGATTTGACAAATACACACTGTTTAACCCCACAGGGACACTATGTCATTATTTTGTGGCAATAGGATCTGTCCCTTCATTTCAGTAGCTACTCAAGACAGCAAGATCTCAATGGAACAACCAAAGAATAAAGACAAGAGGGATGCTGCCGCACATTCATACACAAGGTTCTCAGCATATTTCTGCTAGTTTTTGTGTGATACAGAAACAATATATTAGTGAGATATTTAAAACACTGCATCATAGCCTACTTTGTCTCTATTCTCAGCAATTATTTTAACACAAGCAGATATTTGGAAGGAACACTTCAGTATGACTGTATAGCTCAGAGTAGTCTTGATAGAAGAAAAATTTATGACATCATATAGCAGAGCACAGTATGAAATGACTGATGATGGAACTCCAGAATGACAGTAGGAAAATGATGGAGACTGTGAAGCTGTTCCTCTGAGATCTCACATGTACTTAGGTGTGCTTTATAATATGCAGCATTCCGCTCTGCCTGAGTGTTCCTCATGCAGAAGAGCTCATTTACAACTCCAGTAGCAGTAACATCAAAAGCACAATGCTGTGCTGTTTCTCCAGGATATGGATATTTCCTGTTCCATACCAACTTGTTTTTCTACTTGTGTATGTCTTTTGATCCTCATTCTGTGTAGAAAAGGCTTGAGATCATTTAGAACATAACTGTTTTAAATGATAAGTTGGGTCACTTCATTGCGTTGTTGCAAAGAACTGACCAACACTTTTCAAGACCACCTTGCTGTATACTTCTTTATATAGGTATCTTTGGGTATGAAACTTTTTCAGATGTGAATTTTTTCAGATGGCTTGAATTAAAGAGTCCAAACCCTGTAGCCTGGAGCTCTGTGCACAGTGAGCAATCTCATGTACCACTCCATGCTATCAGAGCAAAAAGTCTCCTTGTACTTGTGCAAATGGAAGAAGCTTGCACTATTACACTGCAGATGCACAATGTGGTCAGTATAATATAGCAGATACTGTAGACATATTTGTGTTGGTGTTTTCCCCTAGTCCTAGAAAGAACATGGAAATCCCCACATCTAGATCCACTCCTTGTAGCTGCACTACTGCTTACATATCTTTCTCATACTAGTTTTGTCCTGTGCTCCTCAGTGCAGCATCCACGTTTCTGATGTTTAAGAGAAAGAATTGGTGGGATTAATCTTCCATAATCATAAATGTTTATGGCTGGAATAGACTCCATGTAGAGTCCCTTTATAAATGGTGAAAAATAAATTAACACTGTTTGTGTATAATTTATAAGATTTCATTTTCAGATGTCTACTTTAAATAAGATGATTTATGTTGCAGAAGTATCTGTGCCTCTCCATCAGCTGTAAAGAGAATTTAGATTAGCAGCTCCAGTGACAGAGTCTATTATATTTATATCTATATTTGGACAGATGAACTTCGTTTTGTGTTGTGATTTTTTTTTTTCCATTGAGATTTGATTTGACTGGGCTCTTGTGATGTAGAAATAGTGATTTATTTTTTCTGGATAGCCAACTGCAGTAAAAGTAACTCAAGTAGCACATTACTTGGAAAGGTCTTTTCCTGTTTTTATGGATCTCTTCTCACACATGCAAAGAGTTAGGGTATTTCAATTTTTGATGGGGAAGGGCTGAAGGACAGTCATACCTGTGGGACTATAGAATAGGTGACAAAGTATGTGAATATGCAGATTACCTCCCAGAATTATCAATGTATTGGATACTCAGCAGTTATAAACTTGCAGGCCCTGCATTCTGTCTTTGGTGTATTGCTGTCTATCAGCTGGCAGAGGGCAGGCATGGGAGAAATGCGCACCCCCAGTTGCCTACACAGAGCTGCAGCAAGCAGCAAAGTCCTGTGTGGCATGCTGACATGGAAAGGCTGACAATACTTCACAGATCACCCAAGTACCTACTGCCTATTGACTGAACTCTTCCCAGCTTTTGCTTTTCTGAGACTGTTGTCTCATGTAAGCACTGGAATGTACTTTGTGACTGAGATACCTTTCAGTGCCTTACATAGATGAAGTGTAGCTGAGGCCATGCTGTGAATTAAACTCCCCTTAGAACATATTCTGCACCTGCCTATTTGTGCAGAAGTTGCATTCACAGCCTCATCTGAGAGACACTGCCATTTGAGGAGGTCCTATCGCCAAAAGTCCTCTGCCTTGATATTTCCAGTACCTCTGGAGTGAACTGTGTAAGCCAACCCCTTCCTAGAGTCAGCTGCATAGCCAACCACATAGGTGATCTACTTTGCACAAAGCTAAGTATGTCTGTTTTGGTAGGTTTATCCATAGATGTGTGAAGTTAATATTATACACTCTTCATATGATCATCATTTTGGGTCTGGCTTTGTTTCATACATGTAGAACTAGTGAGTTCAATAACTCTATTAAGCAAATGTGTCTACACACACAACACAGATACAGTGGCAACTTTTGAGACAAAGACACTTGCTAGAAATGTTCTTACTAATTCAACACCTTAACCTCCTGCTAAGCTTTCTGTATTCACCTATCCATACAGTCTCCCAGTTATGAATTGCTGGTATTGTACATGGCCAAAAGGGAAGACACTTTTTCCACCCTTTTGCATAACACTGCACATTAGTTACAAAAAATAGGCTGATAGAGGTTATTTTATTTGTGTGTGCAACATAAAAAGAAGTTGAAAATATATGCCTGTTGTCCACCAGTTGCTGAAATGACTTTGGAAGATCTATTATACTCTACATAACCGTAAGGTATTGACATTAATTTGTTGTAAGAAGTGTTGCTTCTTTTGTTTGTTTGTTTGTTTTTTTCATACATTGAAGTATCTTCCCACATTATAGATTCAGTGAACAACACCTAGAACTTCTGTAACACTTAAACTGTTTCTCATTCACGCATTTCAATGTTCAAGGGTAATACTTTTGCCTGTTGCAGTCTGTATTTGTGTAGCCTGCCCACTGAAAATAGCTAGGGTTTTCCTTCGTGCAACATAATATAGAAATAGTGCAATTTACAAATTTTCAAGTGGAAAATAAGATTGGGATGGTATCAGATGCTTCTTTTAAGAAGCTGCTTAATAAACATTATTTATTAATTTAGCAAAACTGGGGCAGCAATATACATTAAAAAAAAATCATTGACACAAATATCATGTTCAAACTGGGACTTTGAAAAATCACAAAAAAATCCATTTCTCCAGATGGCATTGAGAGGTTTCACTAAGAAAGCATGATGTGATTCCTGACGTGGCTTATGTGCTATATAAAAAGACAAATTGTTGAGACAATGAACAGTATCAGCAATGCCAAAGCAGATAATTTATATGTTAGCTTTATTTATGTCATTGTTCACTATGTACTGTACTGGTTCCAGCCCAGATCAACAGGAGGGGGCATGTCCAAGACATTGTGTTGTTCAATACCACCTTGCAGCATTGCCAGTGGCAGAAAAAACTCTCACTTTTGAGAAGAGGATTCCTTTCTGTTGTGAGAAAGTGTGGTGTGCAGAGGGAAGCCCTCCACAAATGTATTCCATTGTATTGAGCTTGGTGACCATTTGGCATATAAACCACTGTCTCTTTGTACACTTTGTTATTAGTATTGTTGCTGTTTCTGTTTGCTTTCTTATCTCGCTGTTTTTTCCAATAAATTGTTCTTATCAAAACTTTTGCCTTTTGTGCTTCCAGCTGGAGGGGGTGCAGGGGAAGTGAGTGAGAGTGTGGCTTTGGTGGGAGCAATAAATTGGGGAATACCATTCCTAAACCATGCGAGTATCTAAAATATTTATGGAAGAGGTAAGTTGTGAAAAAAATTCTTGTATAGAATCATAGATATATTGATTAGGATGTGGGTGGTTTTTAGAGGTCATGTAGTTCAGCTCTCATTTACACTTCAGCGAGCATGAACAGGATAAAGCAGAGGAGTCAATGGGAATTTTGCATTTAACTTTTATAGTTGTCATTGCTTTGAGTGGACAGTTCTATCAAAAAATAATGGTCGAAGCATTTGACCTGATATTTACCAACTTTTCTCTGGTAGAAAATGGATGAGTATCTTTAAAACAACAGTATTGCATAGTAAAAAATACTGGAAACAGAAATGTCTTGGGCTTTGGAAGGGGCAAGGTTTGTCTGAATATGAACTTTGTCAATTCAGTTTCTACTGGGTTCTGTAGTGCCTTGACCTATAGTTGCATCCATTAAAATCTAATATTTTCTCATAAAATCTAATCATTCATTAATGCATTTATGGTTGCTTTCATTGAGGATGCCTTATAGATGAACTGTCACAGCCTCCACTCCTGTGTGTTTTAAGGTTTGCTCCTTCATGTATTTCAGGTGACCACCACTTTAAGCTCTACAGGACTCAATGCTGTTTTCACTCCTGGTCATTACACAGGCAGTACCATGGCACCAGGGCTGGCACAGATTTCAGTGCCCTCACTTCTGTGACAATACCTAACAGCAATGTTCTGACCTATCAAGCAGTGCTATTTAGGTGTGGAGGGAAAAAAAAAAGGATGTTAGAGGTAAGAAAACCCACACAGGATAGCAGGGCCTTCTTTGTTTACCTAAGAAGGGTGAATGTTTGGTTTTTTTCTTGATTTTCTGTATTTCCTTTGACGCCTGCCTGACAACAGCAAGACAGCAGACCAACTGCACTTTATCAAAGGATATCTTTTCAGCTCTGTTATGACTCATGATGCTGTTAAGACTAAGACTTGTTCTATAAATATATCTCATCTTCTGTCAACCTAGAATCTAAAGCCACTATAGATGCCACTATAGTGGCACTAAAACCATTTCAGTTTTAGTTTTAAAACAGACATTTTAGTGCCACTACAAATGTCTGCCTATGATATGTACTGGTTGCCCAAAACTAGAGGACAGGCTAATGAAAATCCCACAGGCCCAGATTTTACTTACATGATTTTTTTTTTTTAAGGCCAGTTCTGTTGCGTTCTGCAGGAACATAGATTATAAGAAAAATAAGAAAACATGCTAGCTAATAAATAAAAATAAAAGAAAGTCTTGGCATACATTGCTGCATGTGAAACTTTAGCTTATATCAAGCATTTTAATTGCTAACACAGGTGCTTTCCATTCATAAACCAACATTAAAAATTTGAGGTTTTTTAACTATGGCTCTTAAGTGACAGTAGTCTTCTAATATCAGTGAGCAGAAAAACATCTGTTCCGTTTATTCCTTATTTTCTGAACAGATTCCTGATGTTCAGCTTTGCTCAGTTTCCATTTCACAAACTGAGTTTACTTTAACTGGAACTGTCAAGCAGTAATTCACTTCTTAACTAGATTTGTGGTGGTGAGACAGAGGATAACCTAAAAAGTCAGAACTTATTGGCACGATTCATCATCATACTTTATTGCACACTTGAGTCTAGCGGGCAGGAATGTTATTAAATTGGAAGATGTATCAGAGCCTTCTGAATTTGGCAGAACGAGCACCTTAAACCTCTGGAAGGGCTGATGTGCTCAACTCATTCCCCCTGAATGACTGCAAGAATATTGCTGATGTTCCAGGTTAAGTTCTGCAAGGGAGAAGAGCTGGCATTGTGTTCACACTGTGACAATGGCATGCATTAATGACTACTGTGTAGAAGGAAAATAGTTATGGCAATGATTATTCTTACCAGTTATCCTGGAGAGTGAGGCATAACCACATCTACTTGGTTACTGTGTTTCTAGCATTGTTATAACCAATTTCAGCTGCTGTTAGGGAAGTCCAGAATCTGAGCAGATGAGTGAGTACTAGTAATTGAGTTTTGTGAAATAAAATGTCTGTTGGGAAAACACACCTTAGTGGTAGGAACATGCAGAAAGTTTAAATATAAGAAGTTCAGATAGGGAAATCTGTGGGAACATGAGAAATCCAGGAAGTTTTCTTGGCATCTGTGGTCCAGCTTGCAGTTCCAGTGCTACTATGGACTAGAATCCTGAAATGAAGTAGGCATTTCACAGTCAGAGTAGGTTGAGACTGACAATTCTGACTTCGTGAGTGTACAGAGGCGGGAATTAAATTGCATTCAAACAGCATGAATCAAGAAGACAGTCTTAATAATAAGTGGCTGCTAAAGAAATTACTCTTGTAAAAATGCAAAGGGTAGTTTTACTAGCAAATTTCATTGTGTACTGAAAATTTGGGATTGGAAAAGTTTTGAAACCAAATCTGATTACAAGTTTTAAATTGCAGAGTCTTCACATTCAAGCCGTTTATACAAAAGGCACAGCTTATTTCTGGATTTCTCTGAATTTTGTAGGATATTCTTCCCAGTTCAGGTTAGACCCATGGATAAAATGAAGTTTCAAATCTTTTAGTTCAGTGACTTCATGCTCACTGTTGAAAATATTTTTAAATACTCTTGAAATTCCTTTCAAGAATGTTCTATCAGGAAGGTAACACACTGTAACTTTTCTCTTGAGCAAACTTTCTGGTATCTGTTTCTATTTTAAGTCCTCAACTTCTGTAAAAAAATACAACCACCAATACATGCACACAACACTTGAATTTTCTGATAATGTGTATTTATTTGTATCCAGAAATACAAATGTTGGGATCAAAATACGAATATAAATAGTATTCTAGACGCACAGCCCTACTCCTTAACACAAAGTAAACCAGAATGGATGTGATCAAAAATGGAAAGTCATCTGTGAACTCGAGAAGATGAAGCACACGAGTGTTTGACTTTTCTGATTAGGTCAGTCTGGGGAATCATTGGGATGGCTATCTAACTTAGAATGACATACTGGTGCTAGTGCTACCTGTATTATTCAAGGCACATTGGGCACATAATTGTACTTTCATTTCACTATGACATCACAAGCTGCACTGCTAGCAACAAAATCACATACCCCTAAGAAAAACTTAGGAAGTGAAGATAATTAGAAATCTAAAATTTTGTCTGTGTTCTATAAGAAAGTTCAATTTGGCACATAGTTGGCAGTATTTATGTGATTCCTAAAATTGCACTCACTTTGAAAAAAAATCCATGCGTTGTCATGATGGAAAAAAAATGTTTTGAGAGCAGTATACTGTGAGTTTAGAACAGGATTATATGAGAGGATTGATGATGGCCTGTGATAGCCACAAACTGGTCTCAGATTCCCACCCGGCTAGTGTTCCAACTTGTGATGGCCACAGGTTGGTCCATGATTTAAGGCTGGTATTGCATGTGAGCATGGATGACAATAAAGTCACAGGAATCCTTAAGGACACCAAAAGAGAATTTGGGGGACTGATTCTGTAATCTCCCCATACAAGGTTTCCCACTCTTGTTCAGATGAACTGCTCTGTGGAAGATTATTCTGAATTTTTTTCCTTTGGAGCACTGTCTGGCAGAGACATACATCTGTGGGCTGCCTGTGTAGCACTGTCAAATGGTATTATTTTACCAGACTTCCATGAGTTCTATAGTTACCTGCATTTTAAGGATTCCAGGTGGTCTGTAAGCATGGAATTGATTCAGTAGTATGCTTTGTTCCACATTCATTTGGCAGTAGCTTTTTTTTAAAGAATATGCCATCAATATTATTCATTTCATCCATTTTATATTAATGTGCAATTTAGAACTTTAAGCATTTACCTGTTTTAGGCCTCACTTTAGGGATGTAATTCACAAATCTCACTTTAAATACTTACTTTACACTTCTATTCTCCATTGGTTTTGAAGTAAATCAATGGATAATCAACTGCTCCGGAATATGATCCGATGCTCTTCCTGATTGCTTGTAAGAATCTTTGAACTTAAACCCCTTTTCTGGCCAATAGTCTTAGTGTGGAAGATTTCAACTCAAACCTAGCGGTCTTTTCTTTAAAACTTGTAATCATAACACAGTCTCAGTAATAAGCCATCATCGGCTTCCCTGTGGATATTTCATTCCTTGTATTTTAGAATATATTGTGTCAGTACATCTTCATTTCTCTCAAGCACTGCCACAGGCTGCAAGAAATTAAAGAGACATTTATAAGACTATTAAGTGCTGTATTAAACTCTAAAGGGAGCCCCTGGGTTCCCCTATAAGAAGCTCTACAGGCTGGCTTAGGGCTCCAAGTAAAGTTATGTGAGTGCTTTTATGACACCAAAGTGGTTGTTGTGTCTTCTCTGATTAGTGCCATCCATTGCCTAGATAAAAGAATACCTGGCAAGTAACTGACTGTAGCAGTGCCTTATTTGCCTGATTCAGTCCTTGAGAAAGCATACTCCTAGACATATGAATAAACATAACCACATCTTCTGCTTGTTCTTCATAATTAGAAAATGATTAGAAGATCAAAATGCACGTTTTGATAGAAAGTAGAGATTTCTCAGATGTCCAACTCTGATGCACTGAACATCATAATGAATTTTCCCAGACTATATGTAAAATATATAGTATAAGAATAAGGACACCAAACTCTTTTTCAGTATGTAAGTTGAGCTAATTTTGTGCTTGCCATTTGTATGGGTGGAGTGAAGAAGGATCTAAAATTAACTCAGAAAAAGAAAAACCTCAAGGGAAAAAGAATCTCACCTTTCAGCTGTAGAACTGCATTCCCAATGCACAGTCTGGTTTATTTCCTATTTTAAATAGTCTTCTTGAAAACTATCTGGATGCGGTAAATATCAGTCTTGAGTATATGCTCTGTATTTATTGGTGGAATGAAGTTTTTGAGTGAAGAAAGAAGGATTCTTCTAAGCTGCTGAAATCCCACTGCAGTTTTCTTGCTATTTAGGAAATGAGAAACCTACAGACTGTTTAGAAAAATAAAGAAAAAGCATGAAAATGCTGAGTCTGTCAGTTGAAGAAATTTAGACCATTGGTCACACACTGGTGCTCAGGAAGAACTCCAGCAAGGTCATTGCCCCTCTTTCTAACTCTTAGATGAGGAATAGTTTGATATTAAGGAATTATTAAGGCACTGATGTAAGAGGCATAAAGATTTCACTGTAAGCAAGACGATGCCTTAAAAAACATAATCTCTGTATGCAGCCAAGATTATGGGATATGGCTTGCCTTTTCTTGTTTATCATATCAAAACTGGGAAAGAGCATCCAGTAAGAAGAGTACAGTCTGCTACAGACAACATTTACAACTTTCAGTGGGTGCTTTATTTTACAGCTTAGAAGGTAACACCAACCATCCAGATCATGAGGCTAATGAAATCTGTCTGTCTTAAAATATAGTCTCCCTTTCCACAAAGTCAGCAGCTCTAGAGCTTCCTTGAACCTGGTTGTTTGGTGCATGAGCAGAAGAGTAATTTTTCTAGATGTATGGTGAAATTTGGTGTTACAAGGAGGTAAACAACCTTCCCTTCATGAAATGACCAAGTAAGGTGAGTTGAGATAAATTCATGCAGCAACATGAGACGCTAGACACTGAGACTGCAGAAGTGTTTGAGATAGCTATCTGTCTGAGTTATTTGGCAGGATGCTTCCAGTTCCAGAAATATCATTTGCTATCAGCTAAAGGCTCATGTCTCACTGCTGTTCTGGCTGATGAATGTGCAAACCTCCAGGTGGATGACTTGGAATTAGCTGTGGGTTGAATTGAATAAGAGGACTGCGACAGATAAGAACTGTACAGCAATAAAAAATAATTTATTTCTCTTTCTTTTTTAGATTTACTACTCATCACCGTCCCTGTGAAGACAGTTCTGGCTTTTGTAATTTTTATCATTTTTATTGGTATGCACAATATACCAATATACAGTTGAGAGTTGATTAAGCAGAACGTGAGCATCTGAAAGAAAAGAAAGGTTACCAAAGTGCCTCAGGTGTTTTAAACTACGCCCTGTACTTCTTGATTAGAAAGTTACATTAAAATTGTGTGATGTGTGGTGCACTTAGTTCCACATTACTGCTGGACATGGAGACAGCACAAACTGGCTACAAGTTTTTATGCCCTTATTCTTGGAAGAATAAAAGATGGAGCTGTCAGTATGCTAGTATGAGGGCCAGAAGAACTGAGATTGAATTAAACAGATGAGTATTTTTATACATTCTTAATTGTCTTGAAAATGCTGCCCTCAATGCAGGAAAATATTGTCAAACAACCTTTAATTGAAGAGGGAGAATAAGATGATTGACTTTAGAGCCTCCTGGGGAAAAAAAAATATAAAAAAATCCTCATAATTTTTTCTGTAATTTCAACAAGGAAGAAACATAATGTAAAAAT
Organism: Dendrocincla tyrannina; assembly: GCA_035047865.1. Lineage (NCBI taxonomy): Eukaryota > Metazoa > Chordata > Aves > Passeriformes > Dendrocolaptidae > Dendrocincla > Dendrocincla tyrannina. Next base: position 85,656,097 of record JAWWMP010000001.1, read on the forward strand.
ACTTGGGGCTGTGATTTTACATATAAATCTAACTGCTTTCATTTCACTGATCATGTGTTTTTGCCTTCCTTTGTTCCCTTTCTTGAAAGGGTAAAAAAAAGAAGACGTTAAGTAAGAAAAAAAAAAAAAGTAGTTGAGTAAATGCAAGTCTTGAATAAAATTATTCGCTAAGAAAATGTTCTAAAATGCTAAAATGCAGTTCTTACATTTCACTTGGGACAGTGCAGTGAATTTTTTTTTTTTTTGATTTGTGAAAAACAAAAGAATATCTGGAGGTTAATGAGGATCTTCTTACTACTACAGAAGGATATGGCACATAGATATATGCAGACCACATTGTCTAGGTCACTAGAATACTTGCATTCTGAAGGATTCAGAACCTAGAAAGCTTATCTTCCCTGACCTATAACGTTTTTCATTGGCACTCAAAGCATAGAGCAGTAAAGCACTGATTGTAAACCAAGTAACTAGAAATAAGCAGAGGAATGCTTTAAGGAACCTGCCAGCCTGCAGCTGCTTACCCTGCATATAAATCAGTGTTTTGCACAAAAGCCTAGAGTAGAATAAATGATACAGAAGAAAATATCCTCTACTTTCAGTATAAGAGCAGAAGTCAGTAGTGTCTGTAGGTTCTTTCTTGGTTAGGACAGTGGAAAAAAAGTTGAATTAAATTCTTCCAACTTCACTTTATGAAAATACTCAAAAACCAGGGCCAATATGAAGGGAGTTAGCAGCATCAGTCTTCCCAGGAAGGATCTGCTAGGATTGCATGCTTTCAATAGCTCTCATGGGCAGCCATGAGCACAAGTGTAAGAAAAACATATGTTCATCATCTAAAATGGGAATGTTCCACTTACACACTTAGTCCCAGGACATTTACTCAAATATGCAATTGGTAAATAAACCTCTCAAGATGTAATGGTGGAAGGCACCTTATTGTGTGTCATTTGTCTCAATAAGAACACCAAAATCAGTTGATTGTGCAGAGGGTTTGCAGGACCAACCCCTGAAGGATAACTGTTTCCACTCTTTTATTTAGGTTTGGAATATTTCTAATATTCTTGTAGAATATGGCTGAATATTAGTCTACTATTAGAGTAGACTAATTCATAATTAAAGATTAGGATATTCCACTTCAACTCAATCACCTTCTTGCACTGCTTAAAATATCACTTTCATAAAATCCATACTTCCAAGTGCAGGACATGGAGGTTTACAGAGCAATAGATTTTACAGAGTAATTTGCTCATGAGAGTCAGCAAGACCTTCAACATATGTTTTGAAACCAGAAAGTTATTGGCTTAGAAGACACATGAATGGGCAGATTTTGTTAAAAATAAGGTTTAGATCTTGCCTCCAAACATTTCTTCTCTCTGCTTCTAATCTGAATTTTGTCTGTCCTTACAGAAGTGATTCTCCTCCCTATCCCAAACTCAGCTATGTCTCTGATATTTCAGAAAGGGAAAAACAGGAGACTTTGAGTCACTACAGTTAACTTTTGTGTTAGGCTTTTTTCAATCAAAAACTCACTGGAAGAACAGAACAACAGCAATGACAGACAGTGATGTTTCAAAGAACATGACAGCATTTCTATCCCTTTAGAATTCTCACTGCATTAGCTTTTGCTTGTTTGCAGGGTTTTGCTTATGACGAAAAAAAGGAACTCCTCTTCAATCACATCCACTATTCATTTTCTTATCAAATACTTTGTGGAAGAGGCACACAATTCTTGAGATTATAAAAGAAATTATCTCCAGAAGAGAAAATAAATAGAATTTTGGGTTTAGGCATGTTTCAACTTCAATCTTTTGTAACCATTTGTCATCAAAAAGTAGTGAAAAACTATTTCTATTTAATTCTGAATCTGTTTTGTTTGCTTAATAACAATTACATAGACAGTCTGTAAAAGATGTCATCTAGCATAAGACTGTAAAACTAGCTTTTGAAAGAATGAGTAGCTTAAGAATTCAATGGCCAAATGCTTGAAAAATACAAAATTGTTTTTTACAGTAAAATATAGTTGAAAATCGAGAAGAATGAAAACAACCTCCTTCTACATGTGGCAACTATTCGATGTTTAATCCAAGTGTCACAACTGACTTCCTGGAATGAACTATTCAAGTCAGAAGTGTTCAGTCTTCATCTCACCCAGGGAATAACTGCCATGAGTAAATACTGCAATGTTTAACTTTATGAAAGGAACAAAAAAAGTCCTTTGGCACACTTTTTCAACTTTGTAAAACAACTTTAGGAGAAAAAGTAAGAATGTATAGGCGCACTTTATAGTACAGTGAAATCCAAAGAAAGTCACATATTCATAGTGCTATTATATAGTGATTTTTACTCATAGGCTATCAACTGTGACCTGCTACAATGACACAAACAAGTAGGAATCTTGTCCTGCTTCAAGTGGAGTCCTTTAGAAATCAGTGATGATCCTATGTTTAACCAGTCATAAAAAACATGGTTAAAAGATTGAAAAACTGTAGAAGTTACGCCTACAGCTGCCTCAGAGATAGGCAAGCCTTATCGATATCAAAATAATAGCTTTCTTATCACTTTGCCTTTTCATCTTTAAGTTAAAATCAGTATGTGTAGGTAAGTGCCTAATTTCACAAATCCCAGACCATTGCAGAAAGTAACGTCCATGTTTTGACCCCACCAAAGACATTTCCTACTGTCTTTTGGTGGTTAATCTGTACCAAGGATATCACTAATAAAATATTTTCCAAAACCTATGGGATATAGCTCAAGTAAATTTAAATACAAATGAGTTGTTTTCTCCGCTTTGGCTTATTTGCCAGTGCCAGTGTACGTTGCTCTGAGCCTCAGGGATATGACAGCATTTTGAAGTATGGGAATGACAAATAAAAATTACATATTTAATCTTTGTCTCAATTGCAAATAGCTTCTAGACCAAGGGAGAATAGTAGAGATAACAGTATACAATAATTATTGATAAACATTGCTTACACTACAAATTCAGCTGGACTTTGTAAGAATCTTTTCCTTCAAATGAATAGCAGTTAGGAGAGGATTCTTCCACATTTTTCTTTTTCAGGAAATTACATATTAAAATCCTTCATCAGGCTCCATAATGGTGATGAAGGTTAATGTGGTCTTTATAATCTGAGATGAAACTGATTGGGTCACTTTTTCTGCACTTTCACCATCCATCCACAGTGAGAAAACACAGCAGTCTTCACCGCTACAGGCAACATTTAAAGATAGAGGTATCCAACCCAGTAGACCAGGTTAAACAGCAGGAAGGATGTAGGAAAAAAGACCCTGGAGTAAGAGTCCAGTTCTAAGATGTCTATGTGAATTCGTCCTCTCCTCCATGAGCCTGATTTGCACTCTTCATAACAACAGAAAAAGCTCTGACAGTCTTTCCCGTCCAGACATTCATAGACACAGGCATCTTCAAATTCTTGCCAATACATGGCATTGCTCAATGTGATGACTGTAGCTGGTGGTCTCATATCAAGTACAGAATAATTCTGAGGAGAGAAAAGAAAAACAAAACCAAACCACAACAATTATATAAGCTTCCATGGATGATGCAGATCAAAAATCACTGGAGCTGAGAATAAGAGGTCAATACTTTAGGAATTCTAGATCTAAGGCGTATCTTTTTTCACTCAAAAGATGCTTTTTCAGATGAATTTCCATAAACGTATTGTGGAATGGCAAGTTAAATAATTCTAAGTGCATTTTCTACTTGGGTAACTCAAGCATATATTTGCCAGTAATAACTTTTTCACACATAGGAGTTAACTTACCTGCCAGAATATTATTTGCAAGTTGTTTCAAACACTTGCTGGCACTAGATTTTAGAATGAATTCTGAAAAATAAGGATAATATCCCCCTTCTCCATTTAATTATAGAATGACCTTCACTTAGCATAGAGGCATTGGCTGCCTCTTATCTTTATCATGTTTTATAAAAACAGACATGGTCAGCAACAAATAGTGATCATTTTGGTACAGGATTTCCAAATGCCATCCCTAGGCATGTTCCCTTAGTGCTTATCATACTAACCCTGCTCAGAAATAGGACACTTTGATATCATCCATCCTCACAGTACCATTCGCACCTACAGACTTCTCCCTCTTCAATGTACTCCCTGTTTACACTTTGTCAGCTTATCTGTCACATAATTTCCTTTTCATGAAAGATGCTTTCTCACAATAGTCTCCCCTCTCATTAAGCCGCCCATTCCATCTTCACAAATGTCACTTTCTCCACTGACATCACTAGAAAAGGTCTCATCAGCTTCTCTGCCTGTCTGCACTGCCCTGACAAAGCAGACACAAGCTCTGCCAGCACGGATTTCCTCTACTTAAGGGACCCGTCCTCTCCCTGTGGTTGCCCTGAGCTTTGCCTTTGCCTGCAGGAGCATGCTGGCTGTGCACTAACAAACTGCTGGCATTCAGGAGGATGCTTTGAGCCCTTGGCTCCATACTTACTCTACAAAGTACTCAGCATTTCCTGTTAAAGGTGTTAGAATGTATCTGAAAACTTTCATGCTGGATGTGGAAAATATCAGTGGTATGACTGATATGCCTCAGTGGAAATTTTTATTTTTCTATTGACTTAATTTTCTTTCTACAAATCATATAGTCTGACACACTGTAATATTACCCATTTTATTAAAACTGTTGGTCCCTGAGCTAAGAACCTGATGTGGCATCCCTCTGCTTATATGTAGGCATTGTCAACATAGATAACTAAATCTGAGCAATTGCCCTATGGAATCCTGTCAAGTACTTCTGGAGACAATTCATTTCATCAAAAGTAAATTCTAAAATCTCTCAGGTGCATTGTGCTGTGGACTGCAAGCAGACTGTAGTTTAGGACTAGATTATTGCAAAATCTATTTGTTGTGAATTACTTTATGTCTCAGATTAGATGACAGAAATTACACCCTTATGGTCTAATCTCACATTTTGTAAAGATTTGAGTGGTTAATTTCAGAGCTTTACAATGTGTTGCAAAGTGAAAAAGGTACAAGCAATCTTTTTTTGACTTCAGCACTTTTGGAGAGAAAAAACTATGGCTAGAGTATACTTGGAATTCTGCTATACCGCTGTGCCACATGTTGTAAATTTATTGTGGATCTTATGAAGATTTCCTACTCAGGGACTGAAGCTTTGCCATGCCTGGCTAAAATATTTATTTTAAAAAGCAGAAAGGCTAAGTTAGATTTTTATAAGTGAAGATAAATAAACGCTCTGTCTCTGCAAAGGAAACTTTCTCATCTCTGAATAGCCTGGGGATTTTTGTTACTGTTTTGTTATATCAACTATCTCCTCAGGACAGAAGATAAAATAAATGCCCTGATAATACAGAGAGATTAATCTGGTTGTTTTAATCTCTGTCAGCTAGGAGGTGTCCTGAAATGGCAAGATACCAGGAGAAGGTGGATGGTCTCCACTGTGTTCTGAATGTCCAGCTGAGCTGGGGTTGGGAGAGTAGAGCATACACAGTGGGCATCAGCCCAGTCTCACCCAGGAGGTCTGCCTTGGACAAGGCAGTTCAGATGCAGCCTTAAACATGCTTAATAATATTATTTCAGACAAGGTATAAGTGTGTCCTCCAGGAGGAGAAAAAAGGGATGGGATTACCTGAATATGGATTTACTAAGATTAATAAATTTCACTCTTTGGGTGTTATCCCTACAAGGCTGGAAAAGACAAAATCATATCTTAAGAGCCAGAGTCACTGCTTATTTTAGCTTTTAATTTAAGCTATAATTTGAACGTGGAAATTGTTTATGTATAGAAAAAGGCTCTACTGAGTATCTACATTATGGTGAAGAAAAGAGCGAGTAAAAAACTTGAAAATGCTGGAGATATTTTCCAAGCAGAACAGAGTGACTAGCTCTAGACAAAGACTGTTAAACCCTAATATAGTTTTAACTGTGTTTCTTTTCCCTATCATTTTTAATTGGAAAAAGGAAAGTGCCAATACCCATTCAATGTGCCCTGTTAACTTCATCTCTCAGAAAACTCTGTCCAGGGAGTGGCATCAGGAGAGAGTGTATAAATGCAATGCTTTCTGTAAACCATTCATTTTCAATGAGCTGACTTTCAAAGCTATAGAAGGTCTTAAAATACATCAGAAAACTCATGGCGGGGGGGTGGGGGTGGGGTGAAGAAAAAGGTATAAGATTATTTGTAAAAGATAGGCTAATAACATGGAGCTAGCAGTTGTAAATGATAAACTTCAGCATATCCAAACCAAGAAATGCAAAACCCAATGTTTTAGTTCTGACTCTCTTCTTATCTGATAGTCAACCATTCAACCAGATGATTAACTGGCCTTCTGCATGCTTCTCTATGCTTTATATTTGTATCTATTATAGCATGCATTCCAATTTCAGATTTCATACAAATTAGAGACACTTATTTTGTGCTCTGCTTCAACTTTCTTTCTGTAGTACATGTTCCATTGGTAGACATAATACAGCTCACTGTGTGCCTAAATTATCTGAAAATCCACCTGAAAGCTTGGTAAAGGTTTTGCAGATGTGCATAAATGAAGTATTTTCTGTGAAACTTAGTTAAAACTCCATATAATTTTTTGGCATAACTTCTGCTTATTACTTTTTTATAAAATGCAATGAGCAACTGCAGTATTATATAAAACACACACAAAATTTCTGAGGTAAAAATAACACAGAATATTATACACTTGACCCTTCTCCCTCCCAAATCACTTGATAAGTTCTTATAGAAAGAGGCAGCTATGTTCCTCTTCCACAGCTGAAAACAAACTGACCTTTTAACAAAAAGCAAAATAATATTTATACTGAAGTCAGGGTAAAGCATAACAAAGCAATATAGTTTTCTTGGGAATTAGTGCAAGCAAACATCAACCGTACATTCATGTCCCCATTGCTCTCACTGAATAGTATAGTTTACTTACCATCACATGACCAAAGCTTACATCAGGTAGCTTAAATAAAGATAAAAAAAAATATTCAGAAGAAAACATAATTATTTCTTCATACACATCTGCATTCAATAGCATTCCTTGAACAAATACATTTGCTCATAAAACTCTTTATGCTTTGTGTAGTATATATATTCAGCATAATAATCTGTATACTTGAAAACCACATGAAACCTTAGCAGAATGCACACCTGATTTCCATACACTTAAAATCTTTGGTCAACTCATTACATTTATTTATTTATCAAACAATAGCTAAGTGAGCATTTGTTGTGGTATTAATTCCAGCAATTTTGCATGCTTTCCCTCATCTTCATTCACAAGTATGGAAATACATCCTACTAAAAAACATGCTCATGAATTTTTAATTCAGCCTTTCTATAGGATGGCAACTTTAGTCTGATCATTAGCAAATTCATTTTGATTCTCTTGAGTTTTTTTTTTGGTAACACTTTTTTGCCTTTTATGTGCATTAAATTTTTATAAGTTGTTATAGGTTTAATGGAGTTTTCATTGACTAAGTCTTTGGCTTTCTCGAGGCTTTTTCTAATCCCATATTTGTTTTATCTTTTCGTTAATTAGTTCTTCATCCAATCATTTTCTATAACTCTTTTTCAAACCCTTTCTACCTTTCTACCCTTTACCTAAATCCTGAAATTTAGCCTTCTCTCTCTTCCTCCTTCACACTTTTCCTATTTGGCTTTGATTTCTGATTTCAAATGTCCTTATTTCCCCCATTATGTACAAAGGCATCCAATATCTTCAACTACTGATCCTGAACGCACAAGTTTTGCCACTAATTTTGAGTGGAGAACCCCCTTCCTTGTGTTTACACTGAGATCTTTTTTCTCTATTAAACTGCCCCCTCTCATTCTCATAGTCAGTTATGAAGTATATCAGGCAATTCTTCTTGCATGATTGTTTTAATTGATTCTAAATAAATAGCTTTTGTGTATTTCTGTGTGTTATATTTGGAAGTGTTTCTTTGGTCAAAAATGCAGCCATGTGTAATGATCTCCATTTCTGAACTTGAGAACAAGCACCTCTGTGCACAGGGCCAAAACCAAGTGCTGGTTCCCAGCAGAGAGATTGAAATTTCACTTGTGAAGTTCATGAATATTTCTAGACCTGTTAAGCCATGAAATAACAATGCATTTGAATATACATTGATGTGCATATATTTGTATAACAAGCTATGTAATCTGTTATAGTGGGAGCCCTTTATGACTACCAGCACAGTAAGTAACTGGAGGACAAAAGACGCACAGGTAGGTTTGCTGCTTCATGGTCAGTAGGCTGCTTCTGTTGGAAATAGACCTCACTCAGCAGGCACATAACTGCTTCTACTGTTACTGCCGGTAACTTTCCCATGAACTTCCAGGGCAGATCACACCACAAACTGGGAAATCTCAGAGGAGTGGAGTGTAATGGGATTACAGGCTATCACTGAATAATTATCTGCATTCTGAGCTGTGCATGAAAAGAAATTTAAATGCTTCCATCTTACCGACTTTTTCTTTTTAGTACAGCTTGGTTTCCTGCAACTTGAGTAGTAGTTGAGTGTGGCATACTCCATCAGAGCGGCAAAGACAAATAGAAAGCATACAGTCACAAACAAATCCATAGCGGTGACATAGGAGACACGGGGTAAGGACTTTCTTGCAATGGTACTCAAAGTTGTCATGGTCAATACTGTGGTGATGCCTGCAGAAAGAAACTTGAATTAATTGTATGCCACATCACTTCTGCATATCAAAGAACAATCTTTGGAAATAAACAAAAAACAGTAATCCAGGCTGTACCCCAGTAATTAGTTAATTCCATTTAGCAGTATTAAAACTTAAGGGAAAATAGCATCAGTAGAGCCAGTGTTATTTTGTAAACAAAGATTTGCTTAATTATTTATTTTCATCTTTACAAGAGTGACATTCCTATGCCTCTCAATATGCCTTTCCTCATCTCTTCCTTTTCCTGGTCCCAGTTAGATTGAAGATGGGGGTGAGAGAGAAGGAGAGAATGAAATATTTTAAGAAAAGCAAAAAGCAGAACTTCCTTCGAAATCATCCACTGCTATTTTCCTTCTGAGTAAGGGAACTCAATGTCACTTGCTCAGTTTGAGTAAGACTCTCATACAAACTTCAGATATAACATTAATGAAAATAAGCTTTTTTATTCATAGAAAGTATCACTTCTTAGATTGATTTAGTAATAATTAATAGAATAGGAATTATTTTGTGTGAGATATCTAAAACAATAAAAGCAGTCCTAGAATGAAATCCAGGCCATGTCAGTTATTTAACTACTGTTAATTAATACAATTTCTCTTTGTTCCTTAAGAATAGAAGTCGTTTCATTCCCAGCTTGGACTTCATTTGTTATGAACTGCATGCCTTCTGATAGAAAAAAAATAAAACTTCTCAATGGCTTAGGAAAAAAATAAAGCTTTCGCTCAAATACATCTCAAGAGAGAACCTGCTTTGCAAACATCGTAACCATAAGGTAATCTTTCTTTTTTTATAGCTAAAGTGATACTTCACAATGGTCCACAGTGTTTGAAATGCCAAGGGTTGACTGAAATTATGCCTTATAGTAAAATTACTTCTCACAAAGAGCACTCTGGAGAGACAGAAGTGTCTGTGGATTACTTTTGACTATGTTCTCTTTATGAAGGATGGTCTGAATCTGCTTTGTAATGTTTGATAGAAGCTACAGTGATTCACAGGAATAACCCTCTCCATTCAAACTAACAGAAATTCCCTGCAAAAACCAGAAGACAAATTATTACTCAGGTCTCGACCTTCTTCTGCAATGAATAATTAATTGAATTCCTAAAATACCCACTATCCAGAAGCAAACAAACAAAAAGTTTCTGGAAAGAAACACAAAAGAATAATCAAGTTGAAAGCAGTGCTGATAGCAAGTGGGAAATGTGGACTTTGCGTGTACCTTGAACATCTAAAAGATACTGGGAAAATATATTTATTTCCTGACACCTGTGCCACCTCCCAGTATAAGCAGGTGTGGTTGAAATGATCCAGCAACATCTTCAGACCCCTCAAATCAGTTCTGTAGCTAGTTGATGCTTTGAAAAGCTCCAGAGACAAAGACCATGCTTAGGCATTTATCACAGTCATCAACTGCAAAGATGTCCAAGTGCAAAAGGTGTTGACTCACTGGCCTTGCTTTAGTCCTTACTAACTATAGGCTAATTAGTCTTTCTGCATGTCCTTGGCTCAGGCCTTGGGAGTCACTAACTTCAAAAGAACTGCAGCCAGACTATGGCATACTCTGCAATATTAAATGAAGTTCTTTAACCCTTACTAACCCACATTTAGATTTCTAACACAAATTTGTCCTTTTCAGAGCCACACGTACATGCACCTGCCTTCAGGCATTTTGCTACCTTTAGAAAATTCCTCAAAACCTGTGGAGTTCTTCCAGTACAACATACAGTGTCCTGTTTACCTGGACTCCAATGAAAGTTTTTATTTCCTCCTCATGTCCTCATAGGACAGTTTTAATTAAAAGGCTAAAAAGAAATAATAGGGAGGAAAAAAGCTTGCAGTGCTCAAAAGCATTTTTTGAAAGGTCTGCAATATTTCCACTGAATGGTGTGTTGACAGTGCAATATATTTCCTCAGCTGTTACTGAAATGGAGGTATAACTCTATATTATCTGTGACGAGAAGTACTGTGCAGGTATCTGTAATGATGACCAGCTTCCAAAGTGACTATGGACAGGAAGGCAGAGAAGCAAAAAAATAATTACCATTAGCCTCTGTGCTGAAGTATTTAAGTCCTAAACTCAGCCTGAGTCCTATATCCATGCCCTTAGCTTGAATGTGAAATGCCAGCTCAAATCATGCTTGAGACTGAATTCTAGCTCACTCCATTATCAAACACGGAATTTTTAAAATAATGAAAATTCTATCTATCAATTTTATATCCAGCACACCAGCACAAATTTTCAAATATTAAAATGAGTTTATGGGGAGACATACAGAGAAGAAAGAAAGAATGTGCACCAGATGATACAGTTTTGTATTCCTATATATTTGCAAGTCAGAACATAGGTATGTATATATGAATAACATGCAACATCATTATTTCCAAACATAATACCTAGATCCCACACCCTTAGCTCATTTAATCTCTCATGCTAAGAAAATTCAGTTTGTTGAGTGGTTTCAAATGCAATAAGCCTTGCCAGATAAAATTGTTAAGTCTCTCACTTTGCAGTCACCTATGGCAGTGAGCTTTGCATCTGTTATTGAAATTCACAGTGCTCATGAACTGTCCATTTCAACAGAATTTTGATATCAGCCAAGGACAGTTTTGAAGTAACCTGACTTCAGAATTTTCAAGTAGAAGGTGTGAGTGTGAGCTTACAAGTTTGTGTATAAATACAGTTTCGTGCTGTTATATTCTCTGAATAAATCCCATACTGAAGATGTTATTTGATAAAACAGAAAGGACTGTCTGGGAGATCAAATGATACAGATATGCATAATGGATGAAAACACTTTAACCTTTAGATCATTGGGCTAAACAGTTATTTAAAACCATTACTGTTTGAATTCTGCTTACTGGACAACTGCGTGCAAAGTGAAGTAGCAGTAGTTTCAGTGTTAGAAACTCTTTGGTCAGCAAGATGAAATTTTTCTTATTTTCCTAAGGGTAAGTGGTGAGACATTGAAGGAAATGTCTCCTACTTTCATGTATGCTATCACTTGGTTATAAACTTCATTCTTCACCTTTCTTGTCTGGCATCTGTTGTTTGAGAACTTTCTTGGTTTTCTAGTGAGTGACCTTTGAATGAAATTGCAAGAAAACCAATGTTTATTTTTTATTAAACATCATCTCTATCTTCTTTTACATCAACACATTGCTGGCTTGATACCCACTGTATCTTTTCAAACTGAGTTTGAAGTTGCTCTGTAGCAACTGCTTAGTCCTATTCCATATTATATTCATTTTGAAAAAATAGGGGGAAACTGGGATGAAAGCTTCAGTTTAAGCTAATTCCCTTCATCTTCAAGGAAAACAACTTATTCTTTTCCAGTTCATAACTTTTCTTCAGACACTTGCTGGCTGTTCTTCACTGTGACAAGATCCTTTTGATTACTGGAGACAAGTAGAAACTGCAGAGAGCCTCTTTTTTTTTTTCTTCTCTTTGAATGAAGAGCAGAATAACCTGGGATCACAAAACATAGTTCTCATCCAACACTCAAATTTTTCTTCCATTTTCCCACCGAATCTTCAGGTGGCCTGGAGTTAGTCTCATTGCCACTCTGGATCTCAGTCCTTCAAAGTGCATGTGAAAAGGGGACTATGATGCCAATTTTTAAAGGGCACTTTGGTGCCTCTGAACAGTACTGCTGAAAGAATACTTATGGCCCCTAATATTGGGTTATACCCTAATTACTTTCCCCCCCCCCCCCATCACAGAAGTAGTTGATTACTTAGCATTGTTCAAAAAGGAGTAAAAGCTGTCCTTCATGTAACTGTGAGTAGTTGCCAATAGCTTAGGAAATTATTATTAATTAATTTCAGAGAGAAAAATATTTCCCTTGTGCTAGCCCATTACATTAATGCAACTATACTTGGGGAAGGTTTGGTGCCCAGAGTCTACAATTAATTTCAACTAATTAGTGGGAAAATTTCAGCAGTTTGCCTTTGGCTGTATTACTCATAATTGCACCATGTACGACTATCCAAATGTGGATGTGTGCAGTTGCTCAGACAGATTTATAGGTTGATTTATACAAGTAGACCTGCAGTAAAATGGGAACATCTGCTTACTGCATCCCAGGAGTCAACAGGCCATTGCTGATTTGGGAGCAACAGGACCCTGTGCACAAAAAGAAATGACTCATGTATATATAATTTTTTTGTTATTGGACTTTATTTATAGAAAAGTTATATTTTAACCTAGAAATTTAGGTTTTTGTCAGCGTTTTAGAAGTGAGTCATGATATCCATTCAATGTATTCTTGGAACATCTCGTTTTTATGCTCTTACTCCAATTTTGTGACCTCAGCATCTGAACACATTTTTTATCTGAACTCCCTGCTGGCTGAGGGGGTGAAGCAGAGAGAGTCACACTGTAGTGATTAGTAACCTACTTCTGTATCTAACTGATTAGAAAACTCAGCTGTGTGGAGTGGGGAACCAATTTAAGGAACAGGATATGAACACTGCTTATGGCAAATTAGTAATGCAAACTGTTAGATATCTTTTGTCTCTTCTCTCTTATGCATTAAGAAAGGTAACCCAAATGGATGCTGTGTGACTCTGCCCATGCATGGGGCTTCAGACTCCCTATTTAAAAAGATCGAGCATGATCAGTCTTTCTTTATCTCTCCTGAGCGACCCAATTTAAGAAGGAGTTCAGCAAAGAAGTACACTAAAGACCTATTGCTCAGTGTTCTGACTGTCACAAGCAAGTCTACACAGCCAGGAACAAGGAGTTGTCCAGCTGCCCTGCGGTCGTTTTTGCTGTCCTGAAGGTCACAGAATGACTGTCAGTCTTAGGGTCTATCATGTTGCTGGAGCCACAGTGTGACGGCACTTCGGCACTCACATGAAAGGAGTGAGTACTGAATATTCCTTTCTTGTAAAATAACCTCAGAAATATGGATCCACAAACTCCAGCAGAAGGATGCAATGAATAGCTGGGAATGGTAACCTCTGTACTTGAAAACAGACCTGTAAACCTTGACATGGCCTCTCCTTTTTTCCTACACTGGCAGATTTCTGAATCAACTCATATTGGCTGACCTGCCAACCACAACCTGAACTAAGATGTTGTTTTTCCTTCTTTTAGGATGTATACCTACATGTGGCAGTTATACAGCCCTATATCCTTGATGCTGGTTTTCCTACAGACACAAGAATAAACTTGCAAGTGTCTAAGTCAACATTTCTAAGTGCATCCTAAAGCACATTGTCAAAATGCACATGCTGGTCCTGATAAAAATGAGCTTCTGGAAAACCTAAACCAGCACAAATCTCCACAATCTAGGAAAAATATCGATACACTCAGTGTGTATCTTCACTTCAAGCATGCATGCTAAAACACTTTGCATGAGTTAACACTATTATATCCCACAGCCTTCTGTATATATAAGGCATAATGCCCTGTGGGGGAGAGTTTCAGATGGGAAGAAATCCAACAGCGCAACTAATTAATTCTTTAAAAATGTCACTAAAATATCAAAGTGAGAACAAGGAGACAGGCATTAATACAACAGTTTTATGCAAAATAGGTGGCAGTGTCATCCAAAGGGGCAGGCTAGTATCCTTTTAATTCTTTAATTTCTTCTTGATACAGGAAGAAAACCAGAGGTTTCAATGATAAGTAGATCTGGGTCTGCAAGACATAGTAGCAAGAATCCAAAGTGCATAGCTAGTGCATGGTTTCTTTGAAAGGAAACTGACATTTTCAAATGGTAGTGTAGGAACATTACAAAGACAGCAGAAAAGGGAAACATTGACAACTTACCTAATGCTGTTCTTGCTGGTGTGGCATCTTTTTTGATCCAAAAGGATACCCAGGAAAGAACAACTGTTAATATACAGGGAATGTATGTTTGAATAGTAAAGTATCCCATTCTTCTACTTAAGTCGAAGTATATAGTCATGACCACGTAATCACCTGCAATAATAGCACAGAAAATAAATTGGCATGGTGGTGGGATACAGATAATTGTTCACTGACCTGCTAATATTTCAAGCTTCATAAAAACACTGCATATGAAATATTTTTTAGTGTTTCAATGGCATCTGTTCAGTAATGTTCTTATGAAATTTAAGTAAACTTTGCCATTCTAATTTCCTTAAATTTTAAGTTTCTGTAGAAATTATGCATTTGGATAGGCAGAGGCTGTCAGTAATGATTTTGGATGAATGAAGCTTTGAAAGGCATCTTGAATTTTCAAACATGGTATTCTGGATGGCTTCATGACCACAAACATGAAGCTATTATCATGCACCAGATCCTGCAACTAAGGTGCACAGAACCCTTCCTTTCTGCAGGTTGTGTCTTCTGTGCCCTAGTTTCGAGTGATTTCTGTTATCTTCTTTTGAGATATGAATCAGAAATTAGGGATCTTTATGGCAAGTATAGCATGCATGTGAATATGCCTTTACAAAAGAAGTCATTTATAGACACTAGAACCTCAATACTGGTGAGAAACTCTCTTTTTGTCAGCATTCCTCCATGCTGAAACAGTTGAAGCCGTTCCTGATACCTGTAAATCTTCAGACGGTCAGTCTGGATATGGAGTTTATTATTCTGCTGGATACTAAAAATCATAAAATCAAGAGCTCAGTAAGAAGTATAGTTTATCTCACATTAAATGACTTTTTTTTCATGGCATCTCTTCTGCTAACCCTTGTGACTCCTCAGGGGATAAAAATCTGTCCTTCTCTCTCTCCTCCGCAGAGGCCCCTGACCTTATGACCCCAACTCCATAGACATTAATTATCCTTCTCTCTCAGAGAGTCACAGTGATTAATGAAAATAAGCTGTGAACAATTTCTGTACTTTGCTTGAAGTATGTTGCCTCTGTTTCAGATGTGTGAAACAGTTTACATGCCTAAGAATTTTTAAGGGCTTTTGTGCGACTGCATCAGACTTGGCCTAATAAACTATATAGCTTGTTGTTACAAACCTTAACTTTCTAGAGTATGACATTTACAGAAGGCATCATTTGCAATAGCAAAGTAGCTACATATAGTTATGGCAATAACAATACATTCAGAACATACAGATTAATCCCCCAAGGAATGTACATACAACCTATCCAAGTAGAGGCAAAACGGGTTTATTAGTTGAGGCAAATTAAAGCTTAATCTTTTAGTAACAGAGAGTATATAAACAAATTCATTCAATATGGTGGGCAATTTGACTATAGCTAATTATTACATGTAAAAGAAACTAATTCAGTAAGAACCACTTTCATCCAAGGCATCATTGAAGGCACTGTAAAATTGATGAACTAACATAAGCTACATAGTTAAAAGTAAATAAAAATCTGATAGTGGGAACTGGAGAAAGAAACTTAAAGCAATATGCCAAAAGGAAAAGTTTCTATATGTCAAGTCCAACAGTTTGAGATCGATATATTTAGAAGAGTTTGATAACCCTGTCAGTGTTTCCAGAATGCCTTTGTTAGATGAATGTGTACATTTGGACAAGTATTGTGCCAGTAAAAAATGTGTGAGCCTGAGAAGTTGGACAGTAATTTCAGAAGCCTTGTGTATTTGGCATTACGGGACAGAGCTTTAATAGTAGAGGTCACCACTTTTACAAGTAGGCAGTACTGAAGTACATCTCAACATAGTGATTTGTGTGGGTTGTTCTACAGGATAAGGGTTATTTTCATTCCACTAATCCCCAGTACTTTTTTCCATGTGGGAATGGCACAAGAGAATTGATGTGGGTTAGAAACCATAGGTACTGCAGCTTATTGTTAGACTGATTTGCTGCACTGAAGAAAGACTTACATTACAACAACTGGAATAATTTCATAGAAACAAGTGTAAGAAGTCAGGCACCATGTAAACCAGTACTTCTACAGATAGAAACCAATCGAAAAAACATGTCAAAAATGTTAAAATGAAATCAAAAGCTCTACAGGAAATGCAAAAAGCCTTTACCTTTTTCTTACTTACTTACTGTATCTAGAGCTGTGCATTTATGGATAAACTGCTTGAGAATAGTATAAAGTCAAGTAATCTGCAGACTTCTCATTGTGTACAATGATACACACAATTCCAGTATTCACACAGGTCATTGCTCATCTCAATAGTGTAATCTTGATACCTCGCACAGCAACTAAGGGTAGGAGAAGATACTGGACCATAAGATACTTGGAAAGTAAGGCAGAGTCCGTGCTTCCAAGGTGGTTGACTGAAATAAACCTGATAAACCTCATAGACTGAGAGCGGGAGAAAATTATTGCATCTTACATGATGTAGAGAGTCCATCATCACATTTAGTCACAAACTGATTTAGTTCTTTCAGGCAGGAATAATTTCCTGGGATTCTAAGGTAAATTCTACAGATGATGTGCACACTGTGGCCTCCTCTATACACTTAATTAAAATAAATTGGTCCATTCAGTATATGTTTTTTCTTGAATTTAGAGGTATATTTTGGAAGGTGAATGTATCCAAAACATCTCAGTTTCTCTCCTGTGATTAAAAAATGAGAGTGAGTGGCTCAGATGTGGACAAAAACATTGCAGACACTTGCAAATCACCCAAGAAGTTAATCACACCCCTTGATTCCATGGTGAGAGCTAAACTGGGCTACTTCTGTGAGGCTGCTAAGTTTATTTTATTTAAATATAATAACCTCTTAAGCTTTTAAAGGGTATTTAAGTTATTTTCTTCCTTTGTTTCATAGTTAATATTGAGATCTTCATTCTTTAAGATACGCAAAATTTATTCTCTCCCTTTCCTTCCTCCCTCCCTTCCCTAATGCTTATTGCAACAGAACTTTTCAGCTTTTCTGCAGAACATTCTTCTGCAAGTTCAGTAAAGGAACTATGACTTGGTTACAAGGTGCAAATTCTGAAGAGTCCAACAAGGACCCATAGATGCATTACAAGCACACAATGAAGATATAATCTTATGTTCATTTAGCCACTAACCTATTTTCTTGTCTGAGTTCCACAGAAATTCTCAAAATGAAGAAGGCAGACCCAGTCATACAGGCAGTAGTTGTGCATACAGACATGTACTGTACCCTCTGTGATGCCCTCTAATTTATGGGAACACACTGGTAGATAATACACCAAGGAATTTGGTTCAGTGGGATTAGTCATGTAAAGTGGACGCAAGAGGAGAATTAGCTGGTACTCCTACAGTACTCAAACCATGCTTGGAGGGGATGTAGCTCTGAGGCAATGAACACTGCTGACAATGTTTGTCAGACAAGGAAATCACTACTGTTGAAATTCAGAGCTTCAACTGAAAGCATCAGTGTTGTGGCTGCTCTCAGAGGCAAGCATGTTTCTGTACAACATATGGTGAATTAATTTCTTTAATAGGTATGGTAAATTACAATTTTTGACTAAATTACCACTTCAGTTCTATCCTCAGCCAAGTCAACTTCTGCTGAGATTCCCAGATTTTCTCTTTACACACAGAAGAGCCAGCACGTATATGCTATGGCTCCTTTCCTCATTACACTGCTCCAAACTGCATTATTGTTATTATTATTATTATAGATATTACTGCTAATATACTATTATCCAAATTATTCCTTTAAAAAGTAATTATTCCCTATATATCTGAAAGCATTTGCCTGCAGACTGAAAAAAAGTAGCCATGGTACATATATTTCCGACTTTCTCTATACACACAAAATAATCTGTACAAAGAAACTGTCCTCTCCTGAAAGACCTGGAATAGAATTTGTTCTGTATATCCTGCAGTCATGGGCAGCCAAAAGGAGGGAAAACACTTTCAAGAGCTTTGCTCAATGCCTCCTTCCTCCTTTGCCAGCCTTCAGAGCTCCAGCTGCCATTACTGCCACTGCTAGAAGAGAAGCTGGGACTGACTGTTTGACAAAGTTCCCCACTGCAGGCAAGATGGGAAAAGATCTCCATCCCAACTGCATATCATTAAGTCAGTGTACTTGGTTTAAAAGCAATGGCACAGTGATCGCCTAGTGAGGCACCACTGGAATAGTTAATACCCAAAAACTTCATTCTGAAACCCAGAGAGGAATTCTACCTTTTAACAACTTAAAAAACATTTGCAGGAAGGCAAACTAACTTTCAACTGAATGATCAGGCCATCAATTCACTGAAATAATGAAAATTGTCTTGAGACAGAATAGGCTCTGATCAGTTTTTTGTGATGGGAGCAAAACATGCACCTTGAGGCAACAAATCTGGAGTAATAGAAATAGTGTAGCAAGGCTTCCCATGAAACCAAGATGACTGCTGTCTGTGACCCATAGGACTTACATTAGCCTAAGTTTCTAGTTTGAAAGTAGGACATTATTTAGAACAATAATTATTTTTAATGTGGGAACTGCTGTAGAATTTAATGACCGATGATAAATTATAGCTTATTTCCTTTGTCTTTTGAAGACTAAGGGTGTACTGACCTGAATTGCCAGAATTTTGTCTATGTTGCATCAAGAACAGCTCTCATAAAGGTAAAATGTTTGAGCAGAATGCCATTGGTTATTTGATCAAAAATAAATAGATTTAAAATATGAAATTATATACTGTAAATAATTTATTTACTCAAACTATGCTATACTATTTTATGTTACATTTTCATTTGTCCTCCCATTGTACGCTGAGATTCACAAGCGTTACAAAATTAACTTAGAAAAAAACTAAACTAGGAGTGACTCTACAAAGACAGAAATCCAAGGATACAATGCATACTCAGAGCAGTTCAGCAAGTGAGTGAAAGTTTCACGGTAATTGCCCATCACTAGAACTGCAGAGTAATGAGGAGTGGCAGAGCTTGTCCACGGTATTATGAGAGCCTGATGACAGAAGAAAGCCCTAGACATGAGAACAAGGATTCATATGGTGTGTCATGCATATTTCTTTGTTGATCAGCGAGACCACAGCGACTACACTGAGTCGTCTTCCTCATTATCTTAATAGATCAAATGTACTGAATAGCAGGCAAACTAAGTTTCTAATCTTCAGAGCTTTTTAATTTTTTATTTTTAAATTTTTAATTTGGAAGCCAGGAAAAGACCTTATTTAATCCTGCCATTTGCTAATCATTTCCCCCTAAACCTGTTTTCTGATCTATGCTTCCCAAAGCTCCACATTTTTATTTCCTGGACTAAGCTTTCCTTCTTGCTTAGTAAGCTGAAAATTTTCTACCTCTCTGGCCACTGATCAGTCATCCAGGACAATGTCCTTACATCTTAAATGCCTTCATTTACAATTCTACCCTCTGATATGAGGGTAAAACTAAAATATTTGAAAACATTAGGTCAAGTGGGAGACCACTCCTGTTGAATAGAATGGTCAGATAGCTGACTAATAAAACCATTGAAACAACAAATTTTCATCAAAGCCAGTGTGTACAGAAGTTTTGGTAAAATGTTCACCGGAGCGCTTTATTGGAAGCAATGTATGCTATTGTGGCAGAAAAAGATGCTTATATCTCGTCTCAAATAGGTGCTCTTGAAGGCCACAATTACGTACATTTCCGCTTAAGCTGCATGTTTAACCATACAAAAAATGCATGCAGGTCTTCAGAGGTGTAATTTGTACATGTATTGTCATAGCAGTTGTGTGACTAGATGCATAGTCACAGGCAAGGGTCTTATGCAATAGATACTGAGAGCAAAACAGCTGAGTTCCTAATTGCATTTGGCATTATCAGGGGGTATGTGTGCATGTACAAGAGCAGTGTAGCCCAAATTCAACTTTCAGCACTTACAGTTGAAAAGAAAATTTTCTCGAAATGCATTCACACCATGAGTGCTAAAGTTTCCCATTATCATAGACAAATTGCTACATCAGTAAACAGCGGGGAGCAAAAAAACCTGACCCCAACAGCATTCTTTGTGGCTGTAGGAATCATGTTCAATTATAAGTGTATACATATACATGAACATGCATAATAAAAATCAATTATTGACAGATTAGAGTGTGAAAAGCAAAGACCAGATCCCAGGTTGTCTGAAGGCAACAGATTTTTTAAAATCAAGTCAGATCAAGACTGCTTTCCAACCTAGCAGAACTCCAAGACCTTAAGCTGGGTTTTGTTCCTTGTGTAGTTACAAAAACATAATATTGAGAAACATATTTTTACTCGAAGCCATCAATCTTTTTCATCACCATAAAATAATTTGCATATATTCAGTTTCTTCTCCCTTGGATACTGAACTTTTGTTTTCTTTGAAGCAAGCAGCATTTTCAAAATATTTTTGTAAAATGACAGTTTTGTTAAATGAACTACTGCCTCGTATTAAAACTTAATGACTATGTTTCCAGCACATAAATTTATTTAATCCTCCGATTTTGGCATTTAGCATTGAATCTGGAAAGCCATTGAATCTATTCAAAGTTCTAACTTATTTGTATTGATCTTTTTTCCCCAGTACCATTGGCATACGTAAGTTGTATACTGGAACTTTTCATGAAGAACTGAAATTAAATAAGTAAAAGACCCATTTTTTAAGACTTTTAAATTCATTATGTCATACAGTCATTTGAAACATACTAGCCAATATTTCTTGTGCCCTAATCAATTCTTTATATGCCATACTGACAGTTTCAAAGGCAGTTACTTGTCAGCTGCAACCATTTCAGTGTCTGCCCCATATTTTCTGTTAAGTATCCGGAGTACTTTGAATGTACTCCAGAGATGAATCAAGGTCCACGAAGGCAATTTACCTCCAAAACTAACTAAAAAAATACAAGGTTTTAAAAGAAATATTTTAGAGTTTGGCGTAATGATGGAGACTGTTCTGTTTATTTGTATATTTATGTTTATATATTATGAAAGCTTTCTTGCAAAACACCTGTTCTTTCTTCCCAGTGGTACTACTGTATATAATGTCTTCCTTCCACAAAAGCCATGTAAAGATGTAGCATGTTATTCATCTATAAGGTATTATGATCATCAGAATTGCTCTCAGGATGTTCAGGCCTATTGTCTTTAGACATAAGGACATTTTAATTTTGCAATATGAATTATCATTTTGTACATTATTGAAATATGGAACTAATGAAAGCAATGGAATTTTAATTTGGCTATTGTAAGGTACAAGTATTATTGGAAAATCCCCCCCAAAATGCAGTTCCATCAAACCACATAATGGGAATAAAATGTATAATACTATAACCAGGCTTTGATCCATGATTACCAGTCCAGTTCAATTTCTTCCTTAACAGTAGAAAAGCTATCCACATAATCTCCATTTGCATTCATGTATCAATCTCAGAGAAAGTCAATATACAAATATGGTGTATCATGGCATGATCCATGACTCACTGTCCCTAAGAAGTCTTGCTATTTTCCATATATAGATTTTCTTTCATGTTTGAAGAATAAAAGTGAACAATAGCAGATGAAGTAAAAACAATAGTAAATTACTGCCAATGTCAGTGAAAGCAGATGCAGGATGGGAGTGAAAATTAATTTCTTTTACGTAGGAGTCTGTTTCTGAGAGGGTTTATTGATGAGCTGTGCAATGCTTTTCGAACAGAACATTTTTCATGCTTCCGAGAGCACCAAATACTGTAGGATATCTGAGAAATCACAACTTTAATGACTCTTGCATTCACTTTGGTCTTAAAAAGCACAGAGAACCCCCAGGTTTATGTCACCTGCCAGTGCTGATCACTTCTTATTTATTTCTAGGGCTGAATTTCTTACTCACAAGAGCTGGGAAAATGCCTATTTATGCTGCAGTTTGTTATGAAGTCCCACAGGACTTGATTTGGTGAATTTATAATTCCCAAATTAGTTGAAATAGTTTTCAATTAATTATCAAAAAATCTCATGTTAACATTTTCAAATAAAATGCTTTCTTTTTATTCCTCAGAATTTAATTTTACACATTAAAAAAAGAAAATCATCAAACAAAAAAAAAAAAATTGCATGACCTGAAATTATTTTTCCTTAACTAAAATATTAATGAGTATTGATATTAATGAGTAATACAAACTGATAATATAAGCATTGCTTTTCTAGGGAATAATCTTTCTCTGAATACTTATGTAAAACCTTTGCTTGGTGTTTTGGCCATACCTTCAAACAAGGAATATATTTTGAAATAACTATTAATTGACTGGAAATAACCCACTTTCGGACCTGCAGCACTCAGAATGATAAGTCTCCAATTCTGGGAAAGCAAAATCATTAGGCTTCAATCCTAAATACATGCTTCAAACTTGAGTATATGTTCTGAACTACAGAAATGCCTACTGACACTTCCATCCAGGCTACAAAGCTATTGACTTGTAGCTACAATTGGCCACTCCCTCAACCTCTGTGTAACTTATAAACTTAAGTCTTAATGGTGTTATGGCATCTCCATAATTAAAAAAAAAAGTAGCATCAAGCCAGAAGACATAGTATCTCAACAGAAAGTCCTGATGAATAATGGTTTGGTTTTGTTAATCATTCCAAGAAGTCAAAATTTAGTAATTTGATGTGTTACACTGATTTTCTTATCATTGTAGCATCCTAATCAAAATGTCATACTGCATCATGTGAGATGATTTACAAATGCACATATCACCAGGAATGTATAAGCTCAGAAGGTGATATTGAGTTAGTTTGACAGCAGTAAGTTTCTATGAATGAATGTTTATTGGTGTTAATTATATTACCCTCTATATTTGTATGAATCTATCCCGGGATCCACTGTTCCTTGACTTTGCCAGAGACTAATGCCAGGATGAAAAAGGTAATTACTTTGGTCATTTTATTTACAGATTTTTGCAAGGGGAGGAAAAAAAGTAAAAAGTGTTTTATTTCCCCTCAAGCCCTCCAGCTTTCCTCAGCTCTTTAAACTATTACTATCAATTTATCGAAGGATATGTTAAATAAAGAAGAAATTAAGGATGAGGTTGTGCTGGGGAAGGGACTGGTAACATCAGAATGGAATGGAAATAGAACAGAATGGAATGGAAATAGAATAGAATGGAATAGGAATAGAAATAGAATAGAATGGAATGGAAATAGAATAGAATAGAGTAGAGTAGAGTAGAGTAGAGTAGAATAGAATAGAATAGAATAGAATAGAATAGAATAGAATAGAATAGAATAGAATAGAATAGAATAGAATA
>JAWWMP010000001.1:85679952-85708335 GCA_035047865.1 Dendrocincla tyrannina
AGAATAGAATAGAATAGAATAGAATAGAATAGAATAGAATAGAATAGAATAGAATAGAATAGAATAGAATAGAATTTCAGTTGGGAGGGACATACAACAATCATCTAGTCCAACTGCCTGACCACTTCAGGGCTGACCACAAGTTAAAGCCTTGTTATTTAGGGCACTGTTCAAGTGACCGTTAAACACTGATAGGCTTGGGGCGCTGACCTCCTCTCTAGGGAACCTGTTCTGGTGTTTGACCACACTCTCAGTATAGAAATGCTTGCTAATGTCCAATCTGAACCTCCCCTGGCACAGCTTTGAACCATTCCCACGTGTCCTATCAGTAAACACTGGGGACATCCATCTCCACTTCCACAGGAAGCTGCATAGAGCAGTGAGGTAACCTCTCTGCCTCTTTTCCTCCAGACAAACCCCAAGTCTTCAGATGCTCCTCTCAGGGCCTTCCAGCCCTTTCGCCACCTTTGTTTTCATCCTCTGGATGCATTCAAGGACTTCCACATCCTTGATAAATTGTGTTCTCTCTTTTCTACAACCAGTAAGTGATTACTTGCATTCATAAAATGCAAGAGCTGGTTTATCTTTTATACTCTACCTTTCAATCTCACATCAGATTCCTGCATGCTGAAGACAATGCTATTTTATTTAAGGAATTGTAAAGGGTAAGGTTGAGAAATTCTGAGGAATACTGGTATTTGCAGGAGGAGCTTTCTAACATAGTTTATCTGATCAAAGCCATATGGTGAAGTTATTTCTCATTATAGGTAGATAAGTTTTTTTTCCTACAAATTTATTTGGCAGTCTGTAACAGAGGCAAGTTTGAATTCTGGGTGCTGTTTTATCTAGTAGAATAAAGAAAAGTATTGATCCATATGCAGTCACACTTATTTACTTCCAAGACCTTTGACAGTTGGACAAAGATAATGCTACTTCTGACTGAGTGTTATTTTAGCTCCTTCTGTGTCTACTCAAGGCTTTCTACCTGAATTATTATCATTCTTTCTTACATTTCAAGGAATGATTGTTTTTTCTCCTCAAATTTCACTGATATCACCTTTTCAAATATATATTGATAATCAGGACATGAGTATTGCTTTTATTAATTTCTGTACCTTGTACCTCTGGTATAAATATCATGTTTTTCTAATTCACATCCCCTAGTGCCTTTGCTACAATGTGCTATTAATAAATTAGTTTTGTGATTTAAAAAATGCTCCCTTTTTCCTCTTTCTCCTAGCCCTTTTTCTTTAGTGTACTGTCTGCCAGTATTGTCTAGGCAGTGTTTTGGCACTTTTGAGTCCCTTTGTGAGGAATGAAAAAGCCACCTTAAATCTCATCTATATCCTACTGCTTCTCACCTAGTCATGTAGTTACGAGTAATGTTTTTCATTTCTGAACTCCATGCTCAAACTTTCACTTGGTTTCATAAGAAAGGAGTTTTGTCATTTTAGTTCAACTGAAAATAAACCTGGCTTTAACTTGCCAATAGTGTTAGCTTAAAATTTTTGAAAACAAAATCATACGTTTAGCCTAAGGCTCTTGATATCCCTCCCCTTGCTGTCTCTAGGAAATCGCTTGTGCTTATAATTAATTCTCTTTATCTGATATTCTGCAGTGTGAAACATTTAACTTACAGAACAATAACATGCACTGTTTTTTTAAGGGGATTCTGTCAAATTACACACTGTCAGAAAAACTGCCAATGCTCTCCCTGTTCAAATGGAAAAATAGAGCTGTTTACCCCGAGTAGCATTCAGTAACACCTTCATATAGTTCTTTTCACTCTTGGTAAGAGTTCACTTCTTTCTACATTAACTCTGCATGATCTGGAAGAGTGACCACAAAGAACTGCAGAAAGAAAGAACTCCTGAAAAATTCTAAAGAAAGGGATGAGCAAGCTAAACGATTCATTGACAAAAAGGTGATGTTCCATTCACAAGTCATAGTTAATGGTAGAATAGACCAACTGTAGTGCAGGATCTTATCAATATCCATTTTTAGGTTTAGGCAAACAAAGCAAAAGGCATTCTATGTAGTGAAGCCAGACCAAACTATGGTTTCTTTTTAAACTATGTTAACTTTTAGAAGAGCATATGGTAATGTCTTTAATTCTTACGTCATAGGTTCCAGCTTTCTTCCACTACAGATACTTATGCAATTACCTAAAAATGTATGAGTTTTGGAGGGGAGTGGAGTGGTCTGCTGTACTTCAATGGATGAATCACCACTAAATGCTTATTCACATGGGCCTGGTTAAAGAGGACTGTGTGTCAGACGTGCAAATTAAAAGAGAACATGAGATGAATTCTAATGGACAGTAACTCTAGAAAGTCTTTGAAAATTCAGCAACTTCAACCAACTGTTTATAAGAGCAGGACAATTTGGGAATGGCTATAGTGGGATTCCTTTTTTAACTATTTAATGTCTGTGTTGCTGTGGTGGCTAAAGCTCCAGACAGTAGACAGAAGTAAAGAACAGAGTGCACGATTCAAAGATTTGGTTTTTTCCTCCAAATTGTAGACTCATAGAATGGTTTGGATTGGATAGGACCTTAAAGACCATCTAGTTCCAACCTCCTGCCATAGGCAGGGACACCTTCCACTACACCAAAACCCCATCCAGCCTGGCTTTGAACATGTGCAGGGATGAGGCACCAACAACTTCTCTAGACAACCTGTTACAGTGCCTCACCATCCCCACAGCAAAGAATTTCTTCCTAATATCTAACCTTAATCTATCCCTTTCCAGTTTAAAGCCCCTCCCACTTGTCCTATCACTGACAGTTCTTCTCCAGCTCTCTTGTGGTCCTTTAAGTATTGGAAGGTGCTATACAGTCTCTGTACTCCAATTCTCATCCTGTCTTCATAGGAGAGGTGCTCCAGTCCTCTCATCAACCCCACCCAGGATTCTTCCTCTCCTGATGTAATGGGTCTTTTCAGTCTGCAGAGAGGTGAAGTGGCTCTGTGAAGGCACCTCAGGCTTTGGGGGAAGCCTCTGCCTACAGGTCCTTGCCTTTGCAAGCACCCATTCTTCTGCATTATTGACTCCCTCCCTCCTGTTTGTGCTGGTGATGGGGTTTGGGGCTGCTTATCTGTGGACTGTATGTCCACTGCAGACTGTGCTTGGAACCAGCTATCTAATTGCTTCTCAGCCTTTCTGATCTTACACAGGTCTGCTGCCTGTCCCTGCCCCAGGAGAATGATCCAGGCACTTCCCAGTCCGATTCTGAGGTCCACACTGCTGTCCCTCCCCTTAGCACCTCTGTCTGGGTGAGGCACTGGTTACCATCGGGATAGATCATGCAGACCCTTATAGGGGACACTCCCTTTCAGGAGTAGGGGACAGTTGCCATCTCTCCTGTCCCTGCCCACACCTCATCATCCACTCTTCTGTGAGGTGCCAGCTCCTTGACAGTCTCAGGAACCCTCTGGGGTTTCCCTGGCTCAGGAAATCCCCGCCCTGTGCACCAAGCTTGCCTGCTCCACTGAAGAACATGCCTGCCCTGGAGCTGCTCACCCTGGGGAGTCCATGAAAGATTACATTTTAAAGCCTGTTTGATCAAAACATGCCAGGTTCATCCACATCAAAGGACTGAGTTAAAAATTTGAAGAGCTACACTGGTGGAATGGCTATGGAACTGCTGGAGGCTGGCAGTTCATAATTGCTGCATACCCCTGGTTGTACTGCTTGTTTTCAGCATGAACAGCCTTCCTTGCTGTGTCTCGCAGGCCCGGGACTTGTCACCATGCTCTGCCTTCATTAAGCAACGGGATGAGAGCTGCAGCCCAGTGGATGTCTTCTACTGATGGCAGCTTAAATATTAGTGGTAGCACTTGCAAAAGCACTTCACTGTATTGTAAATCAACGAGGTACAGGTTTCTAAGTTGCTTATTCCATGTATTTACCAGGTAATTGGATAAGCACGAGAGATAAGGATAAGCACAGCATGCTCTGGCACCAGCCCACATTGCAGCTATAGGAACACCTTGTTAATACTGATGGATTTCCAGTCTTATTGGGATCACTTCAGGACTACTGATACTGTGCATCCAGAGCATGCAAGTCCCCCACGACTTGTGCACTCCACAGATGCCAACAGACACTTCTGAGTTTTTTCTCCTGCAAGTATTAGTTTTAAATATGTAAACAGAATCTGTCAGTACCAGTCACCTAATGAAAGGAGCACAGGACTTATATTTCATATTTCACTCAAATTAAGTCTTCTGATGAAGAAAGTGTAGGAATATTTCAATTTCAGAAGGGCTTGGGACTGCAAAAAATTAAGTGTTTAATGCAGTGTCTGAGGGGCAGACAAAAAATTTCATTGGTAGTCTTAATTTAAGCCTCTGATCTATATATATTTTTCATAGCCAATAGTCTCCGGCCTAAGCTTTGTTTCCACAGATGAATCTCGTTTGCACCATCGTTCAGGCAGAAGCATTTCTAATAATTTTAATAACTGGATCATAACACTTCACAGTAAGAGTAATATTTTAGAAACCATCAGACAGACTGGAGAATGAGGTATATTATTTATACAAGTTGGTCGCAGTTCTCAGCAGGACAATATTCGTGGTGCTAAGTATGCATCGACCTGAGGGGAAGAGTTAGCTCAAGGAAGAACATTCGTCTTAAGTTTTATTCTGGGAAGGGTGCAGTAACCAAGTGCTATTGTTGAACCTGTGTTGACAGCACCTGCTTACTGAACACTAGCTCTTGACATTTCAGTGATTTGCAGCATCAAACACTAGAACACTAAACATTAGAACACTAAAGAAGGGCATTAGATTAAGTCACGGTAGATATTGGAACTGTGCAAACAGAGGCTCAAGGAGTGCCTGTCAATAAGCAGTAAATACTGCAATTATTGCAGTGTACATTTGCTCCAATAAAAACTGTCTGGGGAAAAAAACTATTTCTCCTTTCCTCCTTTTTTTATTTTTTTTTTTTTTTGTGTGCGTGGTTTTGCTTTGTTTGGCATCCTTTTTTTTGTTTTTGTTTTTGTTTTTGTTTTTAATAGGATATGTTTCCCTCATTCCCTCAGCATATTCTTTTTTTGACTACAGATACTGAGCCCTGATTACCAGTAATTTTATTCTACATCGAGACCCTTTCCAGGTATTGTCCCCTGTTTGTGCCAGGCTACGCAGTAGGTTTGCAATAGGAATAAAAGAAATAAACACACTAGTGCCCTTCTTGGCTAAAAGACCATTGTGTTAAGCCCCTACCTGGTTTAGCCCCTGGAATTAGGTTTCTGTGGCACTGCTGATCAGTTCTGGTAAACTTTCGGGTCTTTGTACATAAATTAAATGTTAATGAGTTGATAATGGTAAGTGTAATCTCCTTAAACTATCAGAAAATAAATAGGAGAGATTGTTAAAACTGAAGTGCTTGGAAGAGCCTGAAAGAACACTTGTGATGCAAGTATGTTGCTTTTCCATTAATACTTAAGTATATTTTTAGGACAAGGACTACAATATTGATACATATCAAACTGAAAATGACAGACCACCTATGAGCACTACCTTGAGTATTTATTACTTTTTTTACGCATAGCTGCATTTGGTCGGCATTTCCCAGAGATGTTAGGGATGCATGGGCTGCCTGTGAAAGAACTGAATTTTTTCCAACAATACTATGGGCTTGGAGCTTTTTACTTGGAGAAATTTCGGAGAGACTACCCTAAAAAACAGAAGAAAATTATTCCCTTGGTTAAAGATTTCTTAGTACAACTTGTAACCTCGTTTAATTTAAACTGTTATTTTTGGCAAGTTTGACAGAAACAAATTGCCTTTGCTATTTCTGAAACAGCACATTTAAATAACCACAATAAAGAAAAAAAATCCCAACCAAATCCCTTTTTATTCTGAAAGCAGTTCCATTGTGAAAGTTCTAATGACTTCTTCCTTGATTTTCTCCTTGAATCAACCTTCTTGTACCTGGTTTCAGTTGCAGTTGGAGCCACCCATGCTCAGGCAGTTTTCATTGTTTCACTATTTTCTTATTATTTTCCTACTTTAAGCAAAGACAGACATGCAATTTTGCTCCAACTCAAACTATCACACTGGGTTTTTTACCTCTATCATACTCCCTCAGCTTATGAATTGCTTTGGAAATTGTCACTTGAAAAGTTTCCTGTGCATTGAATTTTAATGTTAGAAATTGCAATTTGTTCTTTACACCAATCCTTAAACACAGCTTTTTGATGAAGCCAATGGAAACAATGAATAATGTTGTCATTTAAATATCAGCCAGAGTGAGTTATACTCTTGCAAGATAACATACATATGTCCATCAGAAATGGCCAACATAATTAGTTCCCATGAGCACTCAGAAATATACTCCTAAACTTGTGATATCTTTTATGATGCTACCCATAGATTACTAATTTTAAATGGTTTTAATCAAGGCCTGGATGATTTAATGTTGTAGACTATATTATAAAAACATTTCTAATACAATTCTATAGATGTGAAAATATATAAACTTCAAAGATAACTATTAGACTGAAGCAATATATGAAGCTGGCAGCTCAAGATTTTAAGATTATGGTTTGGCTAAACTTGGTATATATATTATTCCTTGCCCTCCCACCCTCTCAACCTTGAAGTAATGACTTACATCAATAACTAATGTTCTTCCTTCATGATTATATGTCCACTCCATCTTTGAATGGATTTCTACATAACCCCATAATAATTCAGATTTTTAGGGGGGAAAAAAGAAAAAAAAAAAAAAAAAGATGAGGTGGAGACCAAGACAGTCAGGATTATTCCTTACTAGAGACAGTACAGGATCTGAAGCTTCCTATCTACCTACCTTCTAAGGTACCTGTGATATTTCTAATGTAATAAAAGCCTTGGGTAGCTATAAGCAAGACCAGCTATAAATCTAAATCTAAGTCTGACATTGTGTTTTTTCTGTTGCTAGCTGTACATCTTTTCCCTTGAAAGACTTTTCTTGAAGGAAAGTGCCATCACTGTAATTGTAAAGGGTAATTTTTTAAACAGGTTGTCAAAACCAGCAGGCTACAATGTCACAAGCTAAAACCTTCTTTCTTGCCCCCTGTGTTCTGGAAGGGTCTTTCAGAACAGAGTAGTATGTTGTTGATGCAGATTGCCTTGATTTTCCCTGCAGGAGTCTATCAAGTCTCATAAAGCTTGATGCCTTGCCAACAGGGAATATTACATTTTCAGCAGTTTCTTCCATATAGGAATGAATGACAAAAGCCAGAATGGTCGAAACTTTGTGGTTCTTGCATTTAGGAGGTTGGTTGGTTGATCATTTTGTTTCTTGATTTTCATCCAATGTTTTGCTAGATTAAATGGCCTCTATTGAATTTATCTATTTCTCAATTGAAAAAAAAGGTTCCCCTGAACATTTTCTTTCCTTACTTTATTTGTACACCATCCTGAAGCCCTGATACCTGAGTTCAGTGACTGATACTGTCTGTGATCATTTAGCACCTAATTCCAGAAACAGACAAAAAAAAAAGGCTTTTTGCCATATCTTCATAAACATTTGATTGACAGTGGGGTATTGGTGAGATCTGAAAGTTTTGGACTCCCTTCTGGGCTCTGGACAGCAATATAGTCTTTTCACCACGCTTGATATACTTTGTCTGAAGCCTTTCCTCATTCACACCTCCAACTTCTTAGCTGGTTTGTGCAAATGGCTCCAGCACCGGTTCACCAGCTTCTCACCCCATCCCCAGCCCACCCATCCCTGTCATCTCCCTTCTCACCTGTGTCCCTGTCTTTCCTACACTACAAAGCTCCATTTCCTATGACAGAAGTTTTCTTCTACAGCCTTCTGCAAACTCCTCTGTTTTTCACTTTTCTCCTCTCAAGAGCTGCTTGCCTCTCCCTGGATATTAATGCTCTTGTCCAACCAGGGCCCTGATCTGAGCTTCCAGTTTCTCATTACTTCCCAGCTCTGTCTTTGAATATTTTAAGATCGTTTAATGATTTTTTTTTAAATCACCTGTGAACAAAAATGAGGCAAAATCACCAAATGACGCATGCTTTTAGGTCAATTAAGTTAGGAGAAAAACATGACCTGGAAGAGAGGTTTTCTTTCCTTCTGGATCTACAGGACATTTTTCATTTCTTCTTCAGTCTGATCTCCTGACCAGAGGGAGCCTGGACTGGGCCCACAAACTCTTCAAACATGGAATGAGACAAAGTATTTTCCCTGGAAAGCCTTTGCTGTGAATTTATTAACTCTAAGGTGCAAGCTCTTCTTTGCATGCCTTAACTCATGTGGTGGTCTCACACAGGTGGAAATAGAAAATTTTAAACTTATCTAGCCCTCTTCATCAAATTTTTATTTCATTGCACATCTATTTCTGCAATATGATATTATTTAATACCTTTTTTCATTTACTTTTGGACCGAAATCTTTTGGAAACAATTTCTTCCATTGGTCATAGGTCCTGAGCAAGATGCAATGAAGCATTAAACAGAGCTCTTAACTGACCAAAACTGCTTAGAATTTAGCTACTTAAATGGATGGGCAGGAAGGAGAATGAGCCAGTCTTATAAAAGTCAGGGCAGGCCTGTTTATGATTTACCTTGTTGGATCACATAAGTAAAGAAAAATGGAGTAGAGGGCTAGATACCTTCTTGACACTTCACCTACTGTTAAATACTGGTGGTTAGTATTTCATGAAAATATTTACAGATGATTAAGCATTTGTACTCTAAGATTATATCAGGTTTTAATGATATTTGGGCGGCTAAACATGTTTGACTGATAAAGCCACTGATTTTTGTTATAAGTGCCGGAAATCATCAGAGATTCTGTAATACTACTGCTTGAGGCTGCATTTACATGGAATTGCAGAGGGAGAAATCTGTTTTACCATAAATAAAAACAGTACATGTTTAATTCCACAGACACTGTGATAAATAGGTTTTTCTGACTTTTTTTCTCTTTTCCTTAAGCATATTTAACTAGAACTAAATGGAAGTCTCAAAGCTTTCATATTGCAGCTGAACAAGTAAATCCTTCCTCTTACTGTTTCTTCATTCAGATAATTTCATGCTCTGTTTTTGTAGTAAAAAAATTGCATAAATACATCTATAGTAGGAAATCATTACTTTTAAATCCTACATAATTAGAAAGTTATCTTGTCTTTTTATGAAGTCATGTAAATATTGTTAATTTTCAATATTACATACCAGTTGGCTGTTATTTTTACATCCCCCTTAAACTGATATAAGTTACTACACTAGATTCAAGGGAAGACAGAACATCTTCTCTATTTCTCCTTGGTTTCCTGATTCTAGTGGTCTTCCTATGACATATATCTAACCCATGGATCATATTCCATGAAGGTCCATAAAAGCAGTGTGAACATAGAAGACAATCTACCTTTTAAGCAGTTTGCCAAACTGAATTTACAGCATGAAAAATCTACTAGTGTCAGAAGAAAGAAAAAACCCAAAACCAAATCAATCAACCAGAAACAACAACAACAACAAAAACCAAACAAAAACCCATAAAAAAGAGGAGGAAAGTAAACCTTTAACAGTTTAACCTTTAACAGCTCCATTTGATTTTGTCTTTTTGATAGAAAATGATTGAAATACTCAGTGGTATGATATACCCAACTGGCAGTCTCAAAATATTAAGTGCTGGGGAACAGGAAAGGCAAGGGGAAAAACATAGTACCCTGACAAAAGTGAATCAAGTTGAAATATTGCTCTTTTTATGTATTGTCAAGCAGCTAGTAGCTTGAGTCAGTTCTGATTCAGCTGTAAACCCATGATCACAGTCCCCCAACAGAAGAGGACTAGGGACAGGTAAGGTGCAGAAGAAAAGGAGAAAGCCTTTCATGATACATGATATCACTTCAAATCTTAACTCCTCACTAGGATGTCTTCCGATTGCTTTCAGGAGAAACATGGTAAAAAAATAGTGATCATGCTAGAGTCAGTTTCCAGCTTTGCTGAATACTTGCATTTATGGGCAACTCATTTCACCTTTGCTTCTCACTTTATCATTCTGTGCAAAATTTACCTTGTTCTGCTTTTCTGTGTCTTTTCCTTCTACAGCAGAAACTCTCTCTAAGGTAGAGGGAATTAGGCTGATTGAATTTCTTTATCCATGCCCATAAATTCTTTTAGAGTTAACACAATCCTGTAATTTTGCATTTAATCTAGTGCAAAAGCCATTGTGCTATTTTTCTTAAGACAAAAATTGCCTGGGAATCAAAAATGGACCTAAGACTTTCTGTGTGCTGTGCTTTGCTAAATCATTACAATAATATCTTTCTGCTCGGTGGAATCAACCAAAAGCCAAAAGCGGATAGAGAAAAGCAGAAGAGAGACAGCTTTGAGGCTGTGACTTCAAAACAGAAACAGTCTTATAGACTGCCTTATGCCATGTCACCAGGTGAAAGTGCCGCTGCAGGAGTAACATCCTTTATTTCCTGCACTGCATGTACACGTCATGCAACAATTAGCACTGTTATTCATGCTTGCAGTTGAGGTCTTGATAAAAATGCTTCAGGTTTCTGTATGGGCCACATATGACCCAAGAAAATGAGCGCATAAGGGTCCAATGCACGGTGGATATTGCACAGGCCAAGGAATTTGGTAGAGATGAGAGTCAGTCTAGAAGGAAAGAAATGGATGTGCTGTGCCGCACTTGTGCACTTGTGCTCTGGGAAGAACCACCGTCAGAGCAGGAGAAAATTCAGGCAGGAAAAGGCAACATTCATGAAGAATCATACTGCCCTTAACCCCTATTTGTTGTAGCAGATAGCTAAAGGAAACATTCTACCAGGTATGGAAAGAGATCTGCTGAGTTTGAAGCTGGTAGTGGCTTGACGACCACTGCTCTGCTGACTGCAGAGTGCAATCAGACCATATCTGGAAAACAACAACCACCTATGTGATTCAGAAAGATGGCCTATGTGATTCAAAAGGTGACATCAGTTATTCCTGAGGTTCTTGGTTGGCATTACTGTGTGGATGATTGACACAAAGCGCATGGCATTCTGTTGATCCTGCTGCTCCAGAAATACTGAAATGAGTTGATCCTCTGCAGGGATCTGATTCCTTGGAATTTACACTGTCTCTCCAATTGTCCCTGCATTCACAAATTTCTGCTAATGATCTCTGAATCCCTCTTGCCCTTAGAGGAGTAGAATTAGGTTTTTATAAAAGGGAATCCTAGATTTATTTTTGTTGCATTCCAAAATTATTTTCTCATCCTCATATGACTGCTCAATCCAAACAGTGAAGTAGGGAATATTTCAATAATAGTTCACTAATGATCTTTCTTTGAGACCTTCCTAGTTCTGCATTGCTTCAGCTCCTTGGATCTCCATGTCTGACTATTTGTTGCAACACAGCCATACTCATGTGTTTCCAGTGAGGAATATTGAACACTCTAGAGCCTGGTCAAACCCACTGCCTGTGCTCTTGTCCAGTTTGAAGGGTGGTGGTTAGAATCAGGAGAACATGCATGGTTCTAGTGCAGGATGACCCTCATTAGATGATGGTGTCATGCCTTTGGGTAGGGAAAGAATGGTAAGGTCTGTGCTGGAAAAAAAAAAAAAAGGCAAAATAGCCAAGAACAAGACAAGAGGTCTGTGGCAAAATATCAAGGGTCTTATTCCAGCATGTGTTCAAAAGCCCCAAACTGGCATGAAGGGAAAGACAGGACTGCTGAGAGAAAATGTTTTTTGGAACAAAGAGGCAGGAAGGAAAAAAAGAAACAAGCAAAGAGGACTGAAGGCTACATATGTTGGAGTGGGATTGACACAAACCTGGTCAAAGCAGAGATTTTTGACCACATCTCAAACAGCATAGTGAGATTATTTACAGTGTGTCTGTGATCCAAAACCAAGAGCCATAAACTGCATTTTTTGTTAATCCTAGTCTATGACAAAATGTTCAACACTGTAATTAAGAAATGTGATGGACTAAAGAACACTTCATTCCCTATTTGATTAAGGGATCATTCTAAAAATGACCTTCAGTATTGCCAAATGGATTTACTGTTATTTGTTTGGTATTATTTAATACCTTCAATAAACACTTTAACAATAAAATTACAGTAAAAATATAATATTTTATGATGCATCGAGCACAACTGCACTGTCTGTGCTTTAACTGGTCTACGGCTTTCCTAAATAGGAGAATAATAAATGACTCTCAGAGCAACGCAAAACCAAAGTAACAAAAATGATAAACCCGTATTTTCACGTACTCCAAGATCTATGAAGTGTGTGAATCAAAAACACGAATGCAATAAAAAACCCCTTCAACATTATTGTTTTCATTTCTTAACTCCTTCTGGAATGACTTCTGCCCTTCTTTATCTAGAGACATTCAAATGAGATAATATGAAATGAAATTATTTCTGAAATATGTAGTGCTAAAGTTACTTCATTTTCACTGCCTTTCACATTAGCTTTCTGAAGAAAGCTGAAAATTATAACAGCATCTTATATCTACTCTATGAAATCAGCATGAAGCTTACAATAAGCAGATCATAATTTAATTTCTTTTTTTTTTTCCTCTGAGACAGTATCAGTACTAACAAACACTTCAAAATACCAATTATAGGGTTATATAAAAATCTTGCTGTCAGAGAGATTACCTCAAGAAAATTTTGAGATTTTTCCAGCAATTTATCCTTAAGTATGTACAGTTATGCTTACAACATTCTTCAAGAAATTACTACTTCAACAAGCTGCAGCACTTGAAATCAGATTTTTTTTTTCTTGTCAATTTGTTAAACATTTTGGGAAGAAGTAGAGGAAAATGGATATTTACTTATGAATTTGGGAACTGCAAATAAAAAAAAGTTCACAAGTTGCCTTATAATGTAATGCTCAATACTCTATTAATAGGATTGAAACTGCTTCAGAACATTATCATTGGTTCAATCTCAGATAAAACTATAAGAGGAAATTTTTTTCCTCACAATAACTGAGACTGGATGTCAGCAGTGTTCATATTTTAGAAAAGATTTTGAGTATAGAGTAAAAAAGGTGTATATTGGCAGTTCAATATCAGAGACAATCAGAAGTTACCAGAAGCAGAAGCAATCAAAAAAGTAGTGTTACCTGTAATTCCTGAATATCTCTGGAGTTGTTCTGTTCTAAGAAGGAGGGATTTTGCCATAAAAATGTCAGTTTTTTGAAAAAGAAATTGAATCTCTTTAAGCTGCAGCTTTATTTTAAGGTTGTGACAATGGGAAGACTATGCATTATATTTTAAAAAATCATCCATTACTAGATGATAGTGTATTTATTAACATCCTGTAATCCTGTTCTCTGCACATCTCACCATGGATGTTATTTTTAAACACATGATGTTAGAGGAAGGGATTAAGCACCACTTACAATGGGCTTTGACCTGAAATGAGTTTTGAGGCTACCACTGAGTTAAAAGGGCTTTTGTTATCTCAGGTGATGTGGCTAAAATCTAACTCTCTACACTTGTAAGTGACAGTTTAGAATGTCAGGACCAAACCACTTTCCAGCTGCTGCTAGAGGATGCTAAAGGTCAGCTCTGACCCCTTGCTAGTGCTCTCTGAGGGTGATGGAGGGAGTTTCATCAGTCCAGTATTGAGAATACATTTCAAGGATGTACTTCATTGCAAAGGGGATGGTCCCACCACACAATAGTTTCTCTGCCTTGATGTTTCAAGCAGTAAAGATAGTCCAGGTTTGCTCCTTGAAGGTTTTTGATGATGTGTGTCCCAAGAGCAGACACATCCTGGAGGCAGTTTGAGTGAAAGAAAACATGAATAAATCCCATGAGCATAAGCCAGAGATGACCTGAAGTTCAGCTTTTGCTGAGAGGATTCTTGCAGGCACTGTGGAAACCTGTTCAAGGATTTGGGTTTTTTTCAGACATAATACTCAAGATGTGTCCTTAGAAATAACTCTATTCATTTAAATAAGAGCAAGCTGCACCAGTATTTTTTTTTTTCACATTTGAATCTGCTTCTGTCTTTATCTTGTTAACGCAGGTAACATTTGCCAAGTCTTCATCCTTTCAAAGGAAGCATTTAGAAAAATAGACAGACGTGCTCCCTCTCAGTGGAGAAATGGAAGAATAAGAATAAAATAGAAAGTTTAGAATAAGAGTGTGCAATTGGTATTACTGCAACAGGACATTTTAATCAATTTTTTATATTAATAGACATATATTTAACAGTTTGAGATTTTTTTCTGGGATGTATCCTTATTAAAAAAAAAAAAAGACTAGACAGAGAGAAATTCAAACCAAAGTATACCAAGACACACATTAAAACTATGATCTGCATGCTGTTTTCAGCTTTGCCTAAAGATTTGCAATATTTTGAAAAATGTCCAGCTACAGTAGGAAGATGAAGGGGAATTTCAATAGACCTTTAACATCTTCATGTGTTTTATAGCAACCTGCATCCAGTGAAGAATGTATGAGATGCATATTCTTTTCTTCTCTTCAAACTGCTTTGTAATTCTTCTATGATACTCCTACTTCATTATTGTAGGACTATTTCTGTTTTGAACCAATATTGCTGAAGAAATAACTTGGCTCTCTGTTTATAGTATGCAAAGGACATGCCTGAAGCTGTGGATATGAAGCGCAGAAAAGGCTCCATACATTTTTTTCACTCTAACTGCTCCTGCTTGTAGGAGGTTTGCCATTAACTTGGGTACTGTCTTGAATTAGAATGTGGGCGGTGGTTCTGTACTGCTTTGAAGAAAATATCTATTTTCTACCTATCTAAAAATAAACTGTTCTCCTCTGGTACAACACCATGCACTGTTTTCTTTGCAGGTAGGGAGGGAAAGGCATACTGGAGTGGGGGTGTCCCCAGGTCCAAGCCAGACTTGGAAGATTTTTACAAATTAAAGTGAACCTACTGCAGTTGCATACACTTAGAACAATTAGAAGCGGACTAACTGTGGATTGTTTCTGGTAAAGAAAGATAATGTGTTCTAAATGTCTTGCACTGGGGAGCAGACTATAGATCTTCAGGATAGCTAAATGCAGTCTTTCAAATGCCAGTCTATGGGTCATAACTGAATGCAAATTTTAATTTTTATCTCCACTGACGATAAATACAAGATCATAATTTCTGAGAGAGACCAAAAGCTTTTGAAAGAAATCCTGACAAGAAAATACCCCAATATCATGCAGATTTATCCTACATAAGAACATTGTCTACTATTACAGATCATCACTGTTTTATAGAAGAAGGTCTAAATGACTAAATGTATTCACTTACAAGGTTCATTCAAGAAGGCAGTGTATTCAAGAGGATTTATCTTTTCAGAAGCACAAGGACATTGGCAAAACGTGGTACAAGTCACTTGAGTATTTTGAGATACTTGTCCTAATGCCATGTTCCTGTACTCTTGAGATTATATATTTTACTGCAGTGAAACTCAGGTCCATACCTCGAGTTTGTCTCAAGTTGATTATGATTAACTC
This sequence comes from Dendrocincla tyrannina, assembly GCA_035047865.1. Classification (NCBI taxonomy): domain Eukaryota; kingdom Metazoa; phylum Chordata; class Aves; order Passeriformes; family Dendrocolaptidae; genus Dendrocincla; species Dendrocincla tyrannina. Next base: position 85,695,405 of record JAWWMP010000001.1, read on the forward strand.
TCTCATGTAATGAGCAACAGTCTTTTTTGGTGTCTTCTGCCAAAAATATTTTGTAAACATTGCAATACATGATGACTGCTGCCAGACAAGATTTCTGTCACAGCCATACTGCCACATGCAAGTGCCAAGGATTCTCCCCTGGTTTTCTGTGGGATGGTGTGGTTGCAGTTCCTGTCACAGAAGGCTTACTTACATTTTCAGAATACTTTCATGTTATCTCATATCACCACTTTGGTTGTATTTGCTGGATAGTTTGGAAACTTTCCAAACACCTACTCTTGTACTGTGCCATTTCCTTAGGTATCTGACAGCATAGCTCATACGTGCCAGGTTCTCTGGCAAATAAAGGTAAGACGCATATTGGCTTCAGTAGGCAGCAGATAAATCCAACATCAGGCAACTAATCATGGAAGAGATTTTGGTTCTTGCCAGTGTAACTACAGAGCAGAAGGTGTTGACTGAAATGGAGCTGTTGATGTTATGAACAAGACCCAAATGTTGTGAATATTAGCTGCAGAAAAGAGTCCTAGAGGCAAAGAATTTCCACAACCACATGGAAGAATTCTGAAAACATGTCCCTGATATGAAGAAGTAAAGGCTAATTTTAAAGAGCTCTTGCTAGCAAGCAACTAGTCTGTGCTGCACTTTTTCTTAGGTTATGGGAAATTAAAATCTAAAAAGACACTTAGCAACTTTCCGCAGCATGTGAATAGCTGCCTCAGTCTTTCTGTATCTTAAAATTCTCATTAAGATTTTAGATTCAGAAGTGAATAAAATATAAAACATCCTGTGCAAAATCCTGTGAGTTTTAAATTAAGTACAATTGCCGCTTATGAAAGACTTTTAGATAACATTGTAGTGACCCTGGGAAAAGGCCAAACCTTCACAGTTTACATTAATATAAAACTTCTGATTGAGCCAGCCATATATCACCAATACAGTGGTGTGATGGCAGAGAAATACGAATAAAAGACAGACATGCTGGAACAGCAAGACTAGAAAGTTGTTCTCAGCTGAATGAATGCAAACAGGCTCACAGTTCTTATGTAATATGTCTTTCCACCCCCATTATGGTGATATTAATAACTTATATTGTATTGTCAATCTGCATTGCAGGTCAGAATATCTCAAGGTATGTTTCATAATTTGAGTCAAAATATTCTGTCTACATTGTGCACCTAATTAGAAGTCAATACAACACATTGATCAAATTTTGTTTTATATTTTACGTATTAAAGACACTTGTAAAGCCATTCTGACTGCAATCACAATGCCTTTTCTATGGAATTGCTTCCCTCTCTCCCTACTGCTTTAGCCACCACGACAGCATGCTACTGCCTTTATCAACATAGCCCAGCAGACCAAGGTTTTATTCTAAAGGCCTGGGTATCATATACATGGCAATGTGGCTTCTCATTTGGCAAAGCCTGGATGCACAATTATCCTCACAGACCTAATTTTGCCATGGCAAAGCAAACTTTTTGCAGCAAGTGAGGATATTGGGCATCTCAGAATGAATCCCTAAAAGCTACCAGCTTACCACACTGTCATCTAAACTGGGCAGAAAAAGGTGCAGATGAGGAGAAGTGACTGCTAGGAAGGCCTCTGTTGCTATGAAGAATTCACAACTCTATCCTTTAGAAGTAAGGAACCAAAATCTTTTTCCTAGAAAAACATGTAAGCAATTCCAGCCTTTTGTCTTTTACCTTGTGATCTACCGGTGAAAGCACCAGGACATGAGAGACCAAAGCCCCTACCTCTCAAGTGAGTCATTTGGCAAGCATTGTCCTGGTAAGTTATCCTAGAATGGAAAATGATGTAGCTCAAGCAGAAGGGAGTAGGAGATCAGGACTCCATGCCCAAAGAGGAGCGACAAATACAATGTGGCCACTGGATGAGTGCAGGAGGACATTAATTCAGGAAGCTCTTAAAGTTAGACAAATAAAAATCTTCCAAAATAAGGAACTATCATATAAACATCAGGTGAGGAAAAATATAATGGAAAAAACGCTGCATGTTTTTTGCTTTTTTTTCCATGCAATATGAAAATCTTTAAAAAGGACAACTTGAGGGCCTTTAATCATGACAAATGGATGTTATTTTAGGGAAAAATCACTTCCTACTGAAATTTCCCCTTAAGCAGAAAAGTGCAGGTGAAGACCTATCTCCAAGTCTTCTATTCTCCTTTGTCTTTTTTCTACTTTTGCCTTTACCACTAAGTGGTAAAATTACCTAATTTCTTATCTCTCTCATCATTTTCAGCAGTAAGGGTCCATACAAAGGACACTAAGCATTTGTCTCTGCAAGGAAAAGCAGCAGTATGAAAACAATTTTATCTGCAGTTCTGCTGAACTTACAAAGCATGGAGAGGAATCATACTCTCTCCTCTCTTATTCTAGTTAACTTTTATACTATTTGTGAACAGAAGAAGGAAGGTGTCTTTAGAGCACATTATACTTATCTGACTCATATATCATTAAGCTGAACTTTCTCTAGTTTCTAGTGACTAAAGAGTTACATTAAATATACAGTTCACGCTTCTATGTTTTAGGATCTGATCCTAGGCCAGCACTAGAGAAATGTTCTGTTACCTTCAGTAGGCTATTGATGAAGTTGTAAATCACTCTCTTCAGAGTCTGTCTTACTATGAGCTTTGTGAGGTGCTTTTGTAACAAGATGGGCAAGTGCTGGATTTGCAGTGTAAGTTTGTCAGTCAAACTTGCAACCAACATAGGAAAACATTTCAATAGACTGGAAGTATTATTAATAATGGTCTATTTATTTATTACATTTCTAACCTGTGTGGCTAATTACAAAGTTATCAGACTCGAAATTTCTCTTTGAAAAACTGTAAGTTTTTCAAAATATGCATTCTGATAGATTGCAATTTGACATATGAATGTCTTTCAAAAGTCAATACTGTTGATTATCTCTGCTAAAATGGGATTTGGTTTATTCCAAATACGGTATCAGAGAGAAAAACTATGTTTACAAAAGGATTATTGCTAAATCTTTTAAACAGGTTAATTTTATGTTTTCACATAAACTGGTATTTACTGTCAAAAAATAAGTCCTACATTGTTCCCTCATTCCAGAGATGACTGCAAAGGCAAAGGACCTACATCATTATTCTGTTCTGAAAGAAGCTAAAGAATGACAGGGTAAATTCAAATCCAGGCTATGTATTTGGCACTGCAACAAAATAATTTTAAACAGTATAAAACTTCTGGATTTAAAGATGTTATTGGAGTTATATTTCACAATGAACTATGAAAAATGAACAAGGGAAATAAGGGAGTGAATTCACTGCATATGTTATGGGTCAGTTCTGTGGGTACTTAGTATTGTTTTCAAGTACTGAGTAGGGTTTTCAGCCTATTTAAAGTCCTAAACAGGATTTTATGCTCTTGTACTGGATCTGATGGATTTCATTAAGAAAAAAAGTGTGGAGAAAGCTACAGATAAGAACGTTATAAGTGCCAGTACGGTATGCTTATCTGCCTGTTTAATGGTAGCCAGCAGAGGTATCCTCATCATTGGAGCTGGAGGTTTGGTCAAGAAGGGTTTTGAAGGGTGCATTCCTGGTCCCTGCTAGTTTGACAGTGCTGGAGTTGGTGGGAATGAGGGCCCATGGGAGCAGAAGAAGCACAAGGACTCTGAGAACTCGTATGCGTGTGTTTGTGTAGGTAAGGTCTGATGGCTGGGCTGGGTGGTGATCCTGCTCCATCAACAGGGATCTATGGAGTGATGCCTGGACTGCTGACTAGCCCTGGACTGTCACTTGTCAGCCTGGCTTATCTTGTGTGGGTACTTCTTGTGGGTGCTCTGCTCCTACAGGTAAGTGACCTGGGAGCATTTAACAGCCAAAAGTAAACAGAGATGACTATTTTGAAATGCTTTCTCAAGTCAGCTGTTCTTTACTCGACTAGTAGAAGAGCTAGGCACATGAGCGGGCATCATATTCTCTGGTTAAATCCCTGAGAGTGTGTTGACCTTTTTGGTCTTTCCTTGGTCTTTGTTTTTGTTATCCCCTCAAGTTTATTTGGAAAGTCTAGGACTCAGAAACCTGAATTCACTGCAAACACACAGAGAATGCTTTTAAGGATGATGTTCTTCTTTTTTCCATTCTCTGGGTCACCTTTCTATTGGCTCACTTGCAGTTTTAGAATCAGAGTTTTCTCCTGACATGCAGTTTGGGTTTTTTTTCACAGCTCAATGCCAGGTGGCTTAATATTCCCTCTACTTTAATATTCCCTTTACTTTGTCAGCCTTATTTGACATTGTGGCAAGTATCTGAGCTATAGTATCTGAGTATCTTGCCAGATGGCAACAGGGGGATTTTTAAGTACTTTTGAATTAATTTGGTATCACCTGACAGTGAGGTCTTACCTAGGGTGTAAGATAAAGGCTCATGACCACAGCACCATCACAGTGATTTCTGCTGTTTATTCCGTGTAATCACCATATGCAGTAGGTATTTATTTCGTTGTGCTTGTATCTTAGCATGAAATTTTAAAAAACATCCTTAGGAAAAAATCTGTATTCCTCTTATAGATGGTATGAAGACTTTACCTGGCTGTCAGATTATTGTGACAAAAAGGCACAAGTCTTTCTTGCAAGTGTAAAGCACACCACTGTAGCAATGCTTTAAGCCACTGCTGGTTCAACGAAAGACATGACAACTTTTCTCAGCTAGCTTATTTCAGAAATACACTCTGTGATAGCGGCTTCCTACTTATGTACCTCTGAAATTGTTGCAGATTAACGTAAAGGTTATTTAGATGTCTGAAAAAGGTTTAGGAAGACTGAAAAAAATATCAAATAGCAGAACTCTGATGAGCAGCAAATCTAGTAATTCTGTAGTGAAAATTACTAGCAAGAAAGGACTTAACACAAGCTCTGGAACAGAAGCAGCGTGTTGCCCTGTGGCCAGTGTGACCTCTTCATTAGAGCCAGAACACTGCTGAAGAAGAGCTAAAAAAGACATCCCTGTACAGGACACAGGAAGGTAGCACTGCAGCAGCTCTCACATTATATAGATGAACATACAGTTCAGTGAGAAGCAATACTGTCACAAATGAGCAGGAAGGTGTAAGTCAGAAGCAAAAAAAAAGAAGTTAGGGTTTTGAATCCGTGTCCTGTTAGTGCTGTATGGCTCCCTGCAGTACATTTTCTCATGCTTTGCCTAGTTTGCTTTTAAACGCCCTCTCTAATAGTAGTTTCCATAATTTCCCTTGGGAGGAAGAGCTGATGTTTAGTGCCTCTCTTTGTTAGAAAGCTGCTGTTGGTAACCTGCCTGCTTTCCTTTTCTTAACTCCGTCTCATTAGTCTGAATGGTTCCCTTCGCAGTACTCTGCACAATGCTACCCTTCCTTTCTGTCCTGAGTCTGCAAAGGGATGGTGACTGCTGGGCCCTTTACAGGCTCCTGGGTGGCTGAGGGGGGCCCCAGACAGACCAGAGGCTGGTTGGTGGGTACTGGTCCCTCTGGGGAGCAGCACAAATTTGATGGGAATCCTATACCCAATAACGTCCTAGAGGCAGCCTCAGTGTAGTCTCCCTCTTCAGGCAGCTTGAGTGTAAATGTGTGACAGACCTTCCATGACAGAACCCAGCATGCCTTTTTTGGTAAGCTGTAGCCCACCGTGGCATAGCTGTAAAGGAGATGTGACATCTGTAAGCATCAGGTGTCACCTCCCCTTTATCAGAGATTGTCCAAATGTTAGAAAACAGCAGCTTCCTAATTCTCATTCTTCTAGGATAATTTATGGAATATTATTCCATAAATAGGCACTTACCATAGTACAGATGACTCTTTATTCTACTAGTTCAATATACTTAAACACTTGCAGCAGATAGTCATTGAGTTACCCTAAATTTTGTCTGACATATATTGTATAGTGCTAGGTGAGTTGTGTCCTGACCTCTCCCTCCATTTTTGGGACTCCTTCCTCTATAGAATGCTGCATACTCAAGGTTTTTCAATGTACCTGTTTTTAATCAAATCCTGGCCCTGGGTTTGCTCCTGGAAGAAAATATTTTTGATATTCAGTAAATCTGTCCTTGAACCTAGTCAAACTATAGGATAAAAAAATATAGTCTATTTTATGCAAACTCAGGTCCATGTGCAAAGTCACGGGGTTATTTTTCACATCTCTCATATACTTGTTGACTATGAGCCCCTTCTCAGACATCTCTGTAAATATGGTTTTATCCTGGCAAAGGCAGAGTTTAATAGATCTGTTTATCAAGATACTGTCAATATCTTAATATGGCTGACTTGGTAATTCTTCTTGCATACCTATTTAGCAGTTCTTGGTGCAAGCTCAAGATGGCATCACTCCTGACGTAAGCAAAGCAGAAGCAGCTGGGCTTTCTCTCTTATTCCTACAATTTCTTCCACTGAGCTCCTGTGTGGATTTTGGCTGGGGTAGCATTCCATTTCTTCAGAGTAGAAAGCATGGGGTTGTGTTTTGGATTTGTGCTGGAACCAGTGTTGGTAACACAGGGATGATTCCACTGTTGCTGAGGAGCACTTGCACAGATTTGAGGCCTTTTCTGCTCCTCACCCCACCCCATAAGCCAGGAGGCTGGGAGAGGCAAAAGGAGGTGGGAAGGGACACAGCCAGGACAGCTGACCCTAAATGGCCACAGTGATGTCCCAGACTGTATGGAATCATGCTTGGCATATAAAGCTGAAGGGAGGAGGAAGGGAGGACATATTCTTAGAGATGGTTTTTGCCTCCTCAAGTCATCACTGAGTGTGAGGGAGTCCAGCTTTCCTTGAGGTGGCTGAACACCTGCCTGCCCATGGAAAGCAGTGAATGAACTTGTTTTGCTTTGCTTGTGTGCACAGCTTTTGCTTTACCTACTAAACTGTCTTTATCACAACCCATGAGTTTTCTCACTCTTCCAAATCTCTTCCCCATCCCACGAGAGAGAGTGAGCAGCTTCACGGGCCTGAGCTGCCACTGGGGTTAAACCATGTGCACAGATACTTTAATGATTTGGTATTTTGTATGTGACCATTACCTGCAAAAACCTGATTTAATTTATGGGAAATCTGAATTCCTGAGAAACTTACAGACTGCAAGGCTTTGTATCCATAACAGAAGTTTTACTTGTGTGCTGTTTGCGACATTTTGTTCTGCTAAACCACCAGCTCAAAATATTCACTAAAGTTTTAATGACTCTTCATTACAAAAATTGCTATCCAGTCCTGAGAATACATTGCTGACATTAATGGGTGGGCCATGACCCAACAGCAGTACTTTCATAGATTTAAAATTTTTGATGATTAGTGCTATTCACAGTGTTTCAAAAATAATAGCTTAGCTTTGCTCACATTTTGAAAAAAAAATTAAATTGGATTTTTCAAAAATTTGCCACCAGTTAAGCAGAAGGTTGTTCCCAGCAGGTTCCTTTAGCAGCGTGAAAATTACCAAATGGTGATCATGGAGATTACTGCAGTCTCATGTATAAAGTTTAGATATTGAGTGAATTTTATAAGAATTTATCCAGTTCAAGTAATTTATTCTATTTTAACACCTTCATTTTTCTCTATATTACTGTTATTATAAGAAACTTCAAGATTTCTGGGGAAATAAAATAGGCATGATTAGATTGTAATTACAGTCAATTGGTAGGGTCACTAGCAAAGGCATTTATCAACTGAGAACTAAAGAGTGCCTTTGAAATATCAAGAGAAATATTAAACCTGTGGCTGAATAACTAACTAGTATTGAAAGTGTCTAATTTCACTAACCTACCATTGTATATAAAATCTTTTTCATTTATAGGGAAAATGCATTCAATGAGAATTAATGGCCTAATACACTTAGATGAGGAACGAGAATCATATAGCAACTTCAAGTATATAACTAACAGCTGTATCAACTTAGTAGCTCAGTTTGTGAAATTACCAGAGGAGTAGAGAAGTTATCAAAAATCTAGACAAAATCAATATTTTTGAAGTCTGCACTTTATAGATTTTAAATATGAACATTGGTATACATTGAAATCAATCTGAATTCAAATGAAAGAAAAATTAGAACAAATATTTTCAAATAATATGATTTCCAGAAAAAGCTCTACCATTTGTATAATTCTTACCTGCAGAGGTTTTCACAATTTCTGAAGTATTTCTGAGACCCATAAAGTCAAACTGATAGAGTCTCCAAGATTTCTGGTCAGCAGCCTCCACTGAGTTTTTCCTCCATCTGTAAATCATTTCCTCTTTAGGGTAGCCATCTAGAAATTAATATGTATATATATGAATATATTGCATTTTGTAAAAGATACTGCAAAGCAGTATTGGTTCACTGTTTCACTGCTTTTTGAAACACCTAAATTTCTGATCAAATGCTTTGTCTCTGAGTTAAGCGATATAATTCAGCTCAAGTTGTAGAGAACACAAAAAGAGAGTCATAATACTGGCAAACCTGTGATTTTTTCATAATTATTTTGTTTTAACAATGGAAAAAATATGACTGGTTCCATCAGAAGCAGATCTCTTCCAGAGGTGCAGTTGGTCATGCCATTGAGGTCCAGAAATATTCTGCTTTACATAGGCTCTGAAGGAGCTGTGCAAACCAATAGATTGCAAAAAAGGGTGAGTCTTTCAGTGTAAGATATGAGCAACTGAAAGGACATATTGTTCTGAAAGTTGCAATAGTGCTAATGTGGAGTGTGCTACTGTACTTCTGAAATTAACTTCATACAGTGCAAAAAAAAGCAAACTTTTAATTAACATGGGAATTTTAAAGTGATTATGCCACCATATTACTTCTAAAGTCTGTGGTATTTAAAGAGACATCACTGACCTCTACAGCTGAAGTGGCTTTTGAAAGTCTTTATCAGTGTAGCACTCAGTGGTCATAAATAATCTTCATGCCAATATTTAATCTCCTTTTTGTTAAAGAATGGCATTTTTCAATGGGAGTACAGCAACAAATCTTCCACCAGTCCAAAACATAATAACAAACCATCCAGAAAACAACAACATGCCCATTCTAGTTAAAACTAGATTGTTCTCTAACGCATAATACAATCAATTTTTATTCCTCTAATTAACAGAGTAGATGCAGATTACAAGGCAAATTAAAAGCCTAACAACAACAATAGATGGCTAATGCAACTGCCTTATCAGTGATTTTTTTTCCCATTGGATAGCGATAAATTTTTATATTTGCATTGCAAAACAGTTTCTCTGGTCACGGTGCTATTTCCTTGATGAGTGTCTTCTTAATCTTGTTTCAGGTTCCACACTCCTGGGGTACTGCTGTAAGGTGTGCATGGCCTCATTTATCCCTCTCACTAACACAGCAAGAAAAATACCCACAAGCCCCTTAGTTCTAATCTGTAGAAAATTACTACCTGTTAATACAAAATGTCACATTTGTGTATTTCCCATCAATGCAAACGAAGGAATAACCTGTGAAGGACCTGACTGAGTAACAAACACTGTTCTCCATGAAAACTCTTGCTGCCAAGAGATTTCACTGCCAATTCTGCTATGCCAGTCTGTGAGACTGACCTAAAAGGTTAATTTTTTTTGGCTGGCAAATTATATCAGAGGATGCGGTGGTACAGCAAAAGAAGTCAAGTTTGCAGGGCCTCTGAGCCTTAGCCCTGCATCATCTGAAATCTTCTTGTGTCTGGCCTCTATTTAACTAAGCCTTATGATGACAGTTCTTCTTCTGAGTAACAAACAGTAAGACAAGAGAAAACGGCTTCAAGCTGCACTGAGGGTAGGGAGGGTTAGATTGAATATTAGGAAACATTCATTCACTGAAAGAGTTGTCAAACACTGGAATAGGTTGCCCAGGGAAATGGCTGAGACACCATCCCTGGAGGTGTTTTAAATGATTTAAAAATTTAAAAGATGTAAAATACGTAGATGTGCCAGTTAGGGACATGGTTTAGGAACAGACATGGCAGAGCTTTAGTTTTGATTGAACTAGATGTTCTTAGAAGTCTTTTCCAGCCTAAATGATTCCATGATTCTATTTCTGAGTGAATAATACCTCCCTCTAATGGAAAGCCCTATATTTTTCATCAAGAGCCTTCTCAAATTTGCTTCATCCATGGAGACTCTTGTAACTTTTCCCTGCAGTTCAGAAGAGAAGAAGCACCAGATGGCTCCCTTGTTGTGCTGTGGCTGCCCTGCCCTTATGTTGGGGGGTGGTGGCAGAACTGACCTTTCCCCACAAGGCAGTATCAGTATCACACAGGGGGCTGTAATGCCATCTGAGTCCTAATTCTATCTCCTGATGTGAAGAAAAGGAAACTCTTGTCCTGTTGCACCAGCTCCTACTGCAGAACTTCTGGTCCCAAGTGTTAATTTGCAGGCAGTAGAGGAAGTCCCTTTTCTCAGGTAAATTTCACCCTAATCATTTCAATTGGGGAACTATTTTTCCCCAAATTTCCCCAAACTGAAAAAGTTGTGTTAGTTAACCTTGAATTCAATTCATTCCAGTTTTTTTGCTTTGTTTTCATCCATGAGCATCCCATCAAAAGAAATCCATTACACTGTCAGTATGCTGGAAACTTGCTATCATATTAGCCAAGGCATAGCTGTTTAGCCTGGCAAGAGCAGCATGTAGTCAGAAACTCAAGAGACTCTCATCCTTCAGGAGTTTTCCTATATTTTTGACTAAGATGGGTTGGATTAAATTTCAGAGCAACTACTTTCCATATTATTCATCATCATTAAATCATAAACAACTGACCTCAGGAGACCATCAAGACCTTTCAATAGTCCCTTAATTCACAGTAGCTGACATCTGCTTTTACATTGTCTGGATTACTTATTTCAAAAGAGAAAAGTACTACGGATTCATTGGGAGCTGTTTTAACCTGTTAAACAACTGTTATTTTGTTATGCTCTAGTGCCAGGAACACTTAACTTTTCAATTAATTTAAAAGAATAATAACTTGTGTGGAACAGTAACACATCTATTTGGACAGTATATCCATTCATTTCCATTTCATATCCATTCATTTAACTTGTAAAATGGACTATCCATGATGGTTCTTCTTTCAGTGATAGTCAATATTTCTTGCGCACAGCTCAATTGTTTCTAGCTCTTTAAAGCTTTCATTTTAGAGAATATCAGAACTGGAAACTTCTGTACTTCCACAAGAAATGCACCTCTATTGTTCAGTTCTTAACACGAGTATGTTATCTATAGAAATATCTCCTTTCTTTCACTTTCTCAGCATGATGAATGTCAGTAAATTACCTTAAATTCTTGGCCTTGTTCTTCAAGCCATCCACGCTGAGCAAATTTCTATCAAGTGTATTTACCCTGTCAGGTTGCTTGAGGTTATATAAGAATATTCATACTGCAGCAGGGCAAGTCTCCAGGAGGTCCTGGAGACTTTCCAGCAGGTGCTAGCAAAATGTCAAGAAGACAATCAAGTGTGTGTTCTGTATTATGGCCATCTAAGTTCTGGAAATCTGCAACTCAGGATCTTCTTTAGCAATATCAACAACTTCATTTTTCCTTCCAATAATTTTACTTGAATAAGTTCTCCTAATTTTTAGCTCGATAGTTATTTTGCAGGCTGTGTTGTAGTTTTTATGTGCTATATCAAAGACTTAGAGATGCTATTTTGCAGGCTGTGTTGTAGTTTTTATATGCTATATCAAAGACTTTTAGAGAGGATCCTGACCATTTGTTTTTTTGTAAGACTGGTACTACATGTTTTTGTAAAATGAAGTAGAGAATGAATTTGGTAATTCCTTTAAGAGCCCAGGAGAAAGTATCCATGTAATAACTCCTGTTTATTTTCACCAAACATACTCAGTGACTTTCCTTTTCCACTTTTTGCCATTTTGGAGGTGAACCTATTGTAAAAGAAAGCCAAATTGTCACAACAACCTGTGAGATTCTCTGGATTTTATTTTCCCTTTATTATTGGAATAATTGAACTCCCGTTACCACATCTCACACCACCACCATATGACTTAGAACTGACAGGTTGAAAAATTTAAACTTCATTCTTCATGTTCATATTGCTGCATTTTTTAGGGAGACTGATCTGTGGAGAGGCCTCCACCAAACTTCTGGAAAAATGGTCAAGGCCAGAAACACCTCCAGGCTGGATGAGAGGCATATGCAACCATAAGTCAGCCATGAGAATTGGTGTCAAGTGGCCCTGAAGCATGTCTGCTACATGAATCAGAAGGGATGGAAAATCACCAACTTCTGTAATATGACCACTGATGCCTGTTAGTGCATACTGCCTCTAACCATGATTTTCCCAATGCTGTTGTTGGTCTTGGCATCTTAGATCAATGTTTGATATATTTGTTTCACTTTCCCTTCTGTGATAATGGGTCTATTTTATAAAGTGAGTAGAGCTATGAAAAGACAGCCAAAAAGGGGTCATGGCAGAAAACGTCACAGATCACTTGAAGAGTTAAAAGGCTGTCCTTAAGCAAGTGTAAAAGACATGGAAAGACAGATGGACATAGAAAAAAAAAATCTCTTTCATCTCTTCAGACATCTTTTCTGTACTCTGCGAGATAAGCTTATTTTACTGCTGGTTTCCCATACTTCATTTTCTCACGTATCACAGGCAGACTCAGATTGTAGCAGAAGGAAATACAACTAGGAAAGTCCTTTCTCCTTCTTAGCCTTGCAAAAATTTGTATGCTCAGAGTATGCAATAAGGAGTTAATGAAAGCAGCAGCAAAACTGAAAATGTGAGGCAAATAAGCAAGAAAGGATTGGTTCTGTGAATTATTTGCCAGGGTCTGATGCTTGTATATATATGCACAGGAGTATATATATGAAAGACATAGCCAGATTCTGGGAAGGTTCTGCTTTTAAAGGGGTGTTAAATACACACTCAAAGTCGGGGGAAAGTGTGATCTGAAAGATAAGCTTTGGCCATCAGTAAGTAGTTGGAGTTTACATTATGAGC
>JAWWMP010000001.1:85708435-85757436 GCA_035047865.1 Dendrocincla tyrannina
ACTCAAAGTCGGGGGAAAGTGTGATCTGAAAGATAAGCTTTGGCCATCAGTAAGTAGTTGGAGTTTACATTATGAGCTTGGAGGGAGTGTTGTAGATTCAACTGTTGCTGATGAAGTTGGTCAGAACAGTGAGGATGCTCTGTCCCAATCAGAGGCAGGGAATGAGCAGCCCTTTACACCTTACAGCCAGATGCTTCCAGAAACACTTTGCCTTCTTGAATGTTGCCTCGTTAAGTCTTCGTCAGGTTAACTGGGAGACCTCTGCCAACACAGCCTCAGTCAGAAGAGGATAATGAAGTCCAGAAATGCACCTTTCTCTGGCACCATGTTGTGTATCACAACTCATATGCTTCCACAAAATCTGCCTGGGATCTTTTTCATCTTAGCAGTCTTTATAACTGTTTCTTTGTTGGCAAGCAAACTGAATTTTAATCCAAATTTGTCAGTGTTTGGAGGAAGAGGTTTCTTGGTGATCTATTCCTATATCTGTAATGGTGTTTGTTCTCAGAAGGCTTTTAAGTAGGAGAATCATGGAAGTTCTCCTATTACAACTGGTATTACCTTTGATTTCATGATAGTATGCACTTATTAAACACAATTGGATGGCAGAAAGAACATAGTTTCAGTTCAGTTAGTTTAAAATAAAACAAAATAAAAAATAGGTTCTATAGACAATTCATTATGTCTTTTCAGGAGGAACCTGCAGGGTAGACTGAAGCAGAAGTAGGGAAAGAGAATGGAGATGTTTCATAGTTTACTTCAGATCTATTGAAAACAATAATCATAATTGAATGCATATTGAGCTCTCTCTGTTCACTAATGAAGGTGACTAGCTTTTTTCTCACTCAGTAATTTTAAAAAGTGCAGAAAAAGAAAAATGATGAGGTATTTTGAAAGGTAGCTATGATAATAATAATAATTAAAAAAAGGTAAACTTGAATGTTGCAAGATAGCTTTGAAGTGATTTATTTCAGCAGTAGTAGATAATTGCACTTAGGTGATAACTACAGCAATTAGAAACATTATTCTTTGCCCTGTTTGCTTGCATCAGTAATTGACACCTTATTAACAGTACATTAGCTCATGAAAAAAATCAACCAACATGACCGTGACTGTAGAATAATGAATCTAATATTGTTCTGAAGTTAAAGGATACATCTCCCATTGTAGATAGCTTTTCTACCCAAAAATGTGCTTTAATAGGACTGTGATATCACTTTGATGAAGAACTAGAGAATCCAGTCACCATCATCAACAGTAATGTTTAATTATCTTTTTCTGTTTTTTGGCAGAAGTGTAGAATGCTGATGTGATTTACTGATAAACTACATGGTAGCTTAGCTTTTGGGAGGAACTTGTGGCATAAATTCTTTTTTTGGGCCTTCAAAACAGAAAGGAGGAAAAGAGAAGTGTTGCTGTCATAGAAATAATTCCCCAAAGAAGGATTTTCTGTTAACCAGCTCTTGTAGGAGGGAATAATTTTTTTTGATACTCACAGACAAATTATAATTTTGGTTCCGATAAAATGCAGAAGAAAAGAGAAAGGTGAAAATGAGAAGGGAAAGAAGGCAGAGAGCAATGACCAGAATTAGATTGAAAAGAGAGAAGTTTCCCCTTGAAGACATTTTGAGATGTGGCTTTTCAATGTACTCACTTTCTTTTACAGTTGAACAGATACTTCTCACATAGTGGTGATAAAACTTTGTCACACCCAACCCTAGTAGTAAAAAAATCCCTGTTCCAAGTAACGGATCCTAAAAAGGAGGTGGAGTAAATTGAAATTACATTAAGAAACTAAGGCAATTCTGTTGCATCATCATACCTTTCTGTTTTGTCCTTATGCTCACCAAACCATTTCCATTCTGACAATTTTCAAGCAGTATCAAAAGTCATTTGGCTTTGGAAAATGGTTGGTTTTATCATATATTGTCCCTATCATTACACTTTTCCATTGTTTGGTAAATGCCTTCACCTTTTCTGAATAAACCCACCAAAACTAAACCCAAAAAACCAGTCTCACCTTACAGCCTTCATGAGGATTGAGTGGACCCTGCATGGCTAAAAGAAACATGGAGAGAATTTGTGAGAACAACCACTCTTTGTCTTTCCCTCAGAGCTGTTTCCAGGCTAGGCTAGGTGAGGCAGATAACCCTTACCTGAGAAGAAGCAAAGAAGCATTCCTTTCCTCACAAGTGAGGGAAGGGAAGGAGGGAAAGGGAATGGCTCAGAAGGCAGCACAGGGCATGTCTGAAGCCCTTTGATATATATAGCCAAGAAAACCTGCAGCCTGTGTGTGTGTTTTTGGCCACCCAGCTATGAGTTCTGGCAGCTGTGTAGTGTTCCCGAAATAAACTTCCTTTCCTGCTTGGAAGCCCCTGGCTTAGCTCTCTGATTACCTGCTTAAACATTGGAGCTTGCAGCTGTATTAATGTTTTGCTACATGTTTTTATTTATATACATATTTTTACTGCTTGCTAACAGTTTTATTTGAAAGGCAATTTTCAGAAGCCTCACATGCAACAATTGCTTTGGCTTATCCTGCTTGCATTGTTTGGACCTTTCACAAATGGTTGGATTCTTTCACAAATTAATCCACTGGTAGCTAGAACACCTGATAAATGTTCAGATTCCTCTGATTTAGTCATATTCTATCTTTCGTCATATTTACATATTTAGTCATATTCTATCTTTCATCATATTTACATATTTAGTCATATTCTATCTTTATTTCTAACATTAACAGTAAATGGGTTGATCTCATTCCTGGATTATTGGATATAAAATGTATCTCGTCTAAGGAGAGAATTCTCACATGGATCAGAGTCCTAAGGACATATACAGAAAGCTTGCCCAGCCATATATGGTCTTCATGCTTTCTATGGAGTGTATACTTCACCTCAGCCTCCTGTTCTTTTATGAACAACATGACGATTTTGCTCCAGGTTTTCTGCAATACCAATAGTTTGCAGAGAAGAATGAAAATCCTGAAAGGAGTTTTCCAGCTCAAGTCCCTTTCTGATCTGAATGACTCTGGAATATGTACTTGTTCTATTTTCCCTGCATTTATAAGTTTTCTGCTAATAAACAATTACAAGTTGTTCATAAGCAACAAAAGGAAAAAACAAAGAAAAAGAAAAAAATCATTTTCTAGCTCCCTCTACTGATTTTCCATAGCTAACATAACTATTTGATAGTTGTGATGCTTCACAAATGTGGGTCTTTACAAAGAATCGACTTTATTCATAGTGTGGTTCAGACAACTGTTGATTATGCAGACCAGGTCTCATATATCTGCTGGCTGAGAGACTGCAGATGGTGATTTCAGGTAAAAAGAAATTTTCAGAAATGCATGGTAAGGGGAGTGAAAGTCTGCTGGAATCCTGAGCTCCTGCCTTGTCCTGGCCTAGATCTTACACACCACAGCCAGCTTGGCATAGAGATGGGAGGCTTCACCTGAGCACTTGCTGTGTTCCCTAGGATTTGGGCTCAGATTCAAAAGGGTGGCAGTCTCATCTTGTCTCCCTTCTTTTATAGGTGCCCTTCAACAATGACTGAATGATGCTGAGAATTCAAGAGATATGTACTACTGCTGAGAGATCATTATTAGCCTCATTAATGATCATTAATGAGCCTCATTATTGTAGTGCTAAATATATACATTGAGTTTGTAGTAGAAAAACAAACAGCTCAAAATAAATATTTTAGCAGCTAAAATATTGGGTTTGGCTGACTGCATAAGCCAGTGAGAAGAGAAAAAAATAGCTTCTTTTTACAGGTTATAACTGAATATTGACAAATCTCAAGCTGCATGCAAGGTTTGCTCGTGTCCATTTAAACATGAATTTTCTGCTGGATGCCTTGAGGGTGAATTTTGAGGTGCTTCCCAGAATTTTTGCTGAGATGTGCAAAGTCTGAGCGACTGTATACTGAAGTAGCATCTCAGACAGATGTAGGTGATGCCAACCACTCACAGTTTTGTGTATACAAGTTGGCTCTTAATTCAGCATTATGAAAAAGAGGAAGCCAACATCATTACAATAGAGCAGATGAAAAATATTTGGATAAACCAGAGCAAGTCAAATCTCTAGCATCAGAATTTAAAATCAAACCTAGTGGGGCTTCCTTTCGGTAATTTAGAAATCAAAGCTATAAAATAGGCAAAGTAGAATATAAAACTCAGTTTATTAAAGGAATATATGCAATTCTTTGATCTGCCAACATTATAGCCAGCACACAGTCTTCCTCTTTCATTCATTTAAACTGCACTTTTATTGAAGGCATTTAATGACATTGGCCTTCTAAAGCAAGTACTTAAATTTCTTATGACTTGAACGGACAGCAGGATCAGCTTTAATCTTACTGGATATTACAAGATAAAATAATCCTGCCTTTACTCATTTAATTGCATTGATTAACTGTATCCTTCATACAGGACTACTAAGATTTCCTGTAAGACTATCCTGATGAGAAAGATGACATTGTTTACTTCATATATTGCTTTGTTAAGCAAAGTGCTGAGAAAATGTGTTTTGGCTCATCTGAAAGCATTTAATGAACAAGCAGAGATTCTGGTGGAGACTCAGAGCTCTAGCAAAGTAAACAACACAGCCATAAATAGCTCAGGAAATGAAAGAAAATACACCTGTGAAGTTTTTTAGTTCATGCAAGTCGGGAAGAATAGAGAGAACATAAATTACTTACAGGTTTCTTTCTTTCATTGAAAAGTAATCTATCTAAGGTTTTTATTTGAACACTTCATAAGAAGATTTTTTTAACACTAAGAACTCATTTTGTGTTTCTCATATGGGTTTGAGAGTATTTAAAGATTATGCTAAACATGCTTAGTCCTTATCTTCCAACTGTTACTCAACAATCAGTATGTGTATGTTAAGTACGAGTGCAGTTAAAATAGGGGTATCTATTGGCACTAAAATAATACAATATGATTGGATGTATACTATTATTGACATATAAATATAAGTGAATAAGCTGTTTGTTGCACCAAGTATATAAAAAAGAATGGGCAAGGAATAGCCTGTATTGCTAGAGACATAGAAGAAGACATTTTATCCTCATACAAAAAAAAAAAAATAATAGAGTAAGTATGGATAGAAAAAAATCTGTATTTGCAACTTGAAGATAGATGTTACAATGAAATAGTAATAACATCATCAGGAGTATTGACATCCATCTATTTATCAGTGTCCAACTTCTTAGGTTAGAAACACTCTATAATCTATCCACACTGTACCATGTACAGAAATTTATTCTCCAATTTCAATTGCAAAATTGTAGATGGATATTCATCTTACATAGTCCATAGGGTTTGTGACTAGCCTGAACTGTACATTTTCATATCCATGAAAATGAAATGTAGATATCAATGAAGTTTTTTCCTGAATTGCCATGAAATGCATTACAGGCTTCACAGGAGCTACATCAGCAAAGCCTGATGTAAGCAAAGCTTTACAAAAGCCTTCAGAAATGTACTATGCTCAGTCAACATAGCATTAATGGAACCAGGTTGTGAATTAAAGATTTCCATACAAGGTTATTATGACTTTTTTTATAGGTCTTCTCATAATACATCAGGAATGAATAGTAAAATGTGAAACAACGGAACATTCCAAACTGAAAACAGAGTCTTTTTCGAGTACTGACATTTCATAGAACAAAGAATTTGAGCATAAAATTCAAAACTAAACAGCAAATTTCATCGAGCCTGAGATTAAGCAGGGTTAACTTTTAAATGATTTGTGAAAGCGGGTAGTTGCTGTTGGGAAAAAAAAAAAAAAAGCCCATACAAATAATTTTTTGTTGAACAACTAATAGCTCTGTTTTGCATCACAGTGTAACTTAATATGTGAACTGACACTGAAAAATCAAAATCAGCTGTTTATGACAAATTTCTTCTATTTAGTTTTTTTAGCCTATTTACAAAGAAATGTGTTATTTGCTTCTGAATATAGTTATAATCATTCTGTATGCAAATTTATTGTAATTTATACAACTTTATAATCATTTACACAAACTAAAATTCACAAAAAATAAGTTTTTATGGCTTAGTAAAGTAAAGCAAAGCAACAAAGAGATTTATACCTTTTGTAATATTTTGCTAGTTTTCAGTTTTATCTCCCTAGTACTTTCTTACCCCTTATTGGCAAAGCATGCAAGACTCAGCAACCAAAGACAAATGTTAACATACTTTATTCTGTTTCGTGCTTACAGGAAAATCAGTTCCTGAAAAGGTCATGGCTAAACTGTAATCTCCCTAATCATGATAACAGCTCATAAGAGATTATCTCACAAAAGGAAGTTTCAGATGAACAGGACACATTGTTGATTCTGACATTAAATTTAGAGTCACATAATTAAATTAGTGAGTGCATTGCATTGTTTTCACTTAAACATCAGCAACAGTGTTATGATGACTTGGTAAGCACATTAATTTTGCATTCACTGAATTTGGCCTTCCTCTTTCCTGGAAACATTTATCAGTGTCTTGGTTTGTCATTTACTTTACAAGCGTCTCAGGGCTGTTTCTTCACTGGTTATTGTCTCCCCCATTCTTCAGTATTTGAATCTCACTTGCTCTCAGGACACTTCTGCTGGAAATTGCCTGATACTCCTGTGCAGTGCACCAGTCCAAATATTCTACATGTCCTTTTCTCACCTTTTGATATATCTGTATTGATCACAGTGAACTTTCTGTGGTGTGTCTGTGTATCTCAATGCCTCAATCTCTTGTTCAGGTATATTACTTCAAGCACATGGTTAGTTTTACTTGGTCTTAGCTAAAACATTCTTGTTAAAACTTCTGAGAAGTCATGCTCTTCTGCTGTTCTCCCCAGATCTCCACAGTGACTGTAAATGTCAGTATCTTACACTACACAATAGAGTAAATTCTGAATCTCCTGGTAGTTTATTTCACAATTTGCCTGCAGTTAACCAAGAAGTATCAAGATCGAGTTCTTCAGTGCCTTGTTTCAGGACAAGGTACTATCTGAATTAAGTCTATATATCAACCATACAGAGTTTTGTGCTGCTTCATTTCCTGATAAAGCTTTAAAGCAGCAGTATAGTGTATCAACACAAAGCACAATTATCTGCCTTCAATAGCTCAGAATCCTTCAAAGCCTACAGTTTCCCCAAGTCCTTCCAGGGCATCAGGCAGCTGTCATCACCCAAAGTGTCATGGCTACAAGGGTGGTCCAAGCTGCACCCCTGGAAGCCTAGCAGTTCTGTTCCAAAGGTGCTTTCTGGCCCTTGGGTGATTGACAATCAAACTCCCTTTCCTGAGTCAGTGAAAATGGCAGTGATGCCAGATTCACAAAGCAGTTACCAGGGTCTGTCAAAATCATTTTTTCTTGCAAAATGTGTGGCCTTGTTTCTGAAAGAAAATATTACCCATATACCCATCTCTTGGAAAACACTTTTTAAAAAAAATTGTTTAAAAAATAAAAGAACACCAAAACACTGTTATAAAACAGTGACACTCTTTGTGCAAGATCCTATCTGTGGAAAGTTTTGGGGGGAGAATTTTTGCGATAGCTCAGATTCAGTTTCTTCCCAAGTTCCTCATTTTTCTGCACTTTTGTTACTCCTTGTATCCCAGCACCAGGCAGAACACTGTTCTGAAAAGTGTGCAGCTATTCCAGGCCCTATATAAATCATATTGACAACTATTAAAAAAAATTCTGCAGACAGAAAATCAAAACCTCAGCAGCTTTTGCTTCATGTGTCTCTTGGCCAAGTCACAGTAATTAAATCGTTTTTAGCTTAGTTTGCTTAGGAAATGAGGCTTATGTAATTACATTCATTGTCTATGTTTATGTGCATGTTATCTGTCCTTGCTGCAATAACTTTTGCACCCTTCCCCAGTATGACTATAATTTGACAGAAAAAAGTAAGCTTCAGATATTATGTATTCTTTGAAAAGAAGCTCCCATATACGGGAGATGTTTTGTTGCAATGCCTTCCAAAAAGGAAAAAGTTGTAGTCTTATTAAGGATCAGAGAAAGACCACTCATCCTCGAGTTGTATGCCCTGGAATGTCAGTCTGCCCCTGCAATCAAAAATGTTTCTGGACACTGCACTACTCCAGAGGGCTGAGAGGTCTGGTTACACAAAAGAAAAAGGGGAAAAAAAAAGCAACTACTCTTAAAATTAGGAATGGGGACTCATCCAATCCTAGTGACACATGCGTTGTGGAGCTCAGTCTCCACTTTGAGTCTCAACAGGTTTTCTGACATTACCTGTAATATACCATCTCCTTGGTGTTGTCTTCATCACACAGTTCTCCAGCAGCAATATTTATTTTAGCATCCCTCCCAAAAGAACTTTCCTTTACTACCAGACAGTGATTTAGCAGATGTTATATTTAATGGGGCCTTAGATTGCCTGAATGGCTTTGCCAAAGGACACTGACAAGTAGAGGATCTCATCCTTTAGCCTACCAGCTGACAAAAAATGTGTCATCACAGCTTTCTGGACACTGCTTTCTGCTACTCAGCAAGCACAGATTTTTCAGCTGCAGTGTCTGGTTTTGCCATGGCATGCTGTTTTTTCATGCCAATTACATTCATTTGAAGAGGATTTATAGCATGCCCCAGATCACTGTTGGTGCTGGGTCTTCTCCAATCACATTACTTTAAGCCTTTTGGCCTTCTGTCTTTATCTTAAATGTTAGTCCTGGATTTTCTTTCCACCCTATGAAATTGGTTTTCCTTGAAAGTGCTTTGGAAGACATGGATGTTTTGGTTACCTCCTTTTTCCCCACCTGTCTCCTTCTCACAATGGGTATTGAGAACCCCAGTGGAAGCAATCATTCTGTTTGCCCATTCGCTGAGGACAGGCTGCTGAAGATGCTAGAAGCAGCTATGGTTTGACAGGTCACCAGGATGGGAAGCCCAGCTCCAAAACACAGCCCATGTCCCACTGGAGAGAACCCTCACAGAATGACAGGGTAAAGCAATTCAAATGCAAGGGGCTCAGATGGTCGGTCGAAGTCTTTAAGTCTTGTGCAAGCTTTCCAACACTCTGGAACAGGCAAAAGGGTCAGAAGAAACTTTCACATTTCTACCCCAAACAGCAGACTGCTGCTGACTTTGCCTGTTCCAGTGCTGCCTCTCCTTGCTTGCTAGGAGCAGGCTTTTAAAGCAAGGAAATCAAGAAGACAAAAATCAATGCCCAAATGAAAAAGGAAAACAAGTAGAACCCTACAGCCCAAAACATGCTCCTTGACTTACAGCAAAGCATACCAAAATGACCAAGGCAGTATAAGTAGAAGAGCACAGGGGGCTCTTTCTCTTTGGAAGAGGACTACACTAAGAAAGAAGAGAGTTCCACCTGGAATCTATATATGCTGGAAACCTGTGATAACCTATTAAAATATTTCTGGATCTAGAAATTATTAAATTTTGGGAAAGTAAGATCTCCCTTTTTTGAATGATAAGACAAAAGATGTACTTCAGTCTCAGTTCTAGTAACAATAAAAATCTCCTTTCACAGCTGAAGAAAGGGGAAACAGCTCTACCACCCACTCATTACAGCAGTGTATCTAGTTGTACAACATTCCTGCTCCAAATTGTCCACAGCATCCTGTTTCCTTTGAAAGGGAATAGTGAAGCCCAGGGCTGCCTGCATAGGGTCCTCACACCTTTCACAGAAATGTCCCCATACCTTGCACAGAAATAGCATGATGTGTAAGGAAGCCATCTGTCTAGATGTGACAAATTCTGCAAAAAGTCTCCCACATCTGCTAATTTGGCAGCCTAAATAAACACAAGAAGAGAATAGTAACTGTCCTGAATTTTCAGCTGGCAAAAGAACCTTTCAAAGGAAGGAAACAACAGTCACATGGCAGAGCAAACAGTGTGGTAGCCCTCCCAGCACTGGAGTAACCCTCCTCTCATCAGTAAGGTTCAATGGCTTTCCATGAATGAGGTTGTGTTAGGGAAGAAGTGAAACTGGGTCTAAAGTTCACACTTGCGACCAGCAGCACAGTTAGGCAAATTTCATGGGCATATGAAACCAGTTGCTCCACCTCAGAAAACATGGAGCTTTTCCACAGGAGGCTAGAATGAAAAACTATTGTCTCCTGAAAGCACTCTCTCCATTTTATATTTCTCTTTCTTGTTTTTCCTTTAATCAATAGACATATATAACTTCTAGTGACTCACCCTTCAGTTCACCACTCCTATGGGTGCAAAGAATCAGAGAAGTGAGAGAGAGAGATTGCCTCTGCTTTCTGCTGTGCAGTGTTAGAGAGAAGGTGGGATGCTTGCTATGCTTCATTTACTTTATTGAGAACATAAGTGTGATGTTCAGTACTTTAAGTGTTTATTGCTGTCTTTATAAAATTTCAGTCTCCTCTTCCTGATCGCTCTATATACACTGACATTTGCTCTGCAATGCTCCCCATTGTGATACTTAACTATTTTGAGCCTCAAAGCCATTGTATTATTACAAGAAAAGTATATAGTTCTCATGTTTCCAGAGATGATAATTAGCATGTCAGAGATGATAATTAGCTGCAGTGCTCCTCACTTCAGAACAGGACGACACATGTGAGAGGACACTGTGCAAATGTCCTCCCTCTACATGAAAAGACAGTCATAGTTTTTTCCTTTTTTACTGGTGGTGCAGATACTTCTGGTGACTGGACACCCCTTAATCTGCTTCTCTTTAAAAACAAATATCATCTAATCTCTGAGGAATTACTCTGAACCTATATTTGTTCTTTTTGAGGATATTAAGATACAGGCAAGAGTCATTTAAAGTTTACAGTGGTGACAGATGATTTGAAGAGATCATTTCATAAGGCATGTTTCCTTTATAACTACACAGAATCCAAGAGAATTTTAAGAGTGAAAATTTGGTTTTTCAGGCCCAGCATCTTATAATGAGTTGGTCCCTGCTGCTCACCTGTGTTATAATGAAGTCAAGCAATGCCATTCAAAACTGAGTCATGACATATGGAGAGGTAGATGTTGGTGCTGCTGCATAGGCTGCCTAGCAGGTTACTTCAGCTAAGTGCTGTGTGTAAGCGTAATTTGAAGGACATTTTAACTGCAAAATGGAACTCAAAGTCTAACACTAAATGTAGACTGCTTGCAGCAGATTTTCTATAAAACATGAGTAGAAAGGGGCTGAAGGGAGAAATTCCTTCCAGTCAGCCTGTTAGTTTTTCAATTGAAACTCCATTTAAGAGTGATCCACTTCTCCCATCCTTTTGGCTAAGGAGGCAGCTACATGTACTTCTGATTAAAACCTGCTGTTTCTGACACATCAGATATATCGGTGGGCAATTAAAGCACTCATCCATGTCCTGTCCCTAGGGTGGAATACAGAAACGTGACTACACTGTTTGCTCTTGCTCTCCCTATTCCTTCTTCCCCAGTTGTGCAGACAACTTGCCCAGGGAGCCTCAGATCAATCTCAATTTGGATTACCATGCAAATCAAACACAGTCTCAATTTCCAGGGGCTGCAATAGGTCCCCTGTGCAGATACAGATGCTTGATCCAGAGGCAGTCCACATGCCCATCAAAAATACACCGTCATGGTCCTGATGACTGCTGAAGTATTAAAAAGAAGCAGCTGAATTTAAACACTATGGTAGCTGATATTTATAACATGCACAGCATGAGCACAGGATTCCCTTCCATGGTTTTATAGCATGAACGTTATCACATGACTCAGTTTAAAAAAAACAAGATGTCTGTCAGGAAAAGCGAGGAATCTTCCTGGACTAGAAAGAGGACTCGCCTCTCCTCAAGACACCACAACCCCTGAAATTAAGAGGCACAAAAATGTAGAAGAGACAATAAGTTACTTACTACAATATATAGGGAAAAAAAAATCAAACTAAACAAAAAAAAATACAGACCAAACAACAGCACTGTAACCAAAACTTTCAAACAATTAAGCCCTACTTTGTCTTCTGGTGCAGGTACAGCCACAAACAGCTGTTGGGCTCTGGTGCCTGCCGCTGCTCCAAGGTGCCTGCAGGAGGTGGTGGCTGGGTGGGTTCACTTGGGGCCTCTCCCAGGTGGGAATGGCCACCACCAGCATGGGAAGGGAAAGGGAAGGGGAGGGGGTGGTTCCCCCCTCAGAGGGTTCCCGTGAGCTCACTGCTGGTGGATGGCTTCAACACGGTCAGCCAATAAGGTCCCAACCAGCAAGGGGGATGAGCTGGGACCCTCCTGTCACCAGGCAGCACGGGTGGGGGTGGCGATAGGACACAAAGCCAATCCAAAGCAAGACGGCACAACTCCAGAAGAAGCACGTGTGGCCACCCTAGCAATCCTGGTTCCCCCTCAACAAGAGAGAGAAACATCCCACCCCCAAGGAAAAAAAGAAACCAAAAAAGAATGAGAACTAGCCAGACCCCTTTTTTCTTTTCCCTCCCTTCCTCCCTTTTTGCTGGTGCTTCAGTCAAAGCTCTCCAGGCCAAAAATGGAGCCTCTACCGCTGCCTTAGCACATAGGCAAAAGAAAAAAAGAAAAGTCCCACTTTTGCAAAGAAACCTATTAGCTTTTCAATGGAACATCCAACAGAACCAAGCTAGAAAACAATGAAGCATTGAAGTTTGTTTATCTCTCCCTAGTAGAGGGACATGCTAGACACACGCCTAGCTATGTGTTGGTGTGAAAAATTCACCCAAAAGTTTGAAACTATAACACCCAGAAAACAGAGTTAGTAGATCTCCGTTAGTACCGAAGATGTGCATAATACCAAACCAGCACAGCAACAGAAAAGTCCGTAGACTTCCCATAACTGACTTCTCTGATAATTTCTCTATATACTTATCTCCTTCAACTATACATAATTCTTATTTTTTTACTTTAATTTTCATCTCACTAGATATCAATCTGGCCTAATGTATTTTAAATAATATTAAAAGATACCACTCTTGCAAAGCTTCAAAATGTAGTGATTTGCCAAAACAGATTGACACCTAGATAAGTATTCTGAGTCAAAACAGTGCTCCTTTCTGTGTTTTTATCAATTTTGGTTTTGAAAAAGATGTGTGGTGGCAATGCAGATGCATGGTAACAAATTCAGAAACCCCATTAAATTTGAAGGGATTTTGCTTGCATAACAGCTGGTTACAATGAGATGTCAGATATTGTTTGAAATAAATAGCCTGGAATTATGGTTTGCTGTGATTCAAGACATTAAAGTTTCTAGGTGATCTGAGAGACTTCTTGTTTTCCCCTTGCAATGTGCAATTGGAATAACCACTTCCTAAGAAGAAAGCAGACTTCTGTAATGGAGAAGCAGATATTTTAGGGGGTTATATAATATATATTGCTCGAGGTCTAATTTTGCTTGAGCTTTCTCATATCTAGTGATAAGTGGTGTCTCACAAGACTAGATGTCTCACTAGATGTCTCGAGCCCAGGAGCCACATGACAGAATGCCTGTTAAAGCAGGGTTAAAGGTGATCATTGGTGCAACAGAGTGGCTTTTCTCCGAGACCGCATAAATCCCATCCAGCTCCAATGTGTCTCTCAAGTTTTCACATTCTTATGCTGCTTCCCCAAAGAACAGATCTGACTGCAGTGACTATTGCCATTCAGCCAAAAGGATTTATGCAGCTGTTCCAGACCTTTTCATTTAGGAGACTCAGGTGCGCAGCAGAAATGAAAGGTGTTTGAAATCGCTGTTGACAAGTGCCTTAAATCCTTTTATCTCACACCTTTCCTGCAACTCAGTGTTGATAATCTAAAACCTCTCACCAGGAGCTTATTTGGTATCTGTGATTCCTTGCAACAACTCCAATAATTGGCTGGTAGAACCTTGTCACCTCTTTGGTGACATAACGCACACTGGGTGGAAGACTCTGAGTTATTAAAACAGCTTCCCAGTACCTAAATTAAAGCTGAAACTAGTCTTGGAGTTCATTGAAAACCCTGCCATCCAAGGGTTGCAGCACTCAGAAAGTAAATTGAAATAAAATGAAATTTTAGAACCAACAAGAATGGAAAATCAGCCTGAAAATATAACAATTCTGTCACAAAGTGCACTGTCACTTGAAACAAGGTGTTCATCTCCAGATGTCCTTTTTAAGAAAGCCTGAGAACAGCATAAGAGATAAATTATGAGAGTGGCTGGATTCAGAAACTGCATTTGTGTGAAGAGATATTGAAAAGTTTGAAACAGGTTATTTTAGGAAAAAAGCAAAGACGCAAAGGCTTTCAAAACAAAGCATGACATCAAGTAGGTGGCACAAGCGCTTCTAGATGTGTCTCTACAGAATATAAAACATAAAGAGCTTGCTATTAAATTTAGAGGGCAGAATATTAAAAAAGGTAGAATTATTTTTCAATTAAGTACACAGTTGGACAATAAAATTTATTGCCCATTGATGGTTGTTATGAAAGCTATCACTAAAAAAGTCCCAAAACATTAAACAAGCCTACAGTTAAGACACCAGGATGCACAGTTTGAATGTATAGTTTAAAAAATGAAATACGATTAGGGAAAGAGAGAAACCCTCATTTCCTTTCAGGACATCTCAACTTGCATACAAGAACATTGGAAACAAAGGTTTTTATCTTGGGAGAGGTGATGGGGTCAACCATGGAGAGAGGAAGGCAGAAGGGCTATCATAGCTGTTGCCAGGAAATCTACCAATACTGATGGGTGCAAGGTCTTTCTCTCCTCACAAGTTTGCCAATTTTGGCAGTGCTTTTCAGCTTGAGGTGGATAAAATAGCAAAAATTGATTATCTTGTCCTTGTATCACCCGATTAGCCTCTGATATGGCTCTGGCTGCTGGATCATTAATCTGAGGAGGGGAGAGTTGCTGGACCTAGCAGTGCACACTAGTTCTGGAAATTATACAGACACTTGGGCCAGCTGTCAAAAAGCCAGCCTGGCTCTCAGGACAGCTGGGCAGGGTGACACAGGGAGATCACAGTGTTTAAGTCCACTGAGGGGAGGGGACGCATGTTTCATTGCCACAGCAGTTCTGCCTGTCAGCTCAAACCTTCTGAGGAGGAGAAGATTGCTATCCTTATTTCTGTTGTGTATCTGTGGCAGCAAAAACCAACAGATGTTATCTGTCATCCAGGACTCTTAAGGAGGAGTAATTTAAGGCAAAAGCAAGCCAAAGTGCCAACAAATATCAGCTTGTGATCTGAGTGAAGTTTTCATCTGATTCCCACACATACAGAATCCACAAATCTCACACAGACAGCTTCCCAAATTATCAAAATAATTTAATTTTCTCTTAAGTTTCTCAGAAACTTTAGGTATGACCCATTGCAAGAACATGATGCTGTTCTAGATGCTGGTCTAGATTTAGGGTCCAGTTCAATCTAGCCATGTTTATGTTCTTACCAACAGAATACTTATGGTAATAAAATACTCCATTTCTTCTGTCCTTGTGCACTCATGAGGTGTGAGCCAAAATAATTTCCTTCCTTGCAATATTAAGCAGAGTTAAGGGGATGAGTCCTTTCCCAAAATAGCTTGAAGACATGTTCATTCTTGTAGTGTTCTTCACACTTTGCTGATAATGCATTTCTTGTTTATGGCTGAAAAACAAAAGTACTCCCTTTTGTTATCAGTCTTAGATGCTGCTACGGTACTGCAGATCTCTCTGCCATTCCAGCAGTTATGTTGTAAACCATTTCATTGCCTCAGGACCTTGCATTTGCAAAGTCAATTGCAGCTGAAATGATGATTACTATACAGCTGCTATGTATAAAGAGGGTGACAATCACAGTGCCCTTGAGCATTGACTGTGGGAGGTGGCTACCATCCCATTTTCTGCGCCAGACAAAACTATAGTTAACTACGGTCCTGTTCCCTGGTATGGTCCCAGAGAGAGAAAAACTGAACAGCTGTCCTGTGATTTCATCTCTGGTATTAATATTAAACAAAAATGTACCTAGAAAATATCTTTAAAACTAAAGTTTTCACAGACATAAAGTTGATCTAGCTTATTAATTTATTTATTATATAATTCAAACAAAAATCTCCTTACTGTACAGTTTCATATTTGCAGCTGGAAACCAAACCTGAATTCCTTACCTACTATGGAAGAATGGGGTCTAATTTCTACTTTGTAAATATAAAGCTACACAAAATAGAGGAATGAGGCTTCAAAATTTAAAAAGGTAACTTCAGTTCTGACTGAGCTGACACAGTCTCCTGCTCTGGTAATGTCCATCACGACCTGGCTTTCTGCCCTGGTGACATGGGAAGCCAGCAAAGGCCCTCCTCCCTGTTTTGGACAAACTAGCAGGGGAAGCAACATAGTGACCAGCTGCAGATCATCCCTCAAGACCAGCAACAGAATCAGAAGAAGTACAGAGGGCTCTGGTGCCTTGAGCCACATCTGTTACAATGCACTGCTTATCCCAGTGGCTTTGTGAATGTACTGATGAATGTTTGAGATGATCCTTCAAAATGTTCGTGTTGTTTGGGTAAGCTTGTTTTGAGATCCGTACATTATCTCAGTCTCTAGAAATTAAAGTTCATAGCCTTGAATATGTTGGGTTTTTTTTGGCTATTGTAAAATTTGCAAACAGTTCTCTTTGTACATGACCTGGAAATCAGCTTAGCGGGCAAAGGCCAATAGCATCACCCTCACTCCTTGATGGCATTGAAATCCTTATTTGTAGATAGAACAGCAATTTTTTTTGTGCTCAGAATATCTTGGAACACAATAAATATTTCAGGCAGGAAAGCTTAGGCTTTTTTTGCCTTCAATTATTAAATCTGAGGAATTTACATAATCATAGCACACAGTTTATTGAATTTCACTCAAAAGAAATAAAAATTTTAAAAAATATTACATTATCAATCATCTCACGTAACACAGGATATATATCTAGATAAACTGAAGATGTAGTTTCCTCTACAATTTGGCATGTCTTGCTCACTTTTCTTTTTCCTGTTAAGCATTAAAAAATCATAAGGGCAAGTTTTTCCTCATCGGATTTTTTTTTACCTAGCTGTTTCCTTAATAATCCACCCCAGTTTTTTAAGAAACAAGAGAGCTGAACCCAGATATCATGTTCCACTATTCCACAAGATGGGGTCATGCATGAAAGAACAAGTGTTTTCCAGCCTCCTCCTTGATGGTGCTCGGAGCACAAGGGGACTGCAGCACTTGAGCAAACCCAGGCACCTCCAGGCTCCACCTAGGATATTTTCCCAGACACCTAGCAAAATTACATTGTTTACTCCAGAGTGGCTAAATACTTCAGGATGAAGCCCAATTTCTATTCACATCAATGTGAAAGGGCCTTGAGACCTCCCTGAAACGATGGTAAGCACTGCCAGCACTGGTCTTGCTCACCAGTCAGGACAAGGTGGTTTATAGCCTGTTTCCACCTACCAGTATTTAAGGAAGAAGCTGAGTTAACTGCTACTACCTTTTTGAAGGGTTAATGGTAAGATTTCCTCTCAGATCTCCTTTTCCCTGTGTGGTTCCTGGGAAGCTGAAGCAAAATCTACACTTTGGTTCAGAAGGAACCAAAACCAGACAAAGAGAAAGGGCTGCTCTGGGAATTTCATGAGAGACTTTTGAATGTGTGGGACACTGATGAAAGCAAATGGCATCTGGCCTGCTTCTCCCTCTGTGACAATTTCAGAGCAAAAAGATACTGTAATAATAAAAAAATATTGATAACTTTTCCTTAGTAGTGAATTAAAAGTTTACAGAACATAGCAGGAAGCCTGGCATAACAACACATTCCTTGAGAAACATAGTTATTACAAAAGTATAAAATTATTTTTCAATCAAATAATTCATACACTGAAACAGATAAATCAGCTGGAGAAAAAAAGTCAAATTCTAATTCTTTCTTTAAACCCTGGTGATAAAAGGCTTCCTTCAGATTCCAGGAGACAGATAAATTTAAAGGCAGGCTTGCATGCAGCCTTGATTTCTGCTATCCTCTCAACCAGGGCTCAGGAATGCCATATTGAAGATAAAATTTAATTTCCATGAGAGGACAGGATGACTCTGGGAATTGATAATGGCACATAGACCCTTTTGCCTCTGGAAGTCGCTGGTTCAAATAGAGGTCAAAGTGTGACTGAACTTTGCTGCTCTCTGATGGTGGTTTGGTATATGGTCCGTGACAAGAATCAGTCCTTTGCAGCTGCTTTCTGCATGCTTGCAGCTGGCACAGTCCCAGCTACTTTATTTGCCAGGTACTGCAGGGTTTGGGGGCAGTGTTGGTAGTCAGGAGGCCAATGACTTCTTTGTCATTGCTGGATTTTTGTCTTTCTTCCTTCTGACCAAGGTGGAAGTTATACACTTGGCAGCATAACATAACTACACTGCACATATTATACTATTTCTATGGCTGGCAGAGAATTTAGCTTTGTAGCGCTGTCAGCCAAACAGCTTCCAGTAAGACTAAAAATAAATTTAAACCCAATGCCCTTCCCTCCTTTCCATACACTCTATATTTCCACACATACTAAAGCCCCCAACATAAACTGTGACTAAAGATACTTCCACCTTCCTGTGTATGAGCTGATCTTTTGAGAGACTATCAATCACTTCAGTGAATTATAGATTATTTGCCACTGAACTGATATGGGAGGGGAAAAATAAGCCTATTCTTTGAAAATCACAAGGAAGAGCTGGTGCTAAGAAGGCTTCTCTCAACTGCGCTGCCACTGCTTTGGAAAAAACTGACCTTCATAAATGCTATAGTTTTATATTTTTATGCCATGGAACAGCACCACATTAAAGGCATGAGAAGTCCAGAGTCTGTACTGGGTCTGATAATCATGAAGGGAAAATAACAGTGTAATATAAGTCCTTGAATGTCTGCTGTATGTCTTCAGAAGGAGGCAAAATAAGATTTGATTCTAGAAAAAAAGACAGAAATACAGGAAGGATAATGTACATCCTCATCTCCCTTCATGCCCTCACCTTGAGCTGAACCTTCCATCCTGCACAGCCTGCTGCCCACAGTTACCATCTCACTGAGTGTATCCACAACACCTTGGTGTGAAAGGTTCTTATTACCTTATATGTTTTTCACATTCTGTTTACAAGGTCATCAAGCTATAGCTCTCTGTGGTACTGTAACTTTGCATAGATCAACATGAAGTCAAAAGTCATATTGCTGTGGCCCTAAATTTACAGTTGTCAATAACACTGACTATATCAACTGACTATATCAACTGGCTTTTTTTTTCCTTTGGATCATATCGACATTTAATTCTGCTTCTGTTATCAGCATGTTACATCAAGTACAACAACAAACATAACTGCAGTTTTGGCAATTGAAATTGCTGGAAACACAGCAATGTGATAATTTTCATCTCCTACTGTCTACAGATACAAAACGCCTACTTTTTTTTTTCTATGAAGAAAAAAATTAAGGGACGTTTGGTATTTCTTTTGATAAGCTTAATCTTATGTAGAAATACCAAAACATTTCATAAGAACAGTTGAAATTGCTGTCAGAGATTTTAGAGACATCAAACATTCTACAGAGTTCCAGGAGGAAAAGGCTGTAGTAAATAAGAAATACGTGGAAACTTACTACTGTCTGTAGAGAACTGATGCTTATTTTTCAGGAAATGTTAATTAAAAATCATTTCCAGAGCAACTACATTTAGGCTGAAGGTGTTTTTTAGTTTTAATGCAAAGCAAATATTCAGAAAGTCCCTTAAAAGACTCAGGAAAATGATTTTTGTTGGGCTTTTTTGTAGTTTGTTTGTTTTATTTTGTTTTGGTTTTATTTACAATTCACTGAAAGTTTTTCAAAAAAATATCATGTAAACATGATTGCTTTCAATCCAAATATATATATATACCTCAAATTTTCAGTAGATGAGGTCCCTGGAGTACCTCTACGATATTCAGAAGTCTGAAAGCTTTGCAACACATTTGTCTGGGTCACAAAGCAGTATTCAGGTGGAAGAGATTTTGCAAAGATTCAAATGTGGAATAATTAAAGCTAGAACTTTCTCTTGGAAAAGGTAAGACCACCTGCAGCAGGATGTGCTTTTTTCCCCACAACACAGATCTCAGCAGAATCGCTGATCAAAGTTGTTACTAAACTCATCACACTCACAACACTTCCTACAGTTGCAAGTTCACTTATAAGAATAAATAATAATTATGCAAATTTATATAAATACTTGTAAAACATCTTAACTTTATTTAATGTGCTATGATTAATAAATTATTCTTGATTATCAGCAAACTGTCAGCCTAATTATATGAACCAGTACATTTAATTTCGATTTCACAATAAAGCAGAAAAAAAGAAGTTTGGAGATATACTTTCAAATATTTTCTTTCATGATTTTTCTACCAAAATCTGTTTCCTTCCCAGAAATACAGACATGATTAACATCTTTGTATTCAAATACTGTTTATATAACAATGAAATCTTAATGTCAATGCACATGCAAACTGTCAGGGTTACAGCTGAGATATTAGACTTCTCACTTATTTGATTTTCAGGCATCCAGTCAGAAAGAATAAGCAATGTTTAGTTGGCTATGTACAAAAAAAGGTGTGCAGTTAGTTTTTCCCAAGTAAAAGTTCTCTTTATGTACTATTAGCACAAAGGTTTCATCAATTATTCCAAGTAGCATACTGATAAAATTAAAAATATGTGAATTATTTTTAAAAGCAAAAGCTATGTTGAAGTGTAGGGCATCTCTTTTACATTAATCATCGTGTGTCCAGTTATTCAGCGATGTACTCAAAAACGTATGAAAAAAATCCCCACTCCATAACTTCAAATGCCAGTATGAGTCTTTAGTTCAACAGCTAATATCTTAGTTCATTATTCTAGATCTCCTAACAAATACTTTAATCTAATTTTGTTGACAGATATCCATTTCCCTGATCTGCTGCCTATACAGCTAATACCACTTACTGATGTTTTTCTTGCTGAACTATCCAAAATTATAACAAATGTAAATAAATTTTGTACTATTGACACAGATGCTGTGGCAAGTTAGTTGTATAAATTCAGGATACCTTAAAGGACAGCAGCAGAGTCGAAGAATGTAACTGATACCAGTTGTGTAATGTGTGGTGATATTAATGCAGGTTAATTAATGTCTGTGGGTTAACACTGAATTTCACTAGGTAAAGATATGCCTTCCTTCACTCTAAGAGTACACTTGGTCCTTAACTCCATGCCACATAGATATAGATCAGGAAAACAAATTTGTAGCTTAGTGCTCCTGGAACACTGACCATTACCCTACACTGCTCCTGATGAACAGTGATTGATCTTGGAAGTAGTTCCTTGATTAGGACCAAGGACAGATTGAGAAGATCTGGCCTGTACTGCCCTGACTGAATCTTAGCATTCATTTTCCATTGTTCAGTATTGCCCTAGATTGGAAGGAGGAGCTGTTACTAAGATTATGCATTTCCTTGTTCTCTGTGTTTAGACTGAAAGCAGTATGGAGTGACAGCAGTGCTATCTGGTCTGTTAGGGCCCATTAAGGACCAGTGTCTCCATCCACTGTGAGCACCGGATGAAAAATCTTCACTGCATTTTTAGTGCAGCCTGTGAATAATTACACTGATGCATTGGCCCATGACTCGCTCAAGGACATCTTGAACATTTGAAAGTAAACAACTAATTGATTATTCATTGAATAAAATAATATAATATAATTGAATAATTAGAATTAATTAGCTGAATTAATAATCTTTCATTTAACATGTATATTCATCTTCAAAAGCATCTGGGCTCATGCAAATATTTCTCATTGCAGAAGACTTTAAAAGAATTACATTTTGATGGAACACAAAATGCATCAGTACTTTTTTTAGTGGAGATTATAATAACAAAGACTTCCTTTTTGAAGAATAGGAAGCCATATACCATTAGGAAATTATTTCAAAATAAAGATAATAAAATAACTTTGTCCTCTGTGGGGACATATTGTCTAAAAAAATGTCAACCAAATATACTTTCATTGATTTTTGTTTGTTTGTTTTTCTTTGCATGATTGCACCTAAAAAAAAAATTTAAAAAAAATCTTTTTTCATCATTAGGGATGTTAGGGGCCAGGTGGTACAATATCTTCAAAAATATTTTCATCTGGTACAAGAAAGCATCCAAGAACACTTTGTATTTGGAGTTTTCCTGAAGCAGCCAAGATCCAGTGAAATTTTTACCTCACATATATTTCTTGGCCTTCTTTAGGAATGTGTTAAACATACTATTTATTAGTGAAATCTGCAAATAAGCATCACTCAGTTCAACAAAACATTAATTATAAATAGATCTTCTGCCAGATCTAAGTATTGGATGTTTATGAAATTTATTTGTGCATGTAGGGCAAAGACTGTAAAGCATAAATCTAGTCATTAACTTGAATAGCATGTACTTTTCTCATGCATTTCATAACATTTTTCAATTAATTGAAGTTCCTTCTTATGAAGTGAATGATCTCTGTGGAATCTGATTCCTTCAGCATCCATTTTTCTTCCCTGTGTCTTCAGGGCTTATATACTTCTTTTGCATATTAAAATCCCATTTTTCTTCAAAATATTTGTGTGCTTGTATAAATGCGTGCTTATATAAATGCATTCATATAATTATTCCACAGACTTTAAATAATACAATAGTCTGAATGAATATTGTGACTTGAAAATGACGTTTTTTACATCAGAGCTACTGAAAGATTGAATTAGTTCAGATAAACCAAAACTGTGGCTCAGATGGAGAATCAGGCTTGTCGTCTAAAATAAGATTTCCCAAACAATTGTTCAGAAGTTAAGCTAAACTGAAACCTCAGGAAGAAAGAAAGTATCATTATATCTATCTCTTTATTTTATGGGTTTCTGCTTTTCCCTGCCTTCTGGTCTCCAGCTAGGATCATGAATGCAAAAAGGCAGTGGAAAAAAGCTGTTCTAACACCACCTGCTCAGCAGCAGAAACCAACAATGTTCACAGCAAAAGCACAGCTGCTCCTGTAGGAGTTTCAGCACAGGTTTACAAATTGATGAGCGTGATGTTTGGGGAACTCTTACCTCATAATAAAAATAAAAATTACAGTAAATGTGTCCAGCTGCTTTGTCAATGAAAATAGTCTATATCTGGAACCAGCCGTATGCTGTTAGTGACTATGTAACTTGCACTAACTTCTCAAATGAGGAATAATTTGGTCTGATTTAATCTGGGCCCATTAGGCAAGTTCAAGATAACACCAAGGAATTGCCGAAAATTGCCAGAAATACGTCCAAGTTTTTAATGTTTTTATTTAGATCTATATGTATCTCCAGCTAGTTAGATTTCTTTTGTAGTTCCTCCAAAGCCTATGTCTGTCTGAATCAATTGACATGGGGAGTTAAGCTGTGAGAGTGTTAGAAAGCTTTTAACAATGGAGGAGTTGGGCACAGAAGAGCAGCAGCGGTTCCAGGACCTCTCTTCTGTTCAGGTACCACAGACAGACAAAAAAACTCTTCCCAGGCCATGAGCCAGAGCTGACAGTAACAGCCAGCACTGGAAGTAATTTAGTTTGAAGAAAATTCTAAAAGCAGCTAATGCAACACAATTTGACCAAAATGTAGGTGTCTGGAGAGTGTCCAAATGGCTGGGCTCCTGTACTAAAGGCATGAATTGGGTTGAATATTTTTCTTAAGTGAAATATTTAAAATGTCAATGTTGCATCATACCCGATTCCATTATTCATCTCCCACCCTAAACATGCACTGGTTCATAGGTGTCCATTCTGGCTCCCAATTGCTCCCACGCACAGGTGTAAGGTGCAGTGTGATTTGCAGTGCTGGAAGTCCATGAATACCAGCCCCCCTTAAACTAATCACGTTGCAGGATGTTTCATAGGCAGTGATGCGAGGAAGTTCAGGGAGCTGTAGTGTTCCAATACAGGTATGTCCTTGTGAAGCTCTGTTTGAAAGACTACAACTCCCAGAATATTCCACTTTTTCATTAACTGCTGCAGAGCTTTTGTAAGATGACACCTGCTGCAGGAGAAAAAGAAATAAAAAATGCCAGGAATCAGTTGTTAGTGTGCAGAAAAAAATTAGGAAAGCAAACTTTTAAACTGATACTCCATAATCCATGTTGGGCTTATTTTAGGTGGCTTGAGAAACCGAGATACAGAGGACTTCATACAAAAAGAAAAACAGCAATACAAACCCAATTATTTGTACTTTATGGAATCTCCTTTTCAAATTTCCAGCTTAGCACTGAAAGGCTCCTCTAGATCTGAACTGGAGTTGAATTCCAAAAATACCACCCCAGAGGGCAATATTTTGGGCATATATAAATAGAGTCTCAATGGGAGAGCTCAGCAACACTATGGACTTGGGGGTATACTCGTCATCCTGGGAGGTATTCAGTGAGTGGAGCATACCTCATAAGAAGACATATATAACCTCTTTTTATTTGAATATATTCATATATATAATTCGGTCTTACCAGAAATCATTTATGGAGTGCAGTAAACAATGCATTTGAGAGGACTTGCTTAAACTTCCAGTCCTGATCCCCAAATACTTCTACATTATTATTTTTGCAACTGTGAACTTTATTAATGCAAAAATAATTTTTTGAGGATTAGCTTCCAGCATATGCTAAAAGTTTCTGAGTCTTTCAAATTCTTACCTAAAAGTCAGTGCTCCCAGACAGCAGCACATCGAGACCACTTCAAATAATTCCCTGGTCCAAATATTCTGAAGACTGATAATAACCCATGCCACAACAGAGTGAAATACCTGAAATACACTCTTAATACTTTTCTGATGTAGAACAACATCCCTTAGAGAATCCTGAAACAGCACAATAAAAATGGAAGCTGCTGCACATTGTAAGGCTATGAAATGGATTCTTTCAAACTGTGAATGCTTCTAGCATCATATTTTATTCAGTATTTATCCAAGGACAGATAGGGTCCATGACAGGCACACTGTGTTTTCTACAATTCTGGTTTCACCAGTTCTTTGGATTGGCCCTAGAATTTCTGTGTGTCCCCTTGACATTAATACCCTCCTGAAGTTCCTTTATTCATTGTTATTACAGAGCAACAGTTTCTTCTCTGCTGTAATCTGCAAAGACTGCAGCAGTGGCACAGTGGTAATGACAGTAGCCAACTGTCCTACTTTTGGCCAAGGACATGAGGAGGTGGAGCCTGGAGCCCTGTGGGCATGTCTAGGTTGTTATTCTATAATAATATGTCATCGCTCTGGGGGTGGAAGTAAGGGATTCTCACTTCCAAGAAGAATGGGGCATGGCTTCATGTGGAGGGAAAACGTGACACAGAGATGGGTCTGCAGCCATTTTTGTCCTTTTCTGGGGGAGCCAGCGGCGAGGGAAGTGTGGGGTGGCACTGATCCTGACCAGAGAGTTTGTCCACCACTGGTTTTCTTTCATTGTCTTGGGCATCGTGGGAAAACGTGGGCATGGACAGTTTGTCCTCCATTGTTTTTCATTGTTTGGGCTTGCAGGAAAAACATGGTGGAGGGAGTGCTGGGATCATGTCACATCACCTCGGACTCGGTGAGCATTTTGCATGTAATCACCCTCTTTTATACAATGTTGTTATTAGTATTGTTGCTGCTACCGCTCATTTTCTTATCTCATTACTGTTCCCAGTAAATTTTTATCTCATCCTGTAATCTCTGCCTTTTGTCTCTCTCTTTCACTGGAGGGGTTGGGGGACATGAATGGATGCATGGGTCTTAACTTCCAGCTGGGCTTAAACTATGACACAAATCCATGAATTGTTTGTTTACATTTGACTTCAATTGACCAAGAAAGATATGCACACCACTAGATGACAAGATTATCATGACGATAGACATTTAGAGAATGATGCGTTATTTATACTTTCAATTTGGAAGAACATCTGGTAGGTCAGAAAAGAAATACTCTATGGATTTCCATGCTTCATACATAAAGTCTATGGTATTGCAGGCTATGTACTGTGGTCTTTAGCCCATGTTCAATTATGCTATAAATGCCTGACCTTAAGTAAGGAGCTCCTGTAGTTGCAGAGAGGGTTTTCCAAGCATGCAAGGGAACGAGCTTGCTTCTGCCCATCACTTAAAGGTGTGGTGTATCTTCCTCAATAGTGTCGGACAACCTCTTTCAATAACTTTCTTCTTCACTGGAAATGATAACTAATAATTTCACCTTCTTCTTCCTCCCCTCATTAGGTTCGATACCTGTACCTTGTGGAAGCAGAAAGGCAGCTAGTTCCGCTTTGTCTTGAAAAGCCAGAGCTACAGCTTTACCTAACATGGTCTGCTCTTAAATGGCAGGCTGTTGCACCTGAAAGGACTGACAAGATCTAGCCTTCAGGATCTAACAAAGATTTATGCATAATCTACCTTTTCCCTGGAACTTAGCTGGAAATGATCTGGGTGAAAAATAAAGAGAAATGTCAGCTTTTACTCTTTTAAATATGCTAAACTTTTAAAGCTAATAATCAGAGAAAATAACAGAGGAACACTTCATATTTTAGGATTAAGAATTCCATCTTTTGATCTCACTACAAAGCAAGAGAAAACTTTGTGTGTGTGTGTTATAGTGGGTTGGTGAAGGGCATGGATGGTTCAGGGCTTCTGCCTGGGAAACCCAAGGAAGATAAACAGAGACACTAACTATGAGCAAGCAGCAAAGATCTTATTGTAGATCCTGAGCTTATCTATATGATGCAAGATTAACTTTTGATAACCTTTCTACACTTTTTGAATTTATATCATTTTCCCAAAACTGGAGGCATGTTAACCTTGTTGCTGGCATCCCTTCATTGCAAACTGATCTTTTCAGAAATAAATACAAAGGTAAATCAGTCAAGACATCTTTAGTTCCCATATCCATTGGGAAATAAGGAAATTAGTTTGACATGGTCTTCTTTCAGAATATGATCTTCAGAAAGGAAATAGCAACTTCTACCTTTTAAGAATGTGGAAGAAAATATATGATAGTGTAAATTCTAGAACCTAATTTATTATTATGATTTATGTGCCTCAATTTAGACATCCAAACTGAAAAAACAAATTCTCAGCTTGTCATCTGAGACTATCCAGATAATATTTCTGTGCGTGCTTTTACAAGGGGATCCAGTGCATCCTAAGAGTTTTCTGTCACACATCACATGAATCACATTCTGGAGGTGTGTATCTTCCCCTGTTTAGGAGCAGGTGCGATGGACCTCATCCTCAAAGTCCAAAAATTCAAAGATGGTAAAAAATTGAATGTTTAAATTACATTAGTTATTTTATTTTCATGTAGGTTTACCTACACTCTTGAAACATGAGACAGTGCTGCCTAAAAGTGATTCTGATGTATTTTTGTAGCAACATGGTGTACTCCAGGCTGAAGCTTACAGGCAAAGTCTGAACTATATAAATATAGTCTGAGGAAAATCAGAGCTGGTAGCAAAAGAGGGAGCAAACTAAGCTGATGTATAATCATACCTACTAGTTCAGTATTACATTGTCTCCCAGTCCTACAGCAATGGGATAAAAAAGGACCTGAAGTCCCATCAAATGCTGCCTGCCACGTGTGTTTCTTTGCAGGAGGCATGCAAGCCTTGTCTCGTCCAAGACTTG
Organism: Dendrocincla tyrannina; assembly: GCA_035047865.1. Classification (NCBI taxonomy): domain Eukaryota; kingdom Metazoa; phylum Chordata; class Aves; order Passeriformes; family Dendrocolaptidae; genus Dendrocincla; species Dendrocincla tyrannina. The sequence goes on from JAWWMP010000001.1 coordinate 85,735,984, forward strand.
CATATAGCAGGAGCTTGGTCTGTTTAATTTATTTCCTGCTTCTGTTTTTAATTAAAAGGAGAACAGAAGGGACAGAAGGTGTGTGTTCTGCGTCAGTTTTTGCAATGAGTTTTCTGTTATCTCTTTGTTCTGACTGTCCTTACTTCCTGGCTATTTATTTTGTTTACAATCTGCCTGCATCTAGTTGGGGGTCTTTTTTGGTCTTGTTTGTTTGTTTGTTTGTTTGGGCTTTTTTAATTAATGTTATGCCTGATTTTAGTAGAAAAGCCAAAGAAGAAAGATCTGTATGTAGAATAAATCCCTTTTATATTCAGCTCTGCAATATACTTAATATATTTAATGCTCTGTTTCAGTAACCTTGCTTACAATCACTTGCCTTCATGTATCATAGCCATTTTAAAGGGAGTAGTAGTGTTACTGTATAATAGGCAGGCTGAAATGGCATTTACAGTGTGGATGGCTTTACTTCATTTGGGTGACATGTACTTCCCTCCATTCCACTATACATCCAACCATCCATCCGCCTCTCTAGGGTTACATAGATACAGTTTTACATAGACATAGATATTTTTGACAGTACTGCATTATATTTCTCTAAGCCAACTAGTCTATTTTTTTTTGTGTGTGTGTCAAAAATATGTGTAATTTCTCTCACTGCTGATTAGTGGACATTTGCACAGTACCTAATCTGTTATGATCAAATGATTTGCTGCAGAACTGGAAAGCCATGTTGGAATAACTTTCGATACCTTTACTGCCAGAAAGAAAGATGTGAGACTTTCAGTCTGCAAAGGAGAAGATAGAGGAAGAAGGGACGGAAAAGGAAGAATGTAGGCAGAGGCTCACATTAGTGAAAGACAATTTGATTTTAAGTTAAACTATGTAAAGTACCAAGAAACACTGCTTGGTGGAGGGGGATGGCTTCTCATTCACCAGCTTAAAATCTTCTTTTTTTTTTTTTTCTGCTCTGTATCAGATCAATAAGACAATCTGGCTTTCAGTCACACTGCAGACATACTGCAGTTACCAACAAGGCAACTGTGGAGAAGCACTGATAAACGTGTCTGTTGAGAATGATGCAAAATCTATTAGCCCACATATACGACAGACATAGGTTTTAACACTTCAAATTATTGAAGACCATCAGTTTAAGCTGGAGCTTAAAATTGTCAGATATTTAAAAAAAAGTCAGTCTATGATATTTTTCTGATGAACATGACTCTATAGGTCCCCTTTGATTGGAACTTGCTGATATCTAGGAAAGTCAAACTGATCAGAAGAATTGCTCTTTGATCAGAATTAATATTTGACCAAATTTAACACTGGAATCAACTGAGTTTACTCTAAGCTATCAGTCCCAATCCTGTCAGTATTTTGATATACAAGATTGCAAAGGAAGATTAAAAGTAGTAATTTCCTTCTTGCTTTGCATTTCCAGGTGAACAAGATCAGGGTTGATGAAATGTCAAACAAAGTACTTCTAGGTCATGTACAATCATTTTCTCATTCTTTTATAAGCTAAAAGGATGAAAAAACACAAACCCACGTACAAAACTTGAAGATATGCTAAGTTAAATATGATAATGCTAAATTATCCATTTAAAGATGCCAAACCTCTAAATTTAACCTAAACCCCATGTATTATTCTGAAATTTGTCTTTCCAAATCTGCTACAGATTTTGTAGTCACATTTGATGAAAATGCCTAAATGTATGTGTCTGCAATAAACTTTTTAAAATAATCTTTTAATATACCAAATGCTAGAAATATATAGAAGATATGAACAATATTATCACTGCCAGTTTTTTAAAACTTACATGGTTTTTATGTTGTAAAAAATTAAAGAAATTTTATCTACCAATATTCTGTGCAAAATATCCTTTAATACCTATGACTGTATTATTTCATTAACTGTTTTAGGCTCTTACACTAAGGGTAAAATGTCACAGTTAAAGCTTCTTACATCTAACACTCAACCACAGGCCAAGTTCTCTTCACAAAATTCATGCAGAAATTTCTCTTGGACTGTTCTTCTGGTGACTTTTTTGATCAGTCCATCTAATAAAGTTATGGTACGTTTCAGCTATTGTATGCTATCTTTTGGTAACTGTTTCAAGGTAACAAGCCACATCCTTTAATGACTTAAATACCAGATACAGGATGTTTCACAAAAAGACACCATTTTTAAAAAAGGCTCAGATATTCATTGAGCTGTGGGTGCTTGGCTGGAGAATGGAAGGTCACAGCGCACAAATGTTGTAATGGAAGAATTTTTTGATAGGAAACATGCTTCTTCAGCTGTATTCTGAGAAGGGAATATGTGAGTTGAAAGATAAGTTTGCTCTTTCACGTGAACTGAGCTTCTTCAGTGAAGATGTGAATTCAAAGCGAAAACGGAAGGTTGAGCAGCCACTCCAAAGACTGCAGAGGTTTCAATGAGGGTCAGTACACTGGTGTTTAGAAGTATGACTCTTTGGAGCATCTGGACTCATTTCATAACAAGTTCCAACTTGATTTTTCTAAGGGTAGATCTGAGCCTTTCCTTGCAAAAAGTACACAGTTACCTCTGAGAGACAGCACTCCACTATGTTAAAAAATAGTGAGTAGCACTTTTCACTAGCTTCAGTGCGTGATGCTACTATGCAAAAAGGCCAGATGAGAAAAGGCCTTTATTACTTACCAGGTACTGTCCTCATGAGAATTCTAACTCATTTCCATTGGCTTCACTGACAAATAACATTTTAATAATGCATAGTCCCAATAGCACAGTAAAGCTCACACATAAAAGAAAGACAGACCTGGAATTTCTACCATTGGTAACAGAACAATTTAGCAGTTTCCAGCTCTGTTCCTCAATCATACTGAACATCAGCATTTTTGAAGGATCTATTTCTGGAGAGATTAAGAAAAGTAGGAGAGAAATATTTTGGATCTGATGCCAAGATAAAATGGCAGGACTTGAAATGGTAAGAGAATACATGTTGAGTTCAAAGTTGTGCACTATTACCACCACTGTTATATACTTGGCAGTCTCTTTCATCATTTTGGTTTGGACATTTCTCCAACAAATATACTTTTTGAAATTATTTATCTTTATCTATGATAATCCTTTATCTTTATGGTCTTAGTGGCCTGAGGAACTCAGTACATTCCCAGTGAGGAGTCTTGTCCGTCTGCTCAACTCTTTTGGAGGCATTCATACCTGTACAGTGAATACTATTTTGAACTTGCACTAGGAAAAATAGGACAAGGTTTCTCTTTCAACTTTCTATATTTTAGAAGTTATGTCACATTCCTAACATCTCTTTGACAACACAGAAGTAATTTCCACAATAAACTACTATGTTGCTTCACATAATTGAATGCAGTAGTGTTGAGGAGACCTTATTTTCTCTTACCTTGTATTAAAAACCCCCAAAAAACAGACAACTTCCAAATGATTGACAAGAAAAGGATCCTTTTGAAATGGTAGGACTTTGTTTAGTTATGAAACTGGCCGGACTTTCAGAGTAAATGTATAACCCATATGGTTTTTGGTTTGTGAACTGTATGTGCTGCTACTTTTCTCCTTTGCCATACATATCGACATATATGGTATATGCTATATCATATTGAAGTACAAAAAACCCTCTTTTGCTAAAAGGTAAAGAGTTTCATTTTTATATGGAAAATCTTTCATATTGGTGGCTGGGATTCCTCACCTAAAATATTCTGAAATTTTCCCTCATCTCTCATTAACTTCAGTGGAATTCTTCAGTGTTAAGAATGAAGACAATTACCTTTTTATTTAATTTGCCTAAATAATTAATAGAGCAACCTGACTGCAGGCCATAAAGTGAAGAGAAGAAATAGTGACTTCAAAGAAGGCATATTCATATACTGATAGAAACATTAATATTGGAAGGGACCTCAGGAGGTCCTTTAGTTCAAGTCCCCTGTTCAAAGCATTGCTAGCTTCAAAGTTAGATTAGACTAGGTCCAACTGAGTTTGGAGAATCTCCAAAAGCTGAGATCCCACAAACTCTCCCACAGCCGTATTTATGTTTCCATATTCAGCTACTCTGATAGGAATTTTTTTTGCCTTATACCTAGATGGGTTACTCTTTGCTGAAACTTAAAATTGTTGCTTTGGTCCTTTTCCTGTGTGTTTCTGAGAAGAGGCTGGCCTCAACCAAACATTCCCTCTTAGCCTTCCTTTGTCCAGGCTGAATGAACCCATCTGTGTCAGCTTCTCCCCAGCCACCATAGTGGCCTTCAGTTGGACTCTGTCCAGCTTGCTGACATCTGCCTTGTTTTAAGGTGCCTAGACCTGACCTCACCAGTGAGGAAGAAAGAGGAAAAACCACTTATTTTTATGTGCTGGCTCTGCTTTCTCAATATGATCTCATGTGCAGTTATCACAAGAGTTCACTGACAACTCATGCACAACTTGCCATCCACCAAGATACTCAGGATCTCCTCTGAGGAGCTGCAACTTAATCACTCAGCCTAGCCTGAATGTTTCTGGATGTCCCTTAATCTTCCACCATTACACCAGTGTCAGAATAGGTTTAATCAATGTGCTCCCCATATTCAAACATGTTTTGTATAGTACCAAGGAAGACCAACCCTGAGGAAACTTACAAACTGCATCAATCTGTACAAGGCACTGCTGCAGTTAAATTGCGAGCAAACACGATTAGAAGTGTTGTTGGGCATGAAGACTGCAGAAAGAGGAATAAACAAGACCACAGGCATTGAGACACAGCTCTTCCTGAAATTTCTTAATGACTCCCTGTCGGTGCAAGAGTTTTTCCCACCTTGTACCTCCGGTCTCCAAAGATACTCAGAAATATCTAGTGGAGAGTCACAGGAATGGAGCTGAAGACATTTCTTTCCACACCTGCCCACATCATCTCTCTCCTGGATATTGCTACATCTGAAACAGGAAAGTAGAATGAAGCAGAATTTCTCTGCACCTAGCTTAAGTATGCAATGTATTCACTTAAAGTGCTACTAGAGGAGCAGACATTGAGAAAAAAACAATCTCAGTAATATTCACAAGAAAACATTGCCTAGGCACTTGTAATTTGAAGCTGTCTGAATCCTGGTACCTTTAGTTGTTCATTGTCTGTGCTGCCCTAACCTTGTTTTATCTCTTTTTCAGGAAAAAACAGAGCTGTGTGCTTTTGCATCATGACACATTTTTCCTAAGTGGTAGGTAAAACCTCCTTTATATATTTCCTGTATATGCTGACAGAATCCAGATGCACTTTTTCAACAGCATCTTTAGTTACTCAGCTGTCAATGAGACTCAGGAAGGTTTTAAAGTGTTTCCTAAAAGCAACTGGAGCGACTATTTGCTGATTGTTTATCTTATTGCCATCTGACATACAGGTCTCACACACACATATATATATATATATGGAAATTTTAAATTAGACAGATGACAGTTCCAAACCAAAATGAAGGTGGTATTTCTTCCCCAAAACATGGTTAAACAAGGGAATTCATTGGCACAGGATATTGTAGATGCTTCATAAAGTTTAAAAACCACAAGAAAACTTCTGAAAGGAAAATTCATAAAAGCTATTAAACATGAAGATATCATCTTTGCCTCAATATTTCCTTGGGCTAAAGATACAGAGAGGGTAGGAGAATGTACAGAAGGGGAAATGCTATAACTTCTCCATTTTTGCACTCCTCTCTGAGCATCTGCTCGTGGCTACAGTTGGGATATGGAGCTAGAACTTCAGACTGGTACTGTATGGCCTGCCTTATTTTCTCATGCCAGCTGCTAACTACAGTACAGCACCAAAAGCAGGAACAACAAAGCTGTATTTCTTGAGCTCAAAGTATTTGGAAAGATGCAACCCCTGTGCATGCCATACTTTATGACCAATCCCATACACATCATCTGTATGTCACGAAAAGAAAATCTGTCCTGCATAAAATCTTTTGTTCTGAATCTTCTTCCACCTTTGCATCACCTACATCAAGTAGCACTATAGTAACTCTCTCTGTTGAGCAGGATGTGTCAGCACACGGTGCAATTACCATGTGCTTATTTTAGTCACAAAAGTATATGAATAAAATATTCTTAAAGACTGATTTCAACCAAAAAAAAAATAGCATCCACTATTAGAGAGTTATAAAAGAAAGCTGTATTCAGTTTAGAGCAATGAATTGATTTCTTTGGTTATGAGGGGTGTGTGTTAGAAACAGCAAAGTTTTCCTTAAAAAAAACCCCTAAGTTATATGCTTACAAGTGGCAATCCTTCCTAGACTTATATGTGTACTAAGGATTCACAAATTCCTCAGTCTTTCACTTCAAATCCATCTTATGTTACCAAAATAACAAAGCTTTCGTTGTGCTCCTGGGGATTATGTCTCTGAAATCTGTAGAGGTAGACTTGTTTCAAGTCACTTTTATTTTATTTTTCACTCCATTTTTTTCAAAATTTTGCCTTCAAAAACCTCCTGCTGGCTTCAGAGGTCCCTATTTAATACATAACTACTGATGGACAAGGCCACTAATGCATTATTTATTAGGTACATCTTCATTACATGCTATCTTCAACATCTCATCTTTGTGGGTGTGTTCATGTGCTTCATGAAGCTTTGCCATTCCTTCTGTAGTTTTCTGTTTTACAAAAAATAAAGGTTTATTTGCTGAAAATAAAAATCCCATGGTTCAGTGATCTGAGTGCCTGTATTATGTTGTATCAAGAATCTCAATCCAGTGGATTCAACAGTAGCCTGCTAAAGTACTTCTGAGCTTTGCACTCACTCTGGGGTTTAGCTCCTCTTTGGTCTGATTCTGCAGCAAGAGGATGACCTGACTAAAAATAATTTAGGGATTTCTTGTATAAGCTGATCCTCCTTATGACAGGCAATTCCAAAAGAAAGACTTTTTCATAACCAGGTAGAATTGCCAACTCTATTTTTCTCTGCCTGAGAGTCTTCTCTCTGACAATGCAGCTTGCTGCAGAAAATCTTGAAATATAGTAAGATTTCCTCTCGACTACAAGTCTAGGAGCTACAGCTCTTGGTGTTGTCTGAACATTTTCACAGTTTTTCCTTTCAGGCTGATTTTACTTGGGCCTAAGGAATAACTGCCCTTTCACAGTCAATGTATGTCTCTGGTGTACTGTTGAAACACAGCTCCCAGTTCATTTTCATCTGAAAGAAATCTGGTTTGTGAGCCCTGAGACCACTCCATAGCGTATCCAAAGCACTAAGTAAGGGGAGGCAAATGGGAAAGTTCAGCTAAACCAAAAAAACTAATGTAATGCATCCACACATGTTTACCATTGTGCAGTACCTAAGCAGGAAAGCAGGGCACTCTAGCGGATGTATGTTGCCTTGCTCAGGCATCTAGTTTGCATATGAGAGGTGTCCGCCTTGGAAAAGTGGGAAGGCTCTTTCTGCTTTTGATACATTCATGTGTTCTCTGCACAGCAAGGAGTATTTGCTCTGTTTTGCTTGCCCACTTTGAATGTACTTTTAAGAGGAATTTCAGGGAACAAGACCCATACTTGCATGCATTCTTGGGACCTTGAAATGCCTGGATTTGTCAGTGGCATTCTGTGACTATCTGTCCCTAGAGAGCCTATTAGAATGTTTTGGTAAAAAAAGGATTTACTCTACTCATGCCTATAAGGATCACTGAGGGAAATCTTAAACAAGAGCTGATACAACTGTATTCTAGCTCCGTTTTCAATTCTTTCAGTAATTGCTTGAATCATGGCATAAGAAATACTTCAAAATTCTGTAAATGATGTCAGCTTCCAAAAAAGGTGCAAACACTTGGGATTAGATCACAGTTCACATTATATGGATAAACTGGAGATAGGGTCAACAGAGTCCAAAGTCAATGTGGTGAAAGTTTCTAAAAATAAATGTATTAACTGTGTAGAAAAAGACATGAACTCCATTCAAGGCCTATGTTTAAAAATTCACAGTGCCAGCCTTTCTGAGAAACGTTGACAAGCTGCAGAGAGTCCTTCAGAAAAAGTAGAGTGAAACCAGGTTCAAGAAGAATGAGGAAATGATGGGTGAATTTGATACTTTAGCTCTGAAAAAAAACCCAAATAGTAAAGTCCTACTAAAAGTTACATGGACTGTAGCATTTCCTCTTGAAGGTTTTTTTTCACAGCTGATCAAATTAACTTTTCTTAAGGTTTATGTAAGCGTCCTCAAAGCCATTTCAACGCAAAATGGCCTCTTGAAATTTCTCCATGTTTACATTTCTATGCTTTGGTGATATGAAGCACCACTGCCTTTATAAACAATAGAGACTTGGGGACTCTCAAAGCCTACATGCCATCAGAAGCACTACTCTCCAGCTATGAAAAGGTGACATTCCCAGGACATAGATACATGGAGCTGTTAAAGTGCCTTTAGAAGTAGCCACTAAGTAGCACTAAATAGTGCTTTTACTCTTCCTTAAAAGTATGTTCACTTACAGTGGTGTTGAAGGAAAAACAAAAAATATTTTCAGATGCACATTTGGGAATAATCTAGTCGATACAGACTTTTCCAGAGGGAATAAAGGGTTTCTAAATGTCAACACAATTAATAAGATGCTGAGTCAGAGGAGGGTATTTGTGTGGAGGGTGGCTAACAGAGTCTTCCACTAGCAGATCTTTGGCATTTGAATCAACTTCATTACTGAAGTTACATGTAAATATTCTCTCTTCCATAAATAGCCATTGAACATTTTTCATTTATTATTTTTTGTGACATATTTTTTACTCGTACCTAGCCATTTACTGTTTGAATACTAAAATGATAGGAATTTGCCATGAAAAAAATTGTCAGGGAAGTTACAACTTTGTTAAGGAAAGTATTTTTCCCTCTCCACCTCTGCAATGAAACCTTTCTTTTTCTGAACAGAACATCTTAACGATAGCTCCCATTTCATAAAAGATGTGAAGTAATTATAGTCAAGGCAACGATGACTGACTGGTGGCACTCTGGTTACTAATCTCTGGAGGGATGTTCAGGCTGTGCTATTTAAACAGCATGTCCCAGTCTGCCAGCATCCCTCCAGCCAGCTTAGCAGGTTTCGTGTTTGCCAAAGTAAAAGATGCCTGGCAATCAGGCAGGGTTGCCATAGTAACTGGGAAAATGGTGGCAAAACATAAACAAAAGCTTTAATAATACTTTGGTAATTATTTACTTTTTTATCTCAAGTATTCAATGGTATTGCAGGCCCCTTTTTTAACTATTTCATGTCTCATAAACTACTGCTGAGACTACTTGGCCTGCAAGGATGAGCTTTAGTGTCCTTGTTAAACAGATTTAACTGGTACATTTTCAATAAAAAATATGTATTGGTGCAGAAATTTTACTCAGTTTGGAGCATCATGCATCCATCTATTGTGATAATTTGATTATGAAAGCAGTTTAACCCTGCCAATTTTGATCACTTTACAGCAGCATAAAACTGAAATAATACAGAGCAGGCAGACTTAAACAAGGCTTAATTCCCCATTGTATGATTTGCTGGTTCCTGCAGTCTGAATTTGCACTGTCTATTTAACTTCTCAGCTTGGGATTATAAATGACAGAGTACACCTTTACTTTTTGTTGTTTTATTAGGTACCAGATTATTTCATGATCTCCTGTGTTCGATTTTGTGGGGCCTTGTTCATTCCAAAACACATCTAGTGTATAACATCTAGGAAGTAAACCTGGGGAACTCACCCACTATGACCACATATACACCTTGAAGAGGTACCCTTGCTGCAAATTTTGTGGAATATCCCCACTTAAGGGTAATATTTTCATCTTTCCCAAGAAAGATCATAAGAAAAATCAAGTGAAAACCACTGCAATCGACTGACTACTTTTTATAAACACAACTACATGACACAATTACTCTAAATGTTCCCTCTGAAAATTCTTCACAAACTGTGTGTTCCGGTTTTATCTCCAAGAGCTCCATAACACTTTATTAAAAACAGACCTCAGAGATGCTTCTTAAACAATAACAGAGAATATTACTTCAGTAAATCAGGTCCGAAAATGTTTTGCAAAGCAGTTAGGCATTAATGAAATTGTTCCAAAGGTCACTTGGTTTAGTTCAATTTCCCACTAAGTGGAGATGAGAGCTCAGTGAATAATTAATAGCAAATGATTGAATGAATTTCACCTTCCCTTTGTAGTTACAAGCTCATTCAGCAAGTCACCATACTCTCAAGAATGTTTTGAAATCATTGTCTTGGTTGTTTCTCACACTTTCTACTTGTGTAGTGTTTGAGCTGGTCCACCTCGTGGCATCACGTTGCTAGACCACACAGAACTTCGGGTCTGCAAGTTCCCTCATCTCTCCTTGCACTGGAAATGCAAGCCAGCAGAAGTACACATACTGTACCAATGGTAGAGTGCCACAGCTCACCAAACATACCTAAAGGATGAGAACTAATCATAAAAATAGGGCTAGGAATTCTGGAAGTTTTACAGTTCAAGATTCCCATTAAATACAGTGGGCCCTAGGTTGCAATACATTTGTTCATTGCATATTTTTGCAGGAAAAGGTTAAAGAAGTAGCCAGATATTTGAAGGGGCTTGTCTGCAGATTTAAAGTCTAAAAAAAGAGTGCTGTCACTACATACCCTGTAATCAATGTTTTAAAAGCTGAGAGAGCAATTCAGCTGAATGATAAAACTGCTTACCACAGTGATTAAACAAAGAACATGCAGCATCTTAAGAGAAGCAGCCCATCAAAATCAACAACTCCAGGCATCAGCAGAGGTTACAAAAGCCTTATGATAGACTGGATAACCATATACACAATAAAAATGCTTCTTGAGAAGAAAATGAGGATCAGCCTGTCTCTAGACACCTGCAATAAGGCAGCAGGAACTCCTAACTCAGTGAGTCTGAGGGATGTCATCACAGCAAAAACGGAGTTTGGTTTTTCTTGTTTGCACACTTCAAACTTGTGTATTATTCAACTGGATTTCTTCCTGTGACACCAAACTCAGTGACCAATTTCAGTGTTATATCACATTTGTCTTTTTTTCTTTTAAAACATGTTCACTGGAAATTACTAAAGTTACCAACTTACTAAAAATGAACAATATGTCTAATAAGGTTTAACAGTAGAATGAAGAACAAACAGTATTCTTGTCTCCCCTATTAAGCAAAATATTTGCTTTTTCACAAAGGACTGCATGTGTAGCTCTACCTTGCATTTTCAGGTGTACTTCTGCAGGCTATCCTTTTGCTTTGAGGCATTTCCAAGAAAAAGAAATCTTTGGAAATTCCTTGGTTTCTCCACTGAGTGCTAATAAGCCTCTTCAGTCATATCCAAATCTGCCTATTTTAATTGCAAGTAAGTCTCCAAAAACCTCCTTTGTTCATGTTTGGGTATTGTTTGAGGTTTTTCCTGTTTTGTATGCAAGTAGTATTCATAAAAGAAACATTTCTGATTGATATGAGTAATAAAATCTATAATTTAATTATCTGATACTATGATCTCACAATTATATTAATATGGAAGAATTTTAAATAACAATTATCTGGTGAGTTTCAAAAGACTCATGGATGTTGTAATAATTCAGTGCCACAGGTCTCTAATGGCTAGATTTCATTTTGGTCCATCTAGAGCAGTGCACTGGGTAGAAATAAATATTTATCCTCAATATGTCAGTCTTTTAATTGAGAGAACAAACAAATCTGGGTTCACAAAGAAATTTTTGCCAATTTTTGCACATCCCACAGTCCAAGATAACCTCTACAGATCCATCTAGGGATCCTATCACAGGGTGATAGGAAAATAAGGTAATAGTGAGTGGAGATTGAAAACAAGAAATAGTGTGGACAAGACTTGTATTTTCAGCCATGCCCTTCTGGATTTAGAGAATTTTCACTGATATAAGAAAAGCCACTTCCTTTCACCTAGTGTTCTCTGAAGAACTGAGAGTCCCCACACTTTTTCTTCCTTAAAAACTATGATAAACAATCCCGTTTACAAAAGTTTTCTGGAAGGAAAGTTCAGCTCACTGGCTTCTGAGGAGCTATTATTCCAAGAGTATCTGTGAGACATTTTCCAAGAATATGAGGGTGCATCTGTCTGGCTGAGCAGACAGATCCAAGCTAACATGCTCCCATAGTAGGCTGATGAAGTTATTCTTTCTCTCTGTACCAATGACATATTCACCAAGTAACGAAGCCTGACTTAATGCAGGAAGTATCCCACTCTCTTACTTCCCTAATGGAACTTTCAGGAACTGAAGTTTACAGCTATAATATTATACTTTTCTTTCTTCGCTCACAATAATGTTTGATTAAGAGGGGGAAAATGAAAGAATGCCAGTCAAGACAGTTGTCATGATTTAACCCCACAAGGCAACTAAATACCACACAGTCATTTGCTCACTTTCTTATCCCCCAACCCGACTCTGCAAATGGGATGGGGAAGAGAATCAGGAAAGAAAATAATGCATGATAATCGTCATCATCATCATCAGGAAAGAGTGAGAGAAAACCCAAGACAGACAAGTGATGCACAGTGCAGTTCTTTACCCACTGACTGATCTTCAGACCATCCTCGAGCAGTGATTGGCCCCCCTTCTGACCAATTCTCCCCAGATTCATATCCTGGGCATGATGTTCTATGGTATAGAATACCCCTTTGGCCAGTTGAGGTCAGCTGTCTCATCTATGCTTCCTCTCAGGTTTTTGTGCACCTGCTCACTGGCAGAATATGGGAAACTGAAAAGTCCTTGACTTGGGATAAACACTAGTTAGCAACAGTTAAAATATCAGTGTGTTGTCAACCTTATACTGAATCCAAACCACAGCACTGTACCAGCTAAGAGGAAAACAAGCCCTAACCCAGCCCAAAAGCTGGACAATACTGAAAATTCCTGGAATAGTTTACTCAACTTTCCCCTCCCCACAGACAGGGTTTAGGGAACTCCTAAACAGAAAAGGGAATTTAATGCAGGGCAGGACACACATATTCTCTAGATCATTTTGTCAAGTGACATAGTGACTAAAGTTGCTTCACTGCTTCCTGCTGGCAGACATTGGAGAAGCCTACACAGCAGCTGAGAAAAAGGAGTATCAAATCTGTTGCTCAACAACTGTCAAAATGTGAAAGGTGCAGCACTTGGCCACCAGAATGCTAGGGAGGTGACCTAGTTTCGGCCAGAACCCAGATATTAGTGGACACCACCTCAAGTCATTACTAGGGGCAGGGGAAAGAGACTCTTTCTGGCTTCTGAGAAGGAGTGTGTGGCATCCAGTCAAAAAAACATGGCAACATTGTCTGCCCTTGTTCATTGTCTCAGGGTCTGCAGTGAGAACTTTTGCATGTGACTCACCCTTTCTTTGGTGAGTATAAATACCTTTGGTGAGTATAAATACCTTTGGTTATTTATAACAAAGGTATACCTTTGTTATAAATATTGTTACCATTTGCTTTCTTATCTCATTGCTGTTTCCAGCAAATTGTTCTTATCTCAACCCGTGATCTTCACCTTTTGTGACTGATTCTCAACTCTATCGTGCCAAAGCAGGAAGGGGAAGGGGAAAAGGGAAGAGGGGACCAAGTGAGTGTCATGTGGTTTGTGAGAGTCTCAGTGGGGGCACTTAGTTGGGGAGCACCATTCCTAAACCACAGTAGGATGCTACTGCATCTCAGCATCACTGTCTCTTCAGAACCGGGGAAGCAACATTATGAGCAGAGAAGTTTCTCTAGAGCCAGAAAGTCTGTGACAGTGACCTTTTCCAAAATTTTTTTCTAGAAATGATGTGTTGTGCTCCCTACAAAAGGGCTTACAATCTTGTTTAGAAGGATAGGCATAAAATACATCCTTGCATGACTAAGAACCCCTTGTATAGCTGAATTATGTTAAGCTAGGAATGCTGATTTGAATGGTACTTGCTTTGTAGAGCATAAGGAAGGGCAGGCTCATTTCATGCTCTGATGACAAACACCTGCATGTTAAAGTGGAAAATTTAACAGGAAATTCTAGTGTTTTGAAGATTAAAAAAAAGTTTTTGTCCTTTAGACACATTCAGTAGGGAATCCCTGCACAGAGACTTTGACAAATTAGAGGACTGGGCAACCACCAAGCATATGAAGTTCAACAAGGGAAACTGCCTGATTCAGTACCTGGGATGGGACAACCCTGGATGTACATACAGACATCCAGGAATGACATGCTGGAAAGTAGTTCTGTGGAAAGGGACCTGGGCATTCTGGCTGATGGCAAGTTGAATATGAGTCAGCAGTGCCCTGGCAGCCAGGAGGGCCAACCCTGTCCTGGGGGGCATCGGGCAAAGCATCGACAGCTGGTCAAGGAACAGGATTGTCCTGCTCTGCTCTGCACTGGGGCAGCCTTACCTTGAATATTGTGTGCAATTTTGGGCACCACAATATAAGAAAGATATTAAGCTCTTAGAGAGTGTCCAAAGGAGGGCAATAAAGATGGTGAAGGACCTTGAGGGGAAGCCATATGAGGAGTGGCTATCAACCACGTCTGTTCAGCGTGGAGGAGATTGAGGGGAGATCTCATTGCAGTTTACAGCTTTCTCATGAGGGGAAGAGGACAGGCAGACACTGATCTCTTCTCTATGATGACCAGTGACAGAACCCAAGGAAACTGTCTGAAGTTGTGTTAGAAGAAGTTTAATTTGGATATTAGAAAAAGGTTCTTCTCCTGGAGGGTAGCTGAGTGCTGAAACTGGCTCCCCAGGGAAGTGGTCAAAGCATCAAGTCTGACAGAGTTCAAGAAGTGTTTGGATGATACTCTTGGGCACATGGTGTGACTCTTGGGGGTGGTCCTGTGCAGGGATAAGGGTTGGACTCGATGATCCTTGTGGGTCCCTTGCAACTCAGCATATTCCATGATTCTGTGAATATTAACAAACCATACTCCTCAAACAGAGTTCAGACAGCTTCAGTGTTCATGCAGGAATCAGTGCAGAGACAGGGCTAATAGTTCACATGCAGGTGAAAAAGATACTCTGGCTCCCCTGGCTTGGCTGTCACTTGGATGATCATATAGTAATATTAATGGTAACAAGACTCTCACCAATGAATGTCACTTGTTCTAGCTACTTTAGTTGTGATGATACTAAGAAATTAAGCTCACAGCAGATTATAAGGGGACGCAACCAGGTCTCAATGGCAGAATAACATCTCCCGGTTTAGGATACCACTGGAACCACCATGAGAAAAGGAAATGTAAAACACTGGGGCTTTATCCATAATGAAGGTCCAACTTGGACCTGGAACTGGCAAGAGGAACTATTGAGAAAGAATAACTTTTCAAAAAGAATAGCAAGCTCCTTTCTTCTTCTTCTTCTTCTTCCTAACAAATGGCTTCTTCTCTCTATTAAACTGCAACCCTTCTGTGGTTTGGGGGAGTGTCTTCAGCTGTGGAAGCAATTTCCTAGAGTTATCTATTTTTATATCCTAGTTTTGATGTTTAATAACTCAATGTTTATTTCTCAATGTCTAGACGCATGGCTAAGCACTCTTTGAACCATTCGTATTTTTAGTCTCCAGAACACCTGTGACAGAGTTTAAAAATCAGATTTTATAAAGGAAAGTAAATCTATCTGCTAGTTGAAAACCTACCTCCCAACTGCTTCACTTGATGCTTCTGAGTTGTTACTATAGAAGAAACACGGAGTAATTGCTCCTTTTTCCTGGGTCACTGGTAATTTAATAGCTGAACACTATCCATCCAAAACTGTCATGCAGCTTTTCATAACTTTTTGCGTTCCCTTTTTTTAATAAACCCAAATAATTTTGGAACATCCACAAATTGTCTAACCTCACTATTTATCTCCTTTTACAGGTCATTTATGGATATGTTAAAAACTAAATCTCCCTCTGAGACCTCACTGCTAACTTCTCCTGTTGTAAGACTTCACAGTATGTTTTCCTTTGTTTCCTACTTCTTAGCCTCAACAACAGCCATATTTCTGCCTTCCCCTCCCTACTTCAGTTTAGTTCCAGAATAATTTCCAGTGAACACTTTTAGAATCTTTTACCCGGAAACATCCATCAGGTTTACTGTTAATAGGTCTTGTGACTATAAGAGAGAAAATGCAAAGGAATAGTCTTTTATGTTTCATTTGCCTCAATTTCTTTTATTCGACTTGCAGATATAAAAGTGCTATGCTGACACAGTCCACTGAGGTGAGCGAAACAGTCTATTACCTATGTGAATAAGGAATGAATTTGACCTGTTAAAGAGTTGGTTACTTAACTAGCAGGGCAAGAATTGAGCAATACTGAGACAAATAACAGTGGGAACGTCTCTAATTAAAGATTGTGTCTGATTTTTGTGTTTGAAAAACAACTTTGACAGGTGTGAGCTAGTTTTAGCTACAGGTACATTTGTACCTTTGCATTTGGAGTGCATTAAAGTAAAACAAGTCAGAGCAGCAGCTGGGAGGAAGATGATTAATCACAGAGGGAGCTAAGCTTAACCCCCCTGTAGAGCCAGATTTCCCTTAATGCACAACCCTGTTCATGCTGAGTAGTACCTTGCTCTGAGAATCATCTCTCCGAAATTAATGTTGCCATTAGTTTCAAAAATGAAGCCCCACTGAAGACGGGTAGGTCTGCAATGCACTTAATCAAAAGGCAATGCGATTATATGTTTAGCAGTCAAAGTACAACCAATCCTAGACAATGAATGGCAATCATCAGTTAGAAAATAGAAAATAAAGCTCACTCCCAGTTTTGAATCATTTTGATGGTTCTATTACTGCCTCTGTTCCTGATTTAGATTCATCTCAATGTACTTGGATCAACAGTTAAATGGTGCAGGGCTGAATCCTGGGTAGATTGCCTTAACTCAGGGCATCAAAAGTGTAGGGCAGCTGAAAAAGGGCAGTAACAGTTTCAGCCATCTGATTTTAACTTGCCACCACATTTTTGTCCAAGCCCTCAGAGTCCACCTGAGCTCTGTAATGAACTAACAAGCAGCTAAATATTCCCAGCTACCCTCACTGCAAAATTCCTCTTTCCAGTACATGGAATTTTGGGGCTTTTTTCATTTTTTTTTCTTTATTTCTCAGCTCATCCCTTCATTTACTGTGGGAAAGCACCAGATCTTCATCCTCATATTCAGAAACTACCTCATCAAGATTCTTAAGTATGTACAACTGGAGTCAGCAGGGCTACTTAGCTGCTTGATACAAGCACCTACTTAAGCACCTTGATGAACTTTCTGAATTTGTAGATAAACAACCTGTATAAGGTCAGATCTTTGATTAATCTGAAAACAGATTAATCAGTTCGCATCTGTGTTGTAAAGGCATACAAATGCAGGATAAAATATATTGGAGAGTTCAGACTTTTAGCTATAGATGAAGAATACAGCATTACTGAGTTACAGAACAGGTGAGAACTTTATGGGGTTAATGTTAGACTGATTTTCAAGGAAATCAGCTTTTCTGTGATTTCTTTCCCCATAGATCAATTTCAATTAAATATAAAAAATCAAAAAGAAAGCTCAAACATATGAAATATTCACACGTTTCATGAGCCAGTGGCAACTACAGATCCATGGCTGGCTGGGCCCTGCACAGACAAAGTAAGACTGTCTCCCATTGTGAGTGTTCCACAGTTTTGGGGCACAACCTGAAGGTCCTGTAGGTGATGGGGACAAAGGAAAAACTGTGTTGAAAATTGGGTTTAGTTAGCTCCATGGCTCATTGGAACAGTTTGCTACCATAGCTGTCAGAACAGGCTGCCCTTAAACAGTATGAGCAGTTGCTAAAATATAACTAGCAACTCAACTACTGTACATTTGTTACAGAGTGATAGAATACTACTTAAATCCCTTACTTTTTCATTAATGTTTTCCCTAATTCATCATAGGATTTCAGAGACAGCAATGCCATTTCTCTGAGTAGAAGCTACTTTAGGGTTTTAGATACACATTTTTCCATTCCAGCTGAAAGAAACCTGGCACTCAGTCACTTTTGGCAGTTAGTCAAGCTGAAAGAGTGACTTAAAGACATCTTGTTTAAGGACTCAGGTGGATTGACCTTCACTGGATGCCAAGTGCCCACCAATCCGTTTTATCACTCTCCACCTCAGAAGGACAGGGGGAGAAGAAAATAAAATGTAAAAAACCTGATGGGTCAAGATAAAGGCAGTTTAATAAAGCAAAAGCAAAGATCACATGCAGAAGCAAAGGAAAAGAAAATATTTATTCTCCACTTCCCATCATTAGGTAATGTCCAGCCATTTCCACGAAGCAGGGCTTCAGTACATGTAGGGGTACTACAGAGAACAAACATCATAATAATGAATGTCCCCTCTCCTCTTCCTTTCTTTTATATTTTGCTGCTGAGGGAGCATCACATGGTATGGAATACTGCTTTGGTCAGTTTTGGTCAGCTGTCCTGGCTGTGCCCCCTCCTAAGATCTTGCCCACTCCCAGCCTACTGGTGAGGGCAGGGAATGTTGGGGAGACAGCCTTGATGCAGTACCAGTGCTGCTCAGCAATAGCCAAAACATCGGTGTGTTACCAACACCTTTCTAGTACTACTATAAAACACAGCACTGTGAGGTCAGACCCAATGAAATCTCCACTCTTTTTTTCCATACCATTTTTGTCATGCTTAGATGTATCTAATTCTCATTACTATAATCCTATGTTACTAACACTTACAACTTAAACTGTAGCCTTAAACTATCTCTGTAGCAACACACATATATTTCTTCTCATTCACTGCTAGCCCTTTTATTTTTTTTGACAGATAAATAATCCTGATAAATATTGAAAATATTTCATGGGTTTCCTCTACTCTTCCATATCTTCATAGGGAAAGGTTATGACTTGGGCCCCATCTGTCAAGATCGGTGTGCAAGACAGGAGAAGTATGCTCAATTGTTGGGCACTGCCTTGGTTTGGGTCATTGTTGCACTTGTGGTTCCTGAAAAACTCACCTTTAATCAATTCATGTCTTTCCTACTACTTTACTTCCTACAGAATGAAACTCACACAACAGACTATTTTTCTCCCCAGGTTAAAATCTCCTTGAGGCACTCACTGTACCTCCCATCCTTCTACACTGCCCAACAAGTACACCCAGCACAATCCTCTGAGTGGGTTTGCCTTTTCCGTGGGAGGAACAATACACAGTGACTTCTCCAGCGACTTCCCTATATACACTATGGGGACCTTATCTCCTCTCACAGTACGTAGAGGGTTTGTTTGGGCTGGACCATGATGATTAGCAGATCCTCTAGTGTTAAGCAGTTGAATGGCTTCTGCTAAATTTGTATCTCAGCACTTCCATGTCCCATTGCCCAGCACTCTCAACTCAAGAGTCTCTCAATCTTTCCACAGACTTGTGAGTGATAGGGAAAGTGTTTACAACATTATTTTGAAAAGGAGTCCCGTTGTCTGATTCAGTTCCTTCTGGGGAACCATATCACTACAAAATTTACATTTCAAGGCCTAAGGTGTTTCAGGCAGTAGCATGATTTACAGGGTATGTTTCTAGCCAATCAGTAGTTTTCACCACAGCGAGTATGTAGTGCTTGCCTTGACATGTACATGGCAGTAGTCCAATACAGTCAATTTGCCAGGCCTCACTGTATTGAAAACCCAGACACCATCCTTTGTTTCAGGGAGATTTCACTCATGCAGTTTGTTTAATTGCAACACATTTTACATAACACATGACTTGTGTGATGGCCTCCACAGTCAAGTCTGTCACTTAATCAGAAGTCCATCTGTGTGTTGCATCTCTTCCTAGATGTTGTAATGCTTCATGGGCCCACTGGGCTACAAACAGCTCACCCTTACACTCCCAGTCCAGGTCCATCTGAGTTGAATTTTGTCAGCCTTTTCTACCTGCCCATTGTTTCATTGTTCTTCAGTGGTTGGTGCAGCTTTTGGACAAGGGAACATCTACATGATACATCTTTAGAGCCATATTTTCTACCCGGGCAGCAACATCCTGTCAATGTGCACCATCTAAGATGGGTTTACCCCTCTGTTGCCAATTAGTTTTCTACTACTGCTGTAGACACCCCTACAGGGGCATTAGTCACCACTGAAGAGTCATTACAGAGATAGAGTATCAGCACTTTTCTCATTCAGCAATCTGACAGCTCGACAGCTTTTACTTCTGCAAAGTGACTTAACTCACCTTATCCTTTAGTGGCCTTAATGACTTGTCATGTGGAACTCCACTCAGCAGTTTTGCACTTCTGAGGGTTTTCTACCACGTGTCATGATCCATCAGTAAACAGAGTATATGGCTTTTCATCCTCTGATGAGTCATTATCTCGTGCTGCCTCTTAGGCATGAGCCACCTCCTCAGGCAATGCTCCAAATTTCACCTTCTTTGGCATTTTGGAGACAAGAAGACATACTTTCTACAGTTGGTGTATCCATATACAGTCAACACATTACAGTCAAGCTATTAAAATATGACAGTTGGGCACTTTGAATCACCTTTCTTTACATAGTCCATATGCACAGGACAACCTCCAGGTCTTTGGAGACCTCATCATTGTCTAAGTCACTGTAGATAACTTTCAGCACTGCTAATTCTCTCAGGTACTAGATACCTTATCTGCAGTAGTCCACTTTCCTGGGGTGTTCACATGGTTTTCCTTGAATAGATATCTTGCTCTCACACTCAAGGGGAGCCATCTCCAGGCACTTCAAATATCTGCTTGTTTTCCAATTCTTCTCTCAGTAGCCTGGTTTCTAGAAAGGTATCACAGCTGCTGGGCTTCCCTACCTTCCAGTTGCTTTTCTCCTCTTCCTTCTCCCTTACTGATTGATATGGACACACTTGTTCCCTGTTTTTTTTTCACTACTGGGGCAAGTACTCTTACTGGTTTTGATTGGGTCTGTGCCTCAATCACAGTTCTCAGAGTACTGAACTGTGGCTTGATAGGCACAGGCCAGGTCCAAATACAGTGCTAGAAGCTGCTGGTTTTCATTGAGGTAGGCAAGGAATTCTTCTGCGAGGTGGTGCATCAGTTTGACAGGGTGGTTTCCCTGTTCAGATGTAAAATCCCAGGTTACAGGAGTCGATAACCATCTTGGGAACATACGCAAATGCTTCCACATATGTTGTCACCCATGAACCCATTGTCTTAGGGCACATTTCAGTATCCCCTCAGCCAAAAGATGCTTCTTCTTTCACCCTAAAAACATTAGATTTCAGAGACCCCATGAATATATTAACAAGGTTAACTAGTGATATTTATCAGTTCATGTAAGGGTGAACATGAACTTTGGAAAACTGTATTGTTGCCTTAGGGTTTTCATGAATTTGTAGATTTTTATACTTCTGGGCTCACATATAGCATAGCTTGTAACCTCTAACCCTGTGTTAGCTGTCTTAATGGTCAGATAATACCTGGAACACTGTGCAAGGAAAACATGTACCAGAGCTAAGGCAACTAGATACCACGTTAGTCAAAACAAGAAAGCAAAGCCCAGCAACCTTGGAGAA
>JAWWMP010000001.1:85766985-85790798 GCA_035047865.1 Dendrocincla tyrannina
AAAGGTCCAAATGCATCATAATATGGGGGGGGGGGGGGAATACTGATGGATCGCTCTTGTCAGCTCTTTGCTGAAAGGCATAAGTTTAAGACAGCTACAGTAACAGAAAATGAATTGGCACTCTACACTCCAATAAAGTGTGAAGCCTCATGAGTGCTATTTTTATTCTTCAGATGCTACCACTAAGACCATGCACAGAGGAGACAAACATCCCCTTTCTGAGGCCTACAAGCGGGCTGAGTCCTGGAGAAGGCACTGATAAAGACAGCTGAATGTGAGCATTGGGTGGGTGCCAGGTGCACAGGCATTGCCCATCCTCTGGATGTGCAGACCTACTGAAACATGACATGACATGGCTCCTCGCTCCAGTACCAACACTTAGCTTTCCTTCTTTCAAAACTAGAACTAAAAAAAAATAATTCATTTGTTCTTCCCTTCTGCTCCCAGAAGGAACACAGTGACAGTGAGGAAAATAGCTAGTCTCATCACTATCACCAATTTACTTGCAAACCAGAACCTGCTGTGGAGCAACACACTAACATTTAAAGTACAAACACTATCATGTTGTTAGCCTCATCTTTCCTGCACAACAGCGAGACCAAAACCCTTCTCAGGGCATGAGAGGCACACTCAAAGTGGAGACATGACACTTGTCCACATGCTAAAAACAGCGCTCACCCATCACTCCAATGTAGAGCTGACATCACTTTTAGATCAACACTTGAGAGACTTACCACAGCTCGTCAAACAACTATTAAAGCTAATAAACTGAAAAAAGGAGACCTGAATATTCAATATTTCACTTCTGCATATTTTATGTTTGGTGACAGTATTTAAGTTTAGGATAACTACAAACATTGTTACCATGGAAATTTAATTTTTAAAGTGTCCCAGTATGCTGTGAATGAAATGATACTGAGACGTCACGGTTCAGAGACAAGGAGTCTTCTGGAATTTCCAGACGTTATTAAAACCAAAAGTCAAACAAACTCATTATGATTATTTATTTGTTGTACTTCTATCTACACCTGGAGAAACTGCAGCGCAGTTCAATTGAAAGACACAGCACTTTAGGGCAGCAGATTTGTGGAGGCTTTTATTCAGCAGACAGTAGACAAAGGAGGAATAGATCCTTCCTTACACAGTTCATTTATTTATTTATTTTTCCTAGTAATGCAGTATTTTTGCTTGGGTCAGACCAAATCTGACTCCAAGCTGCTGGTTTTAAGGTTCCAGACACATTGGCACATCTCCTTTCGGCTACATACATAAAGATTGTGTAAACAATTTACTGGGCACACTTCATATTTTACTTCTAATTTGCACTATTGTACTCAAGGGAAATTCAATTTTAGGTAAATACACTATACATCAAAAAAGGCTTTATTAAAACATGCTCTAAACTGGATCATGTCTTTTTTTAAAGAAATTTAATGTTATTTGCACTTAGCTAATGGAAGAATTTTTATCAGACCATCCTAGCCAATATTTTAGGGCAACTAATTCAGAACTCCTTGTATCTCAAATTAAAATACTGAACACTAGATTAAAATAAGCATTCCTCTTCTTTTTCAGTTTCTATTCAGTTTGACTAGAAATGAATTGGACAAGATAGATAACCTGGAGAGAAGAGAGCCTTGTTTCTGAAGTTATGGGAGCAGTTATACCTGACAAGGGTAAAGTTTTGACTTTCTGCAAAACTTCAACAAATCTAAAAGCTCCCCATTAGTGAAACTGATGCCAGAATTGTTCAGCCTTTAAAACTCATCCTCTGCTCAACTGCCAAAGCATTTTGCTGCCTTCCAGCACACATAACACTTCACACTGACTGGCATAAACATTATTTAAATAGCTTCAAACACATAAATAAATAGACTGTTACCTCAAATTTAAAAAAAAAAATCATAATGTAAATCAAGCATATGCTATTTATTTAGGCTGCTTACATAGATTTATCTGCAGTGGAGTATCAGAGAGACGGTTGTAGAAAATGTTTATGACTATGGGTGTGTTTCAATTTCTCCCTCACAGACTAAGCCTATTTTTATCACCGTCCCTCACACCCTCCTCATGATTTACACCTCCCTGGGTGAGTGCATCTGCACCAGCACTCTGATTTGATCAGTGGGGTGAACCCATATCTGTGCACCAGCAGCAAGGTCTGTAAGACATGGCAAAGAAAGGGAGAAATGATAGGCATCTTAGGAGTCAAAGAAGGTGGAAATTCTTACCATAATTTGGTCTGCTCAAGGTCTCATCACATGAAACGTTCATCTATCTCACCTACAGGACATACATACAGGCACGTGAGCTAGCTTGCATTGACATATGTGGTTGCAGGCACTGTGGAAAACAGACCTGATTCTCAGAGTTGGTTATTACACCAATTTTCAAAGGGCTGGCTATTCACTCCCTCCATTTCACATCAAACTGTGACCATGATGTGTCCGCTCTGAACTCTCTTTTGCCCAAGATACTGTGATGAAGTGACTAGCTCCATTTGTTTATTTATATTTTTAAAAAAAATCTCTGTTCTATCTAGAAATGTGGAAGAAAAGAAACTGAAAGCAGCAGGTCCTCAGTTACTGCCAAAAGTCAGCCCTCAGATGAAATCAGTGAGGCTGTATTTATAACAGGATGGAAGTATGCCCTCTTGGGAACCTTAAGATTTTAACTCCATCACCATACTGTATACACTGGTAAAAGTCTTAATACTTTATTAATAGTATGTTGCAAAGCATCTTAACACACCATTACATGAAGCAGTCAGATGTTTTACTCCATCAGCAGAACTGGCACACGTGCACACTCACATACTTTGCCTATACCTGATTCACGGTGGATGAAACGGAAAGCCCTCTGAAGTGGGTGAGACAGGGAAGCATTCACCGAGTTATTACCTCAGATAACACATCTGTGTGACAACATGTTTCTTACAGAGGTCAAGAGGAGCCATATGAACACAAGAGTGCAGAATCTGATGCATCCAGTCCCATCATTTTCTTGGGAGACAACAACAACAGGCATTTCATCATGGTAGAAGAAACAGTTATATTGACAGGACTGTACTTTTCTAATATCTTTGCTATTTATGTGGTGTTCCTTCAGACTTCCTGTAGTTTTTCCTTTGTCAAAGTTCTCAGAGAGAGAAGGTCCCTGAGAATTGGAGTGGGAAGGACACTGTCTGTTCAAAACACTTTCTCTTATAAATGCATGAATAAAGCACCAGTCACGTCTGTCAGCTGGAAGGTTATGGTGAAGTGGTGCACACGGTTTTCATTATTTGGAGTGAATAAAGGCCCTTTTGATGAGATGCCACCTGTCACTCTTCCTGAACCAGCAGGTAGCCATTCTGACAGCACTGTGACAGATGAATCCAGAACCTTTTCTTTTATACCATCTCCAAAATTCAATATAAGCAATCCTGGGCTAGGAACTAAAATTCTTTCATCTCCTGTCATAAACCATGCTTGAATTGCTGTTCATGAAAATTTGACACACACTTGAGGTGTATCCAGAAACACTCGCTTTTCTGATTGCCAGATTTTATTTACATATGTTAAAAAACAATATATATTGTTTGTATTTTTCAGTTCTTTGCTTCCCAGTCTCTGAAGTTTAACTTTTTCACATGTCAGTTGTCTAAAGAAGGTTGGTTTTCAATTAAAGAACATCTTTATATAGATTAAGGAATATATCCCTACTAGCAAACTAACATTTCAGTCATGAAACAAACAAAAATGCAAGTGAAATCTTGGTTAGCATTATGAAAATAGCATAATACTATCATTATTCTTCCTGAGCACTCCAAAATTACTTTAGTAAATGAACTTGCAACAATTCTGACACCTGAATAAAATGTTGTACTGTTTTTTTGGTAATATTTGTACACCAAGAAGCTTCATTTCCAGGAACTCAAAACACTCTAATGTATTGTGACACAGTAATGTACTACTGTATGCGTTCCCATCACTTGCATTAGTGAACTTCTAGCCCATGTGCAGCTGCAGACACACTGCCACTTCATGACACAAGGCAAAGCAAGGCAGCACAAAAAAACCTGACCCCTACATTGGTTCTACCCCCGTGTCACAGAGAAGACATACTTTTGTGTGATTAGACTACTTGTATAAATTTAACAATTTTTCACTGAGTTTTAATTGCTTAAGGCTCCGCTTCATGAAATGTTAATCCTTCCCACTTAGAATTTACTTAGAGCTTATTATAGTTCATCCTCTGGCACAGGAACTGAAATTAGTTATCTAATTGTCTTTCTGCAAATTTGTGCATTAAGCACGGATTTATGATTAGAATACTCAAAAAGCTATGATTAATGCATTTTCCTGTAACAATTTCTATGCTTGGGAAACTTGCCATTTGTCTAGCAATACATGTAAAGCTCAAAAAGCTCCTTTTAAAAACACACATTAGAATTGTCATTATACTTCTATGAAAGATCTTCCTCTCAGACAGCTGATAAAACGCCAAAGAAGGTTTGGCTTCCGTAAATATTACCTTTAGTAGGAAAATCCACTAAACTAGTTATTACATTCCTATTAGATACCATTAAATATACAGGAAAAGGAAAGAAATAAAGATAAATCCAGGTATACATTCCATATGATGGATGACTAAAAAGCTTTATTTTTTAAATCAGAATTATTTTAATTTAAATAAACAGTAATTCAGCCACAATAACCACATATATGTCAGCTATATCAGTGAAAGTCCATGGAAAAATAAAAGTTATCTGTTCTTATTTCTCTTCCACCTGCTTAGCTCATTGAAGATTTAAGGGGTTGAAGCGAAGTCTGGAGAACCTTAGTCCAGGAGGCAAATGGTTAAATTTAAGTTTCTACTCTGTGTACAAAGATCACAAATTCTATTGTGATTTAGAAAACCAAATGAACAAATAAAAAGCCCCCAAACAAAACCCTGTCCCAGGCTGTATGTTAAGAATATTTCCACAATAAGACTGGATCATTAGCTCAGGTATAATGCTGTAGCTCTGGGAACCTACTGACAGCCCTAGTTGCTAACAGAATTCTATGGACATGTTAAAGGTACTGCATTTACCAAAGATCAAAGTTTAAGGGATATCTACAAAAAAATTTGACTGAAACATGTATATTTTTTTAAAACTTCTGTTTGCAAAGATGAATGAATAAATAACATACTGTCTACCTTGCTTGATATTCTAAACCTGATGGAGAAATTAGGTTTCTATTTTAGATTTGTTTAAATATTGAACAAAGCCTTATCTTTGACGGTATTTCATAGCCAGCTTAAACTCATGCTTGGAGTAATTCTCTATGTTTTTAAATTTTTTAAAGATCATGTAGGAATGAAATACAATTGTTTCACATAAACCTAATAGGTAAGTATAATTGCATTAGCCATAACAAATATGCTTTCAGTTATATCCCCTGAATCTACAAAATACTCTGTTATATAGAAACCACTTAGATTTCTCCTTGTTTTTAATATGTTGTGCTGGTTTAAAGGTAAATCGGCAGGAAAAATGAATCCAGCTCAAGAGAGATTACAAGTCAGAGTTCCAATTTACTAAAAAGATTACAATAAATACAATGATACAGAGAAGAACTGGGTTTAACCCACGAAAAAAACAGATGTATAGCCCAACACCCCAGAACATGAACAGAATGGTGTTTGTTAGGCCCCATGCTGAGCACCACGTAGTCCCTCTGATTGAAAGCAAAAGGGAAGGAAATCTATTGGTAAGGATGATGGTTGCAGTCTTGTCAAGGAGTGGCAGTCACAGTCCTGTTGAGGTTCTGGTCCTCCTCTGGTTCCAACAAGTGGTACCAGAAGTCCCAAACCCCAAAGATTATACATGCTCAGGTTCAGGTGGGAATGTCCAGTACCTCCCCCAGGGTGGGGAGTTTCACAGTGAGTGATTTAACTCTGTGAACCATGGGATATTTTTGGAATCATTGATGGTCCACGTCTTTACAGCTGCTTATTATGCTTATAATAGCCCATTAGGAGACATGTCCCCTCAGGCTGGTGCGAAGGTGCTAATGACTCCCCAGAGGGGAGTTGTCAGAGCTGAGTCATTGACGTGAAGACAGAAACACTCCCCTATCTCCCAGGGTTCTTTAACACCCAGCTTGTAGCCTGAGGGGTCAGGTGTGCCCTGGGCAGCTGCTGCAAGCAATCCATTATTAACAGTGCATCAGAAATGACACAGAGGGTGTAGAATAGTTTAGGTTATACCCACAAAGTGACAAACTAGTCTCAGCCCCTGTAACTAGGACATATGTACTTATGCTTAATGTGCTTTTCCTAATCCTTAAAATATTTTTATTTTAAAATATATTTATGAGTTGGCAGTTTCATTGAATTTTTACAACAATTCAGGAAAAATAATTGTGTTAGCTTTCTGTAAGTATACATGCTTTAATTGTCACATAATTTACTTAATAGTGTATATTCTATGGTCAAATGAATGGATGATGTTCAGAAATTTTTCATATAAATACGCTTTGTTCACAAAATAACCACTTAAAATCCAATTTCCACAGCATTTGCCAGCAGTCTTACTGTGAGAAAATATTCTGCTTCAAAGATGCTGAAAATTTGCTAGGTCTAAATAGATTATCTCTAACTCTTGGCAAAAAATGCCTGCAGGTTAAAAACAGCCATGCTGTTTTGTTCAGTAAAAATTTGTAAATATGCTTCTGAGTTTTTTTAATAGAGATTTACAAAATATTCTACACTAGAAGTATTCTAGTTTTACTTTCACCCCACTGTTAATAAGAGTTGATGACACAATGGGAGAGTGTTTCAGCTAAGATAGGTATGATCAAACTCCCAAGACAGAAATCAGGACTAGAAATCTGTGCCTGATTCATTTTAACTCATCCAGGCATTTTTGCTAAGCACTCCCCCTGTAACAATCATCACTCCACGCAGCTAAAAAAGTTAATCCAAAAAGGAGGTATTTTTATCACTAAATACAGCATTGTGGTTGATTTCTCTAACACATCACTATTAACAAAGTCTTACATTTCATGTGTTTTGCTTGAAAATACTGTAACATATTACCCAATGGTAAATAAAATAAGTTATTATTATTATTATTTAAACATTCTTTAAATATTTAGATTGCCGAAATAGTAATTTTTTTCTTTCGAAACTGATCAGTGCATGACATTCAAATGCATGCTCATTCTTCTCTAGACATATAGTGAAATATCCCTCTCTAATTTGACATGTAACTCCTTGCTCTTGCCTCTGTCTTTCTTTCAGCCATTGCCAGGACTGTCACGTGTTATACCTGAAATTCCCTCATAAACATTTCAGGACATAAGCTAAGGCCCCTTGTATGTAGCAAGTACATGACAATTATTATGTCATACTGAGCTGTATGGAATATTTTGTTTTGACATTTTGAAAGTAATACCTTGGGATTGAAGTGATCAGGTGATTTCCTTGGACTTGTTTTTCAAAATGTTATAGAATATGTGGAGTAAATATCATTGACATCTTGGACACTATGCATACATATATTTATACAACAGCTTGAAAGAAATTTGCAATATGACATAACAAAACATAAATTTTTTTATATCACATCTGATATACTCGGTTGAGATTTTTTTTTAATGGAAAAACTGCAGCATATTCAAAATCCAAATAGAATTATTTTACTACCTTTCTGAAACAATATAGTCAAACATCTCACGTGTTTATCTTAGGAGACAGAATACTGTTGCGTAAACAAACTTATAAACCACATATTCTGATGTTCAAACAAGCAAAAACTAGAAAATTCAGACTATTGATACACACTGAAAATTGCCAGCAATTTTGTGTCCTGTTATTGTGTTATTGTGTCCTGTTCAATTCAGTCAAGCTTTTAAGGTCAACTAAACAGTATTCAAATCCTTATAATTATGTTACTCAAAGAATGATCTGTCCTTTGCTAAAGCTTTCCATACACCTGTAGCAGACTTAGGTCTATCAAGCACAGCATTATTTTATTTATTATGCTCCACTGCCTTAGTCTATATGAAATTATGCTACAGTTACAGTCTCTGAATTCATTTAACACAGCTTTCTACTGAAAATGATTTAAGAAGTAGTCCAATGCTTCTTGCTAAACAGGTTATTGAATGCTTTGAATAAAAACAATTTCATAGTACAGCCATCTAACTGTTCAGCAACATGTGCTTATTTCTTGGTCTTCAGTTGTTTGAGATTGCTGCTCAAATCCCTGTGTATTTTATCCCATGTTAATATGAGCACCATGAAGCCTGAGGCAAAAAAACTCAAAACCAAAACCAACCAACCAAACAAAAAACCCCACAAAAACAAAATAAAAAAAATCCCTTAGGTTGAAGTGTTGTTATAAGGGCCCACACATGCTTTCAAAAATATGGCCAAAGTCATGATGAATGTAGTAACAGTATAGTACTTTTTGCTCCTTCAGGGAGAGATTACGTACTCCATCACACCCAGGAAAAGAAATTTAGAAGAGAAATGAAGTTTCTTCACTTCCTGCCGATTTGGTTTTTGGTCATCAAAGTAGAAGGAGATGGAGATAACTACACCAAAATTATCAAGACTAAGTTCTGCTGAGAACTGCACATGAAAAATACTGAAGAATAGGGCATGATATGACCATAGATTTGATATAACGTTACTTTCCAGAGCATTCCACAGGGATCAGTTCTGTTCCAGAATATTTAAAAGGAAAAACAACTTTTTAGGCAAATTGATGCAAATTCTATTAAAATTTATTTTGGCTTTAGCCGTACCTCTGGTTTTTTGCATTCTGCAAGACAAAGGGATAAATAAATACGGGTGGAGGTTAACAGATGGCTGATAACTACAGGAGTTGCTATCTCAACAAAATTAATCAGTTGAAATACATTAAGATTATGGCAGAAGTTTAGCTTACAACTATCCAGACATGAATCTACATTTGGCCATATGGTAAATTTAACACAGAGGGTGGAGGAATGATTATTTATACCAACTAGTTTAAAATATCTGATTTGTAGTCTCTCTAAGCAGCCTCCATAGCTCAGGTGCTCTGAATCACCCTGTTGAAGAGCCAAATTCTCTCCATTGACTGCCTTGAGAGCCTTGTCTCAGATGTTTGGGAGTTCAATCAGATTATGCAAATCTCTCCATTCTCCTCCTCCATCTGTCCCCCACACACATATATACATACAGCTCATAGCTAAGACCTTTTTGAGAGGATGCAGTAATGGAAGAACAGCAGACTAATGCTGTGTAGAACCCACAGGACATCTCAATGTTTACTGTTTCATCTAGATTGCCATTGGTAATAACATTGGTTTAATCTAGATTGCCATTGGTTTAATAACTGAAAGGAAGCTCAGTAAAATAAACTACTCTTTCAGTCGGAACGCAGAGATGTGGAATGAATAAAGACAGTGTCTGAAGCAGAATAGTAAAGGGTACAAAGGTATCCTTTGCTTCTGCCTTTTTACTGCTATGCATGAAAGTCTAGGACACAGAGCAGAACACCATAAGGGTGAGAGATACCATACTGGGGTAGGCAGAACAGTCTTTAAAACACTTTCTGAAGGAAATTAGGTCAGTGATTTTGTAGAATTAGAAAATTATCTCTTCAAAAGACTTCTACAAAAGAGAACATTAATCTCAAACTAATTAGAGAGTGTGCACTTTCATATTGTTTTTATTGTCCCATTTCAATACCTAACATTTTAAATACCTTCCTTGTCCAGAATTGTACAAATCAGAACCTGGCCTTTAAAACATTGCAAAAGATGACAACACTTGTGACGGCCAAATAATCCCTTCTAGTAATTTTCCTCTTTATAGCCTATCTTTATAAAGAATTTACATTGCAAACCTGTAGTATCCTAACTTTGTTACTGCTTTCCCAAATAATTCAAGTCGCTGATGTCCTCACATACTCAATGTCACTGCTTAAAATACAAGTTTCCACAGGAAACTTCAGCATTTCAAGCATATCAGTGAATAAGATTGAAAATATCTGGTTGAAAAAGGTTTGTTAGACCTCTGTTATACTTTAAATAATTTAAAATGTAAAGTACATTATACATTGTCATACAACACTTCTAATTTTGGTGAACAACACTTTTTTTCCCTTGGTAAGTAGAAATAGAAAAGAGAGAGGCATCACCTGCCAAGGATGTGGTTCTCCCTGGAGAGGCTGAAATGCAGTAAAATAACTCAAATGCATGTATGCATAAAAAGTAAACTAGGGAAGCACTTACATTTCTCCCTTTCCTCACCCTGCTGCACAGCCTAGCCACAGTAATGACACCTACCTTTGCCTGCACTCATCAGAAGGAAGATACATGCCTAGGGACACAGAAAATGAGGCTAATAAGTACCCTCAGGTAGGATGTCAGTAGGGGTCAAAATACTGAAAGCACATACCCTGAAAGCTGACACAGCTAAGACTAAGATTCAGGCTAAAATGAGATTTATGACTTGCTCATAAAAATACTCTCTGCTAGGGCTAATACCTCAACTAACTGAAAATTTTCTCACTGGACATTTTTCTGTCAGAAAAAGACAGTATCAGTGAACCAAACTTCCCCACAGGAACACACTGATTTCCACAGCAACACAAACTGAAAAGTCAGTCATGAATTCCTTCGAAGGAAAAATGCTGGCTCTGCCAGAGGACTCTGTCTGTTGCACAGCATCATAGCCATCTTTTGCTCTGTGATGTCATCACGAGACACATGCACAAACTAAAGTACAGGAAATTCCACTTTAACAAAAGTAAACTTTTTCTTCACCAAGGCCATGTTCACTGTTAGTGGAATAAGTTGCCCAGAGTTCTGTGGTGTCTCCATCTGTAGAGACATTCAAGACATAATTGGACACAGTGCTGTGCAACCTTGGACTGAGTCAGAGATGAGACTGGATGACCCTCTGAGGCTCTTTCCAAACTCAACCATGCTGTGATTCCTCCCACCTGTTATCACCACACAACTGAAGGAGAGGTATAAAATGCCCTAATAACAATTAATATGTTAGTGGATGCTGGAATTAAAGTAAATAAATGAGAAATGTAGTTTTAGTAGAGATATGAGAAGTTTAAATTCAGAGTAAATTACTTCCAATTGCTAGTGGTAATACTCTTAATGTGATGCTCAAGGTACTGCTGAATGTGCTCTCAGACACATACAATCTGTGCTTTCATTGCATCACACACTATGATCTACTTTGCAGTGGGACCTTCTTCGTCCTACCTTAGATTACATTATCCAGGAAGCCAATGAAAATATCAACTTTCACTCCCTTCTTTCTTTCCAGATATTGCCCAATGATTAGATATAACATTATATTCAATACAGCACTGGAGGACAGGAAATAAAACTATAATTTGATTAAAAGATTGCTACAGCATTTTAACTGACATGTAACTCTTTCCTCACACTTATGATTTGAAATAAATCAGTCTATCTGTCATTTATATCTCTGTGGCTGGGCTTAAAAAAAGAGAAATTGTTAGGCATATTTAGTAAAAGTAATTTAATGATAAGTATAGAAGGCATTGTAAAAGGAGAGGGATAATTGTGAAGAATCTTCACCAAAAAAATTTTTTCCATAATCTACCTTGGGAATATCCTGATAACCTATTTTAAGTAATCACTTGATTTTCTTCTAGAAATTCTAGATGTGATTTGGATTTGAAAAAATCTCTATTCAAAACATTGAGATATTTCTACGAATAGTGAAATCATCAAGAGACACATACATTTGCTTACGGTTAAGACACAGAATGGTACCAGGGGTATCGATGCTCAGAATACATGAGGAGTTTGTTTAGTGTTTTGTTTTGCTTTGCTGTTTTTTTGGGTTTTGTTTGTGTTTTTGGGGTTTTTGTTTGTTTGCTTTGGTATGTTGTTGGGAAACTTTTTTCATCTATGTGGATCATTTTAGAAATCACTGTCACTGTGATACTTGTCATAGATTGTGCCGGATTTGAGAACACAAAGACTTCACTGTTCTGATATATCATTAGGAGATATATGTTTTGCAAATAATAACATCAATAGCAACAGTCTTGAGTGTCTTATTAAAAGGAACCTGAAAGTAGGAAGCAGCCTTAGAAGAGAAGCTTTTAGAAGATATGGACAGGTATATTTTGGGGAAAATTCTGGAAAACAGAAGATGCCCTAAAGAAAGCTCACAAAAGGTTTCTTTCATACACATGCCTTTTTTCTTTTCTCCCTGGAATTTGTAAAATTCAATCACAAGTACTTAAATTAGATTTTTCTGTTTCTAATCTGAAATTATAAGTAGTCAAATTCAGATAATATGAAAGAGAAACACCCACAAATGGAAAAATAATCAAAAGATTCAGATGATTAAAATTTACTTGAGATGTAACCAATACCATTTTCATTTACCTCTGATTTTGTTTTTTCACTGTAAAGTCCTAAATCCTAAATGCTTCAATTTATGTGCTTTAGTGACAAAAAAGCCACTTAACCCTGTGCTATCCAGAGATTATATCAAACTGAGAGCCACAGGCAAAAAAAAAACCCTTGATAAATAGCTAAATGGGAACAGGCTGACAGTGCTTTGATTTGTAGCAGGGCTACTTTTTGCTTATCTACTGGATTATTAAAATCCACATGCTGATGTATTGAAATAACCTTTTAAAGAAGAGGGTGATCTTGTGCTTGGCAAAATTTGACCTTACTCAGGTTATTTCACCGGAGAGACACAAAATGTCCAGTGACACAGAAGCAAGGACAGAACAGAGCTTCAAATCCTTTTCCGTTCTTTTTTTCTGTTCTGCAAATCTGCCTGGTCTCTGTATTGAACACAGCCAGGGTCGTTCAGCACACTGTTGCACACAAAAAAGTATGCAGCTCACTCAGGCAAAAAGTGAAGTTCTCAGTCTGAAGCATGAAGGTACAGGATATGGAATAGGGTAAAAAAATCCCAGTTCACTCCAGAAAATTCAATAGTCAAAGTAAGAAGAACAAAGGTTTAACAGCTGTGCTCACTCCTAAAGTTTCTTGTTGTTGTTGATGAAGGTCAGTATTTCTCCAGTCCGTCTACGAATGCAGAATGTAGAAAAGCTGGCATTTTGCTGAGGGGAAGAGAGGGCATTGCAGGAAGAGACCAAAAAAAGCTTAAAAATAATCTAAAGAAAAACTCCTATTATCTAAGTTACTAAATCTGTAAAAGGTAGAGTTCAAAAAATGAGCAAAGTACC
This sequence comes from Dendrocincla tyrannina, assembly GCA_035047865.1. NCBI lineage: Eukaryota > Metazoa > Chordata > Aves > Passeriformes > Dendrocolaptidae > Dendrocincla > Dendrocincla tyrannina. The sequence continues at coordinate 85,780,217 of JAWWMP010000001.1, forward strand.
TTGTTGGCTCTGTGAATTACTTTTCATAACAGTATATAATTTTCTTCACATTGAATAGAATCACTTCACCACCTAATGAATTCTGTCTGAATTAGAACACTGTAAGACAAAAGGTTTGTCAATTGTCCCCATCTAGAAATCTGAATAGATTAGTGCTGAGTAAGATGACAATATATAGTTTGAGAACCTTCTCTTCCCACCAGAATACTTAAAAAATACATTTTTCATATACAGATATTCTAAAATTAATAAAAAACACTTCACTCAGTCCTAAAGCAGTTTGTACTATTTTTCGGATGAGCTGCCCTCTGGAAAGAGCTAGTATAAACTGATTAGTTTACATTAGATTTCACCTAGTTTTAAAAAGCTATCCCATTCTCACTGTCCTTCTTGATGGTACAATTTTAGGCTGTGATTAACTAGCTAATGCCTAAGAAAGATGTAATTGGAATCCTTGTCTAATTTTAACAGAGAGAAGTCAGAAGTCTTTTGAGACAGCATAATTAATACACAGTTGAATACTGTTCAAACACCTCTAATGGAATCCACATGAAGCCTTTTTAATAAAAAAATACTCATTTACAGGGAAAGTATTTTCTATTAGTAACCTAAATGCACAGTCAGTTTCCTGACCTTCATGTAGGCTGCTCAAAAGCTACATGAATGTTTAGTTTAGTATCTTCATGCACAAACCACCATGGGTTTATGAGACCTGGGCTTAGTTGTCCCCATTCATCACAGGTGGTTATCAGCACATCACTGCTATATGTAGACAGAAAGGCATTTATTTTTCACTCCTTCTCACAGCTCCCTGAAGAACTATGTTACCTCTTTTATGCTTGCTGGTGCATCCATGTGTGTGGGAAGGTGCTCTTCTAAAAGCAACACCGCTACGTGAGATCAGTACATAGTATTCTCCTAGGCTAGATTAAGCCTCAGCATATGGCCTCACAATATGAACAATGCACTACTATTCAAGTGTCTCAACTCCTGCATCCCATTAAACTAAATATAATGCCAGCTATGAGACACCTAAAGAAAATAAAATCATAAAATTAAATCAAAGAGTTGAGTTCACTTAATGCAGATTTGACAAAATAAAAACACTTCCCGTGATTATGTGGTACTGTGATAAAAGTAGGCTTTTTCTTCTACAGGCTCACTCAATACAGTGAATTGTGATTGATTGGTGAGTATTATTAGCTCAGAATTCATAGATCCCAAAGGGTTGAAAGCACTGCAAAGAAATGTTTTCTGTATTAAGATAGTTGTAGCCAAAACGGGGCATTGTAAAGATTAGGCCAATGTGTGCAGTTCACCAACTGACTGACTGATCCCAAGGACTCACAGTGAGAACCCTTCTGAGCAGCCACCTATTTTATCAGGGGCTGTGTTGACTATAAAGATTGAAGAATAGTTGAAACACTGATATTTAAAATTAAGTCCATGGCATTTGTCCAGACCTTGCTTCCTTACATCAGTTGTGCAGAAACAGACATAGATTTATTTTTATCTTGCTATGCATTTGTTTTTTATTTTAAGTAATGGATTGCATAGAAGACATTCATGGAAAAAAATGAAAATGAAGTGAGCAATTATTTTAGGATAAATAAAACATAAGTGAAATTCCAGGTGTGTGCTTTTTAAGTTACATACCTGGTCCCTAGACTTCAGTCTTTAAGACTACTTTAAAACAGAAAGAGAAACTGTACTAGCCAGGAAACAGTGACTTGAAGGAGGAACATGATTGAACAATCTCTGACTCCATGGAAACCATAGCTGAAGGTCTCCTTAAGAGGGAAGACAATGAGAAAAACCCTACTACCAACAATAGAAGAAAAAAAAAAAAAAGAAGAGTGAAACAATGACTACAATCTAGAGCAAAACCTATGCAAAATAACCAAGAATTTCATTACAGGGAAACCAAGTAACAGCTGTAGAGCACTGTAAGTCTACATGTAACATGCATGCAGACACCACCAGTAATCTGTCCCCCACCTCATCACAGAAAAGCACCATATTCAGAACGGAAAGGCAGTCAGTGTTTCCTCTGTGGTAACAGGTGCAAATTACTATGGAGACCGATTGTCCTATGCTCTGAGATTTGCTTGCTATGCTGATTCTTATTTTATGTTTCACCTCTGACAAGCACCAAGTCCATAGACAGAGAAGGGAAGGCATAGCTAGAAACCTCCAGGGATCAGCCTGAAAGTAATACCTGGTAATATTAAAGTGACCACACGGTAGCTGAGAAAATAGAGTAAGCGGATTCAAAGAAGACAAATAAAGAGGAAGAGATGACAGTAAATGTATGACATAGGACCCATGGAAAATGAGAACAAACGAAAAATAGGTGTAGCTATGGTCTTAATGAGAGCACAATAATGGGATCTCGAAGGAGAGCCTACATTCCCCAGGGAAAGAACTGGGGAAAAATTTCCTCCAGACTTTTTCAGGGGCATTGATTTCTTTCAAGTTTGCTTTGTTTATTTCTTACTTTTGACTCCTAAAAAACTCCTGTCCTTTTTGCCTTGACAACAGTTCTATGGGTTGCACATCTTAATAGAATGTCTTTGTCATCAAAGAAGAAAAACTGTATTGTGCAGAATCTTCTCTAAACCTCGGGGAAAGACTTCTTTGAATTTAGACATATCATACTTGCTAAACATCAGGTGTTTTTCTCAATTTCTCCTTCAATACTACCATTGCTGAAATTGTGAAAAACTGAACAATATTTTTTGGCATAGAAATAACAGAATAATTTTGAAGATTGTCCTTCCTGATTCCGTCCTTTACTCTCTTGTTTGGTTAATAAGCAGAGGATAACACAACCAATAAAGACTCCATAGATGAATGAGTTTGTTGAATAGAAATAGGGAATCTAATTTCAATACAAATCATAAAAATAATAGTTGATGTAACCTTTTAATGTACATTATTCAAGTTAGCCAAAAAGAAATAAAATAGCAATTTCTAGCTTTCAAATCCTCTTTTGAATACTGTGTTCTTTCAAGGGGAGGATCTGATTTGCAAATGAATGTAAATCTAGATAGCAAGATTACATTTATTTCTGTCATTTAAAAAATAAAAAGTTTCATTGCCCACCCCTTTCTGTTTCACTGTTAGTACTTGTCAAATATTTCATTAATCTGCTGGCATTTTTAAATAACTTTGTTTGATTTTAGTTTGCAAATAAATGATTTCTTACACAAATTCAGAGATTTATGACTTCTTTCCCACTCTGGTTTTTTTTTTTTTTTTAAATTGTTTCATCTCTACATTCCCATTGACAAATGATGTCTTTTACCGATAGTTCCTCAACCATAAAAAGTAATTCAGAACATCCAGGTCCTTTTTGTTTGCAAATTTGCTTCTAGCCAGTCAACCCTTACCTAGTAGCCCCATTATTCCATCAGTTTATTCCATCCCAGCTACAGAAATTAAACTTCTTTTAAGGTTCCTGTAATCCCATTTCCTCCACTGTATTAGTTCCCTTTGTGTGGAAGCCTTTAGTAACTGGCCATAGATAGATTTTGTACCACAGATCCACAGATTTGAGTCAACAGCACAGATAATTTTTCGTACAATTTACAATCCAATTATCCAAACCAGCTCTCACTAGTTTGGCTACAAGGATACTATGTGAGAGTATGTTAAAGGTCTATATGATAACCACTGTTCTCCCCTTGTCGACAAAGCCAGTCATCTCATCAGGGAAGGCAATCTGTCTGGCCAGACATGATATGCCCAAGATAAATCCAGGCTGAATGCTGCCAAGCAGTTTTCAGTCCTTCTCTGCTTGGAGATGTTTTCAAGAAGGATTTGATACACAACCTTCTAAGGGACTGAGGTTATGCCTCCTTCTTGAGAATAGATGTCGTGTTGCATTTTACAGCCATCAGTAGTCTGCCTCAACCACCATAATCTCTCTGAAGTCAGAGAAAATGTCTTTCCAATGACATTGGCCAATGGATGCACTCCACCTGGTTCCATGGATTTGTGTGTATTTAAGGGACACAAGTGCTTTAGCCATAAACTCTCCAGGTGCTTGCCACTCATTCCTTAGGAGAGTTCCACATATTTAAGCTGCTCCTTTACATAAAGTGCAACCCTTTCTCTTCACCTTCCCAAATCTATTCCTGGAAAATGGGAGAGCAAGTCAATAAGCAAAGAAAAGGACCCTACCAAGAGGCTGCTCCAAAAATCCAGTCATGCCATCTGTTTCCAGCACCTAAAAATACACTCTGGTTTTGTTTACTTTCCTGCAACAGATACAGCCTCAGTGTTCCAGATGAACACATGCTTTGTAAGGTACCTATTTATAAGTTGTTGTACCATAAGAGTACATAAATGTTCTGATCCAAAGCCAGATCCCCAGATTTATTTCAGGCCACCATCAGTCTTTAAATATTTAAAGTTGAACTTAAAAATGCAATTTCTTAACATACAGGCCAGTAGTTCATATGAAGTTATACACTGTTATGCATAGGAATCATTTGATGTTCTATGTCACATGCACAAGGCAAAATTGAGAGCAATCCTAGCCTTGGAAAACACAGAAGAGAAATGGTAATTGAGTGAGATGTTTTTGTTTCAAAGAAATATGGCATTTCCTTTCCTAATAACTAGAAAACTCAATACATTAAGGAAATATAAATACCAAAATCAGTGATTGAAGATGGGACATGCTTTTCCCTCACTATCTGGCAACTCCAACTACATGCTGTGTAAAAACCCTCTTGGTAGAGTTGCTATTTCACTTAAAAACCCAGATCCTGGAAACAAGAACAACATGTGCATTGCCAGGTTGTCTTTTTAAAATTAAGTTTTAAGTCTCCCAGTTACAGGAAGAGAATTGAAAATAAGACTGTGGTTACAGAAATCCTCTAGAATGTCCCCTCTTGTCTGATAGGTATTTGGCACAATTACATTTGGTGTTGTTAGCTCACACTAAATGCCTGTAGCACCAAGAGGAAAGGCATTGAGGCTTCCGTGACAATCCTACATGGATTCGTGGACCAGCTAGTTTGACATTCAATGAGTTTTAGCCAATGTCCAATGCCAAGAAGATACTCACAACGCTAAACTTCTTAAGATTCACCTCTCTGCCATCACAGCATGTGAATTTCGTGTGTCTACACCATAACAACACGTGAGTTTTGGGTTGCTTTGTGACACAGCATGACACATCCTCCAACCTAATAGCCTGAAGCCTTCCCGGCATTGAACTATTAGTGTTACAGATCCTTGCAGATGTCTTACACAAACAGAGCGTAACACAGATGTCCAAACTAACACAGTGGCATAAATACAACAAAAACCTTAGAGATTTATTTACTTTTTTTTATACACCTTGGGCATATTAAACCTGATGCAAGGCCAAATGTGCCTGTTTTGTTGTACTTTTTAATTTATAAGATTACATGTCATTCACAAAGATGAACAAAAGAACAGGCAACAATTAAAAAAGTAGGAAACACCCCCTCCCAAAGTGAGACCAAACTCTGGTTGAGGTCAAAATCTACTATATGTCTGTCATCACCTCAAAAGTTTATCAGTTATAAGGGAGAAAAGTCACTTTAACTGTTGAATTTCTAGCTTTATATAAAGAATTATATTAAGCCAAAATTCTGTTTAAATAGACTTATTAATTAAAAATTAAAGATAAGCAATTGCAGAAAACCTCCTTTTGTTGTTTTTGTCTTGATTCAGACAGTATAGCAAATTCATTTCACTTGTTACTATTCTAGAAATATGATTGTGGTATATCTATCACACTAATACCCATATATTCAATTTTAATAATCTTGCCAGGTTCAAATTTCCTACAAGTTTCATATTGAATATCTTAAAATCCTCCAGGACTGGAAAGTAATATTCTATAGACAAAATGGCTTAATTAAAAGGTCTTAAAAATACTGACACTTTAATGGAGTACAAAAGTATTTTAGGCTACTTAACAAAGGCTCTTCAGTTTCTCAAGGCCTTATCCAGATAGAAAAGTAGTAATTTATACACCTGAGCTGAGAGGTGAGAAGAAATTAAATACTATTTCAAAGAACATTACAAAATCGCCTTGAGAGATTTCTAAAACCTTGTTTCTTTGACAGTCACCATAAACTTTCTATTAAGTTCTGACTATTACATGTACTAGCTTTTCCTGTGGTTTCAAAGTGTTTTATGCCTGTAATGAATAATGGTTTTAAAATGAAGTTTAGATTAAATTGGTGAAGCAGATTTTCAATTGTAGTCTGTCATTCAAGATGGTATTTGTATGATGATTACTTTCCAGAATGTCAAAAGATTTCCCTCTGACCATCACTAGGAAGTGTATATGTCTGTCTGAATGATATTTCAGTCTCACATTCTGTTATTACTGTTGTCCAGAAATTCTACAGAGATAAAATCTCAAGAGAGAAATGTCAATTATGCTTTGCCTTTCTTTATTGGAGGAACACCATGAGAATATACTTTACAATATTTCAGCTCTTCTGCTCCAAATTCTGATTAAAATGAAAAAAAATCAAAACTACATGATAAAAAAAAATTTCTGGAAAGATAAATACTGAAGTCTTTTTAGGGAAAGCTTGTCAGATCTGAGCAAAGATCAAAAATTTATGATCACGAATTATTTGAAGGATGCTCATGAAACAGAATTTAGAAAAACAAATTCACAGGAACTTTAAAATTGTGTGGTAGGTATTTATATGGTTTATGTTTTTTTAAGTCTTGAACAGTAAAATAATTATACATTTTGTTTCTCTGTTTGTTTTTTAATCTTTGCTTTCTATACTAGCTCTCTATGTTCTCTGTACTTCCTAAATCCATGTTTCCCATCACTGTGAATAAGCTGAAATTCAGCCACAGTTCTTGAGATTCCTACCTGTGAGTTCTACCTTATATCATTGATTTTTGGGATCTGTCTTTTCAAAAACTGACATGACTATCCACTTTTCTCCCCTGTCAACATCTGCATCACAAAAATATTCTCTACTCCTTAAATTTTCTCATTATTTTTCCTGGGCTTCTTCTCTTGGCTTTTCATTATGCCACCTTAATTGTATGCAATTGTCTAGCTGAATGTCACTTCACACTCCGACACAGAGGTCACCTTGATTTTCCAAGCAAGATATATTCTCTAGGTGTTACAGTTATGCTTTCACAGGTGAAACTCTACCTTGCAATTCCTTTCTCTTTCTTGACAAAGAATGAAGAAGTTGGAAAGAATATTTCTTTCTTTCCAGCTGAGGGAGGGCATTCTTTCCACAGCCAGACCATAGAGAATTGCAAAGAAAGATCATGTAGGTGGAGAAAGGAAATGATCATGTAGGTGGAGAAAGGAAATGATCATGGATGGAAGAAGACATTAGGATGAAGTGAAAAAAGGAGGAGAGAGAGGCAAAAGGGAAAATGAGAAGAAAGGAAATAGGGGGCAAGGGGGAAGAGAAATAAAATTAAGTAGAAAGAAGAAAAGGAAAGGATTGCAGAAGACAGATACCTAGGTGGTTTCTGGAGAAAGTTGCAAAAATAGGAGAGGATTCTGAGGGGACAGGAGAAAGGAGAAACAGCTCTTCTGCCTGATCTGTGACAAGAACCAGAAGTATTGTCTAATTTTAGCAGAGTGGAATGAGTTGCTGCAGTTAGAGTCAGAGCCCTTGTGTACTGTTGTTGTGCGAATGCCAATAGCCAACAGGTGGAATAATTAGCTATCACACCTGTATGCCAGGGACCTGAAAATCAATTCCTGGAATATGAACTGTGGGGAGATCCCTAGGGAAATAAAAGGATAAATTATATATCCTGCTTGGCTTTTGAACATATTGTCTGTCTCTTTCAGTCTTTGGAAGAATCCCCAAATACTAATCAACTAAAGTTTACCTTGTTTGCAAACAATTTTCAAATCTTCCTCCCCTTTTTGGGAGTTCCTCAACTAAGCCAACACTGAAAATTGATTCTCTTAAAAAGTTCTCAGGGGAGATGGTTTACACATACAGAGATTTTTACCTCTGAATGTGAACAAAATGTTCTATAAGAAAGAACCAATAATTTAACATAAATCTTATTAGAATGTGAAAAAGATGTTATGATAGAGTCAGTCAGCTTGGAAGGGATTTCAGGACGTCTTTAGTTCAATCTCCTGCTCAGATTCTGAAATTGATGCTGAACAGGTGTCTCAGGGCTTTCTCCAGTTGATCCCAAAAACAGAATCACATGATATACTGAGTTGGAAGGGATTCACGTATCCAACTCTTAGCCCTAAACAGGACCATCCCCAAAAGTCACACCATATGCCCAAGAGTATCATTCAAATACTTCTTGAACTCTGTCAGACTTGGTGCTGTGACCACTTCCCTGACAGGCACTGTCCTGTTCCAGTGCCCAACCACCCTCTGGGTAAAGAACCAAACAAAAGAACCAAACAAAGAACCAAACAAAACCTCCCCTGATGCAACTTCAGGCCATTCTCTCAGGTTCTACCACTGGTCACCACAGAGAAGAGATCAGTGTCTGCCCCTCACAAGGAACTTGTAGACTGCAATGGGGTCTCCCCTCAGTCTCCTCTTCTCCAGGCTGAACAGACCAAGTGACCTAAGCCACTCCTTGTATGGCTTCCCCTCAAAGCCCTTCACCGTCTTCACTGCCCTCCTTTGAAGAGTCTCCAATAGTTTAATATCTTTCTTGTATTGTGGCACCCAAAACTGCACACAATATTCAAGGTGAGGCTGCCCCAGTGCAGAGCAGAGTGGGACAATCCCCTCCCTTGACCGATGCTTTGCCTGATGCCCCCCAGGACAGGGTTGACCCTCCTGGCTGCCAGGGCACTGCTGACTCAGATTTAACTTGCCATCAACCAGGACCTCCAGGTCCCTTTCTGTGGCACTGCTTTCCAGCATCTCATTACCCAGTCTGTATGTAGTGTCAGAGTTGCCCCATCCCAGGTGCAGAATCCAGCACTTTCCCTTGTTGAACTTCATATGGCTGGTGATTGCCTAGTGCTCTAATTTGCCAAGGTCTCTCTGCAGGGCCTCCCTGCCTTCAAGGGAGTCAACACCTCCTCCCAGTTTTGTGTCATCTGCAAACTTGTGCAGTATTCCTTCCAGTCCTGTGTCCAAGTCATTTAAGAAGGTGTTGAAGAGCACAGGGCCTAAGATGGAGCCCTGTGGAACCCCACTAGTGACAGGTCACCAGTCTGATGTTACCCCATTTACTATTACCCTCTGTGCTTGACCTGTGAGCCAATTGCTAATCCTCAGTGGAAGACTTCATAATGTCTCTGGACAACATACTCCAATGCTTGATTGTTCTTTGTGATTTTTCATTTTCTTCTACTAAGTCAGAACCTCTCCCACTTCAGGTAATTACCACTATCACATTAGTTCACCATGCACTTCAGTACAGTATCTACACATTAAAGAATACAAGCATGCAGTGGCCATTAATGTGTTTTGCTTTGGTACATGCAGTTATGTAAGATACCAGGGGGAAGACACCCTTTGGTGGCTGTAATGAATCACAGCAAGCATGACTATACACAAAAGTGCAACTGTAATTCTGGAATCATGGAAACATCTCAGTTTTCCTGCTGAAACTAGTAGTGACCAGTCTCACTTTGCTTAATTTTTGAAATCTGATGGTACCACAGACCAGGATTTTTGAGTGTCAGTTCTGCTAAACCTTCACATAGGAAATGTTGCTATATTTTGCATGTAAATAGATAGAAACCTGCAGTACAAGTCTCCCAGACAACTCTGAGGTTTGCAAGCTGCTGAGAATAGCCTTTTATCTTCCTCTCTGCAGTCCTGTGTTGGTTAGACAAAAAAAATTTTAAAGATCTCAAGTATGAACTTTGGAGAAAGGTTTTGGGGACAAAAAGAATGAAAGGGAATACCATGTTATAAAACACTTGGATAATTCAGTTTGCTTTTAATCATAAGAGACATTTGTCTGAGAGCTTGTGGTTGTCTTCTCTGGCTGTCAGAAGCCAGAATTGTTGTCCTATTGAAATGCTGATTTTCAGACAACTGCTGTGAACAAATACACCATTCAGACCTCAAAGTTCCCTTCTGCTGAAAGTCATCACGTGCTGACAATCTTCTCCATGCTCATTTGGTCTGGTAGCTTCATTTGAACTCAATCAATACAGAAAGAAAATACTTGTTAGGTACACACAGGCACTTCTCCCTATTTTTTTACTCCTTTTAACTTAAAAAGAGCAAGTGACTTTCCAGAATTAAAATACCAACAATACTGAGTGCTTTAAATGGTTACCATTGTTTTTCCCTAAAGAAGGTGGCATTTTGCCCCATTCTATATAAATACATAGGAACTGCTGTAAGTGAAAAAGAGCTACTATCCTTCCCTAATGTGTATATTTTGAAATAAGCCTATTGAATGCACCTACTGCAGTGAAAAAATCAGAGTCAGAAAAAATTCAAAAACAGTAAAATAGCTTGTGTGTGATCAGGCCACTCACAAGCAAAATAAAAAAAAAAATGTATTGAATATCTGTCTTAGTTCCAGGAAGAACTAAGATATCTATATCAGCCAAGTAATAATCCCTCTCCTTCAAATTTAGAAAATA
>JAWWMP010000001.1:85790898-85801629 GCA_035047865.1 Dendrocincla tyrannina
ATAGAGGGGGTAGAATACATAACTTTGATCACCCCCCACACAGTGATAACTGGCTCCTCCTGTTGAACTAGGACAATATCTCTCCATTTTACTTTTAAGATAAGATTTGAAACTAAGTATCACATTTAGGATTCAAGTGCCTCAGTTGTGATACAGTGGACACTCTGTTGATGACCAAAAATTCACAAAGGTAAAATGTATGTTCCTCAAAAAGAGATGATACCTTTCACAGGAATAGTTTGTTTCCAAAGGAAAAAAAAAATCCTTGAAAATTCTTCATCAGCTCTGACATTCAGCCTTCCTCAGTTCAAATGGCATGAAATATGCAGACTGTACTATTGCAACCCATGAAGATAATAGTATTAACAGATTTTTTTTCAAAGCACAATTATACAAAATGCCCACTCAAGTGTCAAATCAGTTAATGCAGATTAAAGGAAGATTTATAAGCATAGCAGCATGAGAGTGCCTCAAGGCTGTATCTAAATATTTGACATGTATTCCATTAAAAAAAGTTAAAGGACAGTCAGTTTGTCCATTTTACAGGATTCACAGTAGGATTTGTTCTCCTTTTTGCTTCATCCTGTTCAATTCTATACAGCTTCTTGCATATTGCTTTTTTCCTTAGTACATGCCAGTAATGAAAAGATTGAAAACTATCACATATGTTTTTTCTCACCCTTTCTCATTCTTCTACGTGTGTCTGTGGGTTGTATGTGCAGAAGGATGCACATCTGTGACAGAGAGAAGAACAGAGATTCTTTTGGTAGGTTTGTTGTTGTTATACTCATGCTGCTTGGTTTTTTTTACCAAGGACAAAACTGGAGCAGAAGATAGTGAGATCAGGATGGATCATTTTGTCTAATATGTTCATCTACAAATCCAGGACTGAGTTCATATTAGCCTTTCACACACATGATTTTATTCTTCTCTAGTCAAACAACAGTTTCAATTGGTAATGTCTTTAATATATCCTGTAGCATGGTATTGAATGATTTGAGCTTAGGGGTCAAGACTAGGAACTTTATCCATCTTTTTGTTGCATAAGAGGCCCACATCAACTGATGTGTTTTTCTAGTAAATGGTGTTCTAAGGATGAAATTAGAAAGATACTGAGGAAGGACGTAAATGCTGTGAACCACAATTCATTCCACTTTCTGATAATCAGATTTGTTTTAATAAGGCTGTTGGCTTTTCACTGGTGGTTGTTTTCCAAAGAGAAGAAACACTGATGTCAAATCAGGTTGCCAGAGTTAACAAAAATACATTAATTGGTACCTTCCCTGAACTGATGCCCTCAAGGCCGACCAAACAGAAGAGATGTATGCAGCTAGCCTTGCTTTCCAGTGCTCACCAAAAACACATCAGTGCAAGTGTCAGAAAAAGCAACAGACTATAGGAAACAAGTAGTCTGATTAGGGTTACATTGCAACTGGTGGAGCCAGGAGAACTTCTGACCTCTTAGATGCTCTTACCCCCATCAGGACATAATAAAGTAACACACCAGTTCTCCCCATACTGCCTTGGTTTCCCTGTGCAAGAAACTCAGGCAGAAAGAGATAAAAAACAGACTCATTGTTTTCTGCACAAGCTGCTAATTTGGCAAGATGCCCTAGAACAGCATGCACCTTTTCTTCTATCTACATGACTCCTTATCCTATGTTTACTTTCTCACAACTGATGGAAAGAGTTTGTAGAAAAATCAGTATTCTTGAGCTTTAACAGATTAGTACAAAAATTGTCAGAAGTCACATTATAAAACAATTAGGGAAAAATACTTTTTAATATGCATGGCTAATGCAAACATTAAATCATAACTTAATTTCCATTCCACAGAAATAATCTCTGTATTTAGATATACAAAACTGCTATGTTTCTTAAAGGACCAATTGAAAATCTATTTCCTATGGGAGACTATAAAAATATGTATTTAAAAAATAATTTAAGTTTCATGTCCTGATGTGCGTTTCTGCTTTCCCCACTTAGATCTTATCACTTCTTTGTTTGTCTGTCTGAGTTATTTGATAAGAAGAGACATAATCTACCCAACTATGAAAAAGGATTAAAATTTTATTCTCTGTCACATAGCACACCCTTTATACAAAATTAATCATTTTTAAGGAGACAGACCTGCATTTCATAGTAAGGGAAAGAGCCAGCCCTAGTTCAGCAACATCCCTCTTAGAGGAACAGGTAAGCAGGGCATTTCCCTGATTGTCCTCTAGCACTGTTAGCAAAGCAGCACTCAAAGCTGCATGACTGCCTTGCTTCCTTCCCTTTCTTAAATCCATCAGCACTGAGGATATATTTTTGGTTTTCCATTAATGTTTCAGGACTAGAAGCAAGAAAAGGATGGGGCTTTTTATTTCATGTTTCCAGGCTGCTTTGTTTTTCCAGGCTGTGTTAAAAGTAAATAAAGTTGACAAGACAAGGCAAATGAGTTGAAGACTTGATGTTTTCATCTAACATCTTGAGCCAGTTGCAAGTAAACCTTTAATGGCTTCTACTCACCTCATTATTATCGGTCAGTCAAGCCTAGCAAAAGTAACAAGTATCGACTGGGCTCCAGCCAAGATGAGTTTAAATATTAATCTGAGAGTCAATAGTTACTGTTTTTGTTCAACTCCTCTGGCATACTGCATGTTATCTGGCTGGCCTTGGCAATCCCGATCTGTCCACATACTCCTTTTCTCTCCTCTCCTTCTCAATTACTTGGTATTCGCTCTGGTTTTGACACTGGTTTGGTATTCCCTGGTTCTCAAAGTCCCAGAGGGTTCTCTATATTTGGAAGAAATTGTGCAGCAATTCTTCATTTCTTATAAGAGACCAATAATTTCAAACAAACACTGCTCATGGTTTGGGGGTGTATTAGTGTAATTTTAATGTGGCCACTGAGGTGGCCATAGAATAATAATGCAATCAATTTTTCCTTTGTTTTTTTTATCCACTCATTGCAACAACTAAAGTAATTAGAAAACTACATGCTCTTTGTTTCTTTAAAAATATGATACATATTCTACTGGAAACCTAAAATAGCTTGAAACTTCTGGATTCAAGCCAGGCTTGTCTCCTGTCTATGGAAATGTGCAATTTGCAAAAATGTAGCACTCCAAAGAAAGGAATACCAAATTAATCTATGATGTGACTTCTGTGTATACACAATGTAGTATACATCTTGGAAGGTGCCCTAGGAAGTTTCTTCAGGAATTCATTACCAAGGACCAAAACCTGCCAATAACCCAAAGATGAGTTAGCTATGCACAGAACCATGAGGAGTCTGGGCACTGCTGACTCTGAATCCACCTCTGAGTGCTGCCTGTAAGATCAGCCTTCTCCTTGTTCCTGTTACCAGTTTGCCAGTCATACTAATTAAGGGATGCACACTTTCACCTTTTTCTGGGTAACTTACCTGTACAGGTTCTTCTTATTTTTTGCATCCCTTGTCAAATTCAGCTCCAGATGTGCCTTGGTCTTCCTGACCCCATCCCTACAGAACCGGACTGCATCTGTCTACTCTTTCCAGGATATCTTTCTCTCTATCCACTGTTTGTGTGTTTCCTTTTTACCCTTTAATCTGACCAGAAAGTCTCAGCTCTCAGCCATGCTGGTCTTTTGCCTTACTTGCCTGATTTCTTACACCTGGGAATCAAGAGTTCTTGGTGTTCTATGGAAAACATTCCTAAAGATCTGCCAGTTCTATCCCTGAGGGCAGTAACGCAGGGATTTCTATTGATTAATTCCTTGAACAGCTGGGAATTTTCTTTCCTAAAATTCAGGGTCCTGACTTTTGAGCTGACCCATATCCCTCAGAATCACAAATTCCACCAGTGAAGGATCACTGTAGCACACGCTGCCTCCAACCTTGATGACCCCGATTAGCTCACTTATTTTGGTGACCATCACATCCTGTGCTAGGGCTGTTACCTGGCTTAAGAAATTATTCTCCTTGTATTCCATGAGTCTCCTGGATTGCCTACAGCTCGCTGTACTATTTTCCCAGCAGATGACAGGGTGATTGAAGCCCCTGAGCAGGACAAGCTCCTGAGAGCACAATGCCTCCAGTAGCTGGAGCAAGAAGGTTTCATCAACAGGTTCCATTGGTTTGGGTAGCCTGTAGGAGACATCAAGCACAAGGGTCCCAATGTTGCCTTGCTCTCTGATTCTTACCCATAAGCTTCTGACCTGCTTGTAGCTGTTCTTCAGATAACAACTCTTCACATTCTACCCATCTCTTGATGTAGGGGGAACTCCGTCATCCCTCCTTCCTCTCCTATTCCTCCTGAAGAGCCCGTACCCACCCATAGCCTCCCTTCAGTCATCAATGGCTACAGGCTGGTACAACATGGCTACATTTTCCAGTGATATAATTGTTACAGAGTGTCAAAATCAATCACTCCTTCTCATGTTAAAAAATATGCTGCAAAGGAGTGTGACAGTCTTCTCCTGGTGCTCTGTATATTAGAAATATGAACTCTGCATGTCAGAATTTGCAAATGCAGGGCTTCCAGGACTTCACAGCTTTTGGACCAGCCTCTTCATAAAGATCAGATTAATTTGCAAACAAGTTATCACATATCTAAATAAGCAAGTAACAAAAATATAATTATGAAGAATTATATTGCATTTGAGGGAGAAAGATGTTTTCTTTCTGCCTGCAGTGCATTCATGCCACACTGTCAAATGTTTGCTTAGAAAAAAAAAAGCAAGCTCCCACTGCACAGGATAAAATGCTTAAGGGGGGGCTTAGCTTCAAGTAAAGCTGAATATCACGAGATCTGTGATGAAATGATGGGAATTAACAATGATTGCCACATGACAGAGATTCCAGAGCCTGTTGCTGATACAGTCAGCTGTCAGACATGCAACCAGCCACCTGCCTTGCTTCAGCATTTTCTCTTATTTTCTACTGACAGCATAAGCATAACTTAGCTACATATATTCTTGCCAAAAATAAAAGGCTCTCAGGCATGCTTTTCTTTTCTATTTTTTTTTTATATTGATTGATTTTTTAAGAGAAATCTTGCTAATAGAAAATTTAGAAAAATAAGAATGGTTGCTTTCTGTAATCTTTTAGATTTCCAGACTCTCTGTATAAATGTAAGTAAGAGCTGAGGGGTCCTATCCCTGAAACACAGACACCTATATTAATCTTCAGATCCTGGAAAAACAGCATTTTTTTTAGCTCTGAAGCATCTCATCTTCCTCAGACAATTGTGCAGGGCAAATTAAGACACCAAGGATCCTTGGAAGACCTCTGCAAAACTGGGGTAGACGCCAGGTTCCTGGAATAGCCCACCATCAATCCAGAGAGTATCAGAAAGACTGTGCTGGACTCAAAATATCATGAGTTAAGCATTTAGGCTTCACTAATTAGCACTTGCTGTAATTTTACTCTAGGGTCTACTTTTCACTGAAAGTAATGGCAACTGCTCCCTCTCCAGAGGAGCCTTCAGTCCTGTGGAGAAAAACCTCAAGAGTGACTATAAAAGGAGAGAGACAGACATTTGATCTGCTACTAGGACAAAACCCTAGCTCTTTGTGAGAAACAGAAGAGCACAGGATAGTACATGCATTAACCACTGCCATCAATTCTCCCTGATCATCAGGTCAACCCTTAAACTCAGGGAAGTTTTGCTGTTTTTTCTACAAAAGAAGTAGTGTATTAGTGGCTATAAGATGTAATACCAGATTAATTACAACATACTGTTTAAATTTGGAACCAGCATTGAACAACGTAGCTGTAAATGTTTAGAAAGGTACCTCTGATATACCTTGAACAATAAGACACAACACTAACAGAAAGAGTGGTGCTACAAGAATATCTACAATATGCACTAGTTTGGCATGAATCTACCATAAATAAGATCTAGAAAGTATAATTTTACAGCAAATGTACTATACCATGGGTGAATTTGAACAGTTTCATAAAAATATAGTACATCATGTTAGAGCAATTACATAAAAATTAGCAGAACTTTCAAAATTAACTTCTAATGTTTTTTATGAGTCTTGCCTTGGCTATGAAATAGAGTCATAAAAATCTAAAAGATATTTAATGCAGTGTCTCTTATTTATTGAGAAATTTATGGAGTCACACACAGAAAAGCAATAGTGAATTAGTCAGTAGTGGGTAGTCAAGGAATTGGATAACTGTTTGACTCCCTAAGAAACTATACATTACTTATGTTAGATAAAAAAAAACAAAACACCAGTAGGGAATTTTAGGGAAACCTAAGGAGAGTTAACAGTGAAGCAATGCAGTAGCAGATTACGTTCAGAAAGGCTAATGGAATGCAGAAATGAAATTACATAAGATTTTAACATATTTCAAATTCACTATACCCTCATGTCATTGTAGGTACCTCAGGAAAAAAATGCTTAGAAACAATCATGCTCACAGATTAACAAAAGCAAAAGAGTTTCCTTTAGAATCATAAAGACCTCATAAATCTTTGGGTTGGTTAAATTTTTTTGAATACTTCCTTGCACACTAGCCAAGGTATTTGAAAAAAATGTGTAATTAACCAGTCTAAAAGAGGGCAACAGAAATAAGAAGATATGGAAATGACTGTGTATGAGAGGGATTAGAAAATGAATAGGAGGATGGATGTGTCCCAGATATGCCTCACACATTGTATTCATGAATTGTCACACATGACACAAGTCATATGCTAGATGCAGGGCTTGGGAGGAAACTGTCAAAGGACATTTTTTTTCTGTAAATGCATTTCTTTTTTCCCACTTTATAAGACATCTCTATATTGACTAGTCTCTGAAGAAGTCAGTCTTCTGAAGAGAAGGATGGATGCATACACCTTAATTTCTATCTCCCTAAAAGAGGAAAAAAGCTACAGTAGCTAAAATATGCTCATCACAAAAACTGATTCAAGAATTCCATTGATGTCCCATGATTTGGTTCAGCCCATTACAGAGAGCACAGATAGAGGTTCACATGTGGATTAAAGCTCTTTCTGCACACTGCAATGCATTCCCAGCATCTTTAATGAAACTCCTCTCAAGATATGAACATTAAGTGATGTTCCTTCTAGCCTGTTCTTCATCAGGAGTAAAATTCTGCCCTCAGACTTTATTAATGATTCTGCTGATGATACTCAAGATGAAACAAAGCACAGCTCATTCCACAAAACCAGCATTTGCTTTTCCAGGCTAGGAGAAACATTAAAATTGGCAATGGCAGCTAGTTCTGTTAGAAAAGTAATGATAGGAGGTTCAAAGTACTGATTGCATATCCATAAGAGGTTTCATGTTCAAAGGGGGAACAGTTGATTGAACTGAGTGCATATTTAGAAAGATGGGATTTGCTTCTTTCAGGCTTTGTGTTAGGTTTGGATGAATTTCTTTTAAAAGCATTTCATATTTCCTTACTATTTTTTTCTGCAGTACTTTGCATACTTTTGTACATCACAAAAAAAACAAAAACAAAAAATTGAAAAACAAACTTTAACATTTAAAAGGCAAAAAAACCATGTTTTAAAACCTGACTGAGCATACTGGACCATCAATTGCTGGAAATTTTGCTTTCTCCTATTTTAAGTTGAACTGAAAGCACTTGAATTGTTCCTGAACCTTTGCATGTATATTTTGGTGTTTGTAGTAAGAATGGCATTCTTGGCATGCCCAGAATTTCCTGCCTTGCAGCAATTCTCCAGTAATGGGCAACTCAGGACACTGTAGACCTTTTCACTAGGGAAAAGATCAGTAATTGGCTACAAAACATACCATAATTCCTGTTGTCTAAATCTAAGAAGCTTTTAAAAATGATCAACAGTATCTGCAGTTTGATCAGAATAGCAGCAAGAAAAATAAGACAATGAAAACCCATTAATCAACTCAGGGGGCTTGGGAGGGGGAGTTTGGGGGGTTTTTGGGGGGGGGGTTATGGTGGTTTTTTTGCCTTTGTTTGTTTGTTTGTTTGTTTCTGGCATCTTGCATTGCAGCTTAGTATTACTGTGTCTGGTAAAGGCTATGGCATAGCCTTTCAGGTTATTTCAGACCTCAAGTATACAACTAGCACAGATTCCCCCCATAAAGCTCCTTGTACATAATTAAAAAGTTCATTGAGCAGATGCTCAAAACAAGGTGCAATGGGTTTGTCAGTTTCATTTGGGTATGGGTGTCATGTGTTGTCACATGAAGGAGCACCAAGATTGAAGTTAATCTTGAACACATGGGTGGAGACAGGAGGTGCAGGTTTCTGCTGATCTGAAAAAATGAACACCTCAAACAATTAACTGCTGCACAGGTGCAGGTGCAAACATGCTCACGTCATTGTGCAGTGTGTCTAGTCCTCCCAAATTAAGAACATCCAGAACATTCAACAGGAATGTTTTCAACAGGAAAACTACAACCATGTAGGCCAGCTGGAAAACTGTCACCAGATGACTCTAATGGAAAAGAGTTCTTTCAAGTAGCTAAGCCATACAGCCACTTTTGCCTACTGTTTAATCTGAAATGCTCTTAGTCCCTCAGAATAAAAAATAGTGACTATTAGTAGAGAGTGATCTCATTATGCTTAATAGCTCGGAATGTATTTTTCTTCCAATGCTTTGTCCAAACACTTCTGAATCCTTACGATATTTGAGCACCCACAGTACCCTATGGTGGAAGTTCCACAATTAATGTGCTTAACTTCTTATTTCCAGTCTGCCTTTTTTTTGCCTGTGTCTTACTTGCTTATTCTTGTGCTGACATCATCCTTCAGACAGAACACCTCTGCCTTCCTGATGTTTATGCGAATCCTAACTACCTCAATAAACTAAATTTCATGGCAGAATCCTGAAAGTATTTCCACAGTGCTCAAATCAGTGCTGAAGAGAGATATTCAAGACAGTTTAATGTGCTATTTGAGTGAGAAAAGCAGCAGAGCAGCCTCCCTTGGCTCAGGAGGATAAATTAACCCAAATGAAGAATGACAGTGACAGAATATTTTTATGTAACAGCATATAGTGCTTTAAAACCACATGAAGAAAGAGTGATCATATAGAGCAAAATCTACCACAGATTGCTGCACTGGAATCAAGTGACAGTATTGATTCTTTCTTCACATTTACAGGGCAATGCACACCCATATCATGCATTGACACTGATGCCAATGTAGCAGCTCTGTATGAAGAAATCCTGCTTGCTACGTGTGGTTGATCAAATCAATCTGGTACACAGGATGAGCTGTCACATTGCATAGCAGTCCAGCATTATGTTACTGGGATCAACTTTTCACATAACGAATATGCTAAATGCACATCTACATAAGAACAGCAACTACAGACACACACTGACCATATGGCCTGAAAGGCCAGTTGATTCCTCTCATCAAGTCACCTGAAGCACATACAAAACTCCTACATAGTGTAAAGAGCTTCAGATTATTTCACTACTTCTTAAGTCCTATAAAAGACAGTAGAGAGCTCCAGGAAGTGTTCTTGAACAAGATTTTCCAGAGGAAGGGGTAGGTATATTTTGATAACCACTGTTAGCACACTGGGATAGCTCCTGTTGATAAGCGGTTGCTTTCTCCTTATTCATGCCAGCAACCAGACTAAGTAGGGCTCAGTACTCCCCACTGAAGGAACATCAACTGTCCTCAGAGTAACAACAGGGCGAGGATGCAAATTAACTGGCACTAGATGTAAATATTTTAGACAACATGTAAGATGAGTTTCACATTTCTGAAATATCAAGGGAAATTTGTATTAAAAATTAGAAATTTCAAATATTAAACTTCTTCATGTGTGTAGAGGTTCAGGAATATTTTCTGACACTTGAGCTTTTTTGTGCTTGCCTACAGTGGAAGCTACAAAGATTTGTCTGTGTGCTGGGGAGCAAACAAAAGGGATGCAGAGGGAAGCAGAGCTGTGCTGTGAATTCTACAAAGATTTTTTTTTTATTCAAAGACATACATCTTGGAATCCCAAATCAGCTTGTCCCCGCAGAAATTTTTCATAGAAGGCAGTAATAAATCATTCAGACATTCACTCAGTCATTCATTTCACAAGTCCCGCTGAGTGCCATGTATCTAGAGACTGCTATGAATATACACAAGACTGAAAATACAACCAAGTTATGTAACAAACAAATCATACAGGAGATGTTCTGGGTGATGAGAATAGGAGTGCTTAAATTGTTCAAGGAAAAGAACACAGTTCAGTATAAATCTAAAGAAATAAACCCTTGTTACCAAGATGACCAAAAAGGTTGACAGAACTATGAAACATTATTTTAATATTCCTCTACAGGTTTTTCCATCTGGCAAGAAACTACAAAGAAAATAAGTAGAAACTGTGACACAATCATGTTCTGATTTGTCCTATGTAATCTCCATCTCCACAGACAGTAGTAAATGTCTGTTGGTAATATGTATATGTTTTCAAGCGCAGAAGGGTTCTGAGCTAATACATCTAAATTAGGCAGAACCTTTGGAAAACAATATATTTGGAACTTTGCCATGGAACACAGCCTGCTGAAGTTCCCACCAATACCCTCTCTCTTTTTAAATATAAACCACAGACCATAAATTACTTGCATTCAGCAACTGTCTAACTATTAGGGAATGCAAGGTTTAAAGTGACTTCCCTGTCTATTAGAGTTCACTTTCCTTGGATATTGCTAGCACTAGACTAATAAAATTTATGTGGTATGATGCCTAAGGGTTTCTTTGATTTTTGATTTTTCAGTTTTATAGATGTTAGAAATTATTGTAGATCTAATGTACTA
>JAWWMP010000001.1:85801729-85831129 GCA_035047865.1 Dendrocincla tyrannina
ATAAAGACAGGGACAGAAGGACCTCCAAATCTGAAGCTTTGGAAGGCCTCCAAGGACCTGACATGCTGTGAAGAAGAAAACAGCGATGAAGGAAGGGTCCCGAGACCCCAGACCCAATTCCCGAGAGGGTGTGCCGGGGGCAGAACGGGGCGGGACTGGGGGAAATAATGGAATGGGATTGGATGGACATTATCATAAAATCCTGTAACGCGGTCTAAAGGGGGGAGGTTCCTGTGTGAATGTGTTCCTGAAGCCTGTTGGCTTATTAAAGCTCCTGCTCACTTACCTATCTCCTACTAAAAGTTGTCTGCAGTGTTTTTCCTCACTCCTTAAGGCAACAGTATGTTTAATTAGTATCTTTGGACCTAAATTTTATTTTTAAGATCACATACACCTTCCCCAACAAAAACAGCAGATTGCCACAAGATAAGAGTAGCTTCATGCAATAACAAAGATAGCTGAGGTGCACAGAGTGCAGTGACAAGCGTTCATCAGCAGAAAAGCTCATTCAGGAGCCACCTGCCTCTTGTTCAGTTGAGTATGCATGTATTCTGCACTCCTGAATTAAACACACCACTGTGTATTTCTGCCCAGGCTCACTTATATACATAAATGAAAAAAAAAAAACCAAAAAACAATATAGTGATAATATTTGAGGGGAAAGATTTCTTAAAAACATTTTCTGGGGAAAAAGAAAAATATATCCTGAAATATAACAGCTGAAATTCCAATTTGTATTATATCGATGATCACTGTATACTACTTATAAATGGAAATCAGTACCATCACAACAGCATTTTTATTATGAAGACATTCAATAGTGTTATTGTTCTACCACTTTAAAAAGTATTATTGAGAAAATCTATTTTCTAAATAGATAGACAAAACAATACATTTCTCTTTCAGTTTTGAAGAACACATATTCTGGGTCTTGGAATCTGTCAAATTAAAATCTTTGGTGGAAACACTTTTAAAACTGTTCGTAAAACATTTGCATTGTGTAGCTTTGAATTACAAAGGTGTACCCATGAGCAGAGAGCTCTCAAGTTTTTTTCAAATGAATTATCATGATGGTAACTTCTTACAGTAATACTGGACCTCAAGATTAACTCACCTGACTTTTGTTTTCCATCCATTTCACCAAAGTATTTGTTTTGCCTGTTAGAAAGGTTTTGAATACACCAACACTCCATACAACACAACACTGGGACTACTGGACAAGCTGAGCAATAAAAGGAAAATTAGATTCACAGTAGTTGCACCATTTACTTTTATTATGAAACAGAGAGGCATTACTAAGCTACGTGATATCAACTCTGATGTTCTGAGATTGCTGGGTATGTCCCCAAGCTGTGCACCTCCACCAGAAAACTGTAGTCTCAATTCTCATTTGAATGCCACATAATTGAATAGATTAACATTGCACAGACTGGTACAAATATCTGCTTCTGCTGAGAGTGTGACCATAGTATCAACTAAAAATGCTGGTTCTGGCAAAATAACAGAGAAAACTTACAGAAGACTTCTTGTGATAAGTTCCATTGACCAGAAGTGCAAGAGAGGAAAACCAAAATTCCCTGAATATTTGAGCAAACATGAACTCCCTACAGCTGTTGGGGAACAGTTGAACAACCTGACAGAAATCAGAAATAAACTCATGCCTCTGCATACCAATCATATACAACAATAAGGCATCAAAGTAGCACTTACAGCTAGAGAATATCAGAGGACATGAGTGTTCGTCCATTGGGAAGTTGTGCAGCTGCAGCTGGCACTCCGCGTTGATGGTAAGCCTATGAAGAAACCAAGTGCCTGTTACTACATGCCAGTACAATGAACAGTCAGAGTAGAAGTCAGGGTAACCTTAAGTATCATTCAAGAATGCTTTCACATCCATAAGTAAGGCCTGAAAGGAAATAACTATATTCGCAGACTGTTTGTTGGCTAATTAAGCATGATCCAAGACAATGATAATTACCTAAAATAGTTTCTTGATCCCAAGAAATCTGTGCATATGTTTTTCTCTAGATAATTCATCACTGAGGGACCTGGGATGGAAACAACTATTCTTTAGACAAAAACCCAAACAAACTAGGAAATATGGCTGATGTGGTAGTCTGTAATTCCACAAAATTAGAACCTCATAGAGAAGCTTATAAAAAGTATTCTCCACATATATCTATATTTTGAACTTAAAATTCTTTCAGTCGCTTTCGGCTGTCTCTCAAAAACATAATAAATCTCTATATGCCATTCTATATTCTACAGATATAACAAACAGATCAGCAGAAACATCTTTTAACCCTACTTGAAAACTTGTTTTACATGACATCCCAAACACAAAGGAATGGAGCTGATTTTAAAATTACTAATAAAAATCAATAATCTTCAGTCTGATAGCTTACAAAGTGATTGTATTCATCAAGAGAGATTAAGTGCTAGTTTATTGTCCAGTCTTTTTCAAGAAACAGTACATAATTGAATGCCAGAATTTATGCAGCAAGTACGGGTCATGTGGGTATTTCCTTTTGGAAACTGAATAAAAATAACAAATGGGATGGAGAAACGTTTGTGTCTCTGATTTAGGATGGCACAGAGAAAACTTCTGTCTTGGGAAAAGTCAGCTGTGAAGAATTTAATAGTGTTATTGTGCTGACACTAGAAGAGGATTTGCACTGTTGCAGCAGGAAGAAATTCACACTCAGAAGTGGGCAGGGAAGAGGATGGAAACACAGGGAGAATGACTGAACCTTGTACACTTTCTCCTGAACACATATCACTTATCAACATCTGCCAGTACCAGAGCATACAGTAGTTACTTGTTCTATGTCATATCAATTCTGACACTTAGGTCAGATAAATGTTTTGAATTACATGGTGTCAACAATGAACAGTGATCATTCTAACAACTTTTCTTGTGTAAACAGGAAGTTGACCTGAGGGGTCAAAAAGTACTCCAAATATTTTTCACAAACTAAAAATGCTCATTCCAATGGGTTGGGTATTACCTCTCTTTTAGTTATTTGAGACAAAATTTTCAGTCCATTCAGCAAACAGTTTCTTTAGTGATAACTACTATTATGTAGACACTTAACTTGCCCTGAAATACTAAAACAGGACTTAATAGAAAACAAAAGAAAGCAAAACAACATACCTAACCAAAAACTCCTCATAAAAACACCCCAACAACTCAGCCAAGAGGGTATTGGAGTAGACATCTTAATCCCTAAATTTTGCTAAAGGCAACTAAAACAAGCAAGAGCTCCTCACAGTGGGGCAAGCATAAGATGGAAAGGATAAAAATATCCGTAGCTTTTCCAGCTTTTTATTTCTTTTCTTATTTTTTGCCAAGGACTTTCTATTGGACCCCAACTGCTATTGCAATTATGATCAGAATATGCAGTTGCACCAAGAGGGCTGAACACAATCACTGAAGAAAATGTAGCGTGAAAGAGATGTTTCCGAAACAGTTTGCTGTGTGGAACGTGGCTTATGGCAAAACCTCCTTCTGAACAGCTCATCTCTTCCACAAGTAAACACATATTTTGATTTCCACAGATTTTTTTTTCTCATGCAGAGATATAGTATACTGTATCTATAAACCCTGTATATATATATATATATATATCCTACATTTCTAATATCATATAATTTATTTCTAATACCATAGAGTCAATGGTATCACAAAGATTAGAAATACTCTGAAAACCTTTTCTCCAGCCATTCACCCTTGTGATGAGATGTAACAGACTATCTTTCAACATGACTTATTCAAAGAATCAAGTATTTGCATTAGCATGAACGTTCTAGAAATGTTTTTATCCAGCCCTGCATCTAACTCCACCAGAAAGTTTCGTGACAGATTTTATGGGACTACATGCTCCTGATTTTATTACAAGGACTAAAAAGCCCAACTTCTACAATTTAGACAGACTTATTTCTAATTCTTTCTTGGAAAGACAAGACTTTGTCTTTTAAAGGGGGCAGTATTTATGCCTGAATATATAAATATTTATAAAGCATGGTCAGGTAAGCATCAGGAAAAAAACAGCTGAGGAGAACAAAAATACCAATGAATACCTATTACTACACCAGAAGCAGAAGAAGCTTTGAGTCCTGCACCTTGCCCGGTGCTCACCTGAGGGTGTACAAGATCTTGCCATCATTCCATATGCGGAGCAGCTGGTTGGGGGTGGTGATCCAGTGAGCCTCTGCTGTCTTTGAGTTACGAAATATTGTGTCTGGGATCCAGATCAAGCCAACCATGTTGCTGTTCAGGGTCAATATTTTCATGGTGCTGTTGAAGCGAAGGCGGCTATCTGTCCACGTCTGGGCAAAAAATATATCAATTTGATACTCCTGCAAAGAAAGCATGAGACACAAATTGAAATCTGTTCCATACTTCCCACTACTATTTGGTGTTTGATTAGGTCTTTTCTAGTGCAGTGCAACAGGATGCATTCTGGCCAATGTTTTGGTTTTGTTTTAATGACTGAGGAATTTTTTTTTTATCCCCTTCCCCCCTCCCTTTTTATTTTCACCTCTAGTTGCTTTATGAAAAGGCCAAACATCTCACTTGCTTTGGTCCTGTGCCATAACAGATTCTGCATCAGCATGTTCTTTTCCATTGTCTCTGAAAAGTTACAGCTACAAGGTACAATTTGTGGAAACTTCTTTGTCATAGGACAGACTGATAAAAGATATGTGAAAGATGAACAGGACCAAAACACATAAGCTAGAGAAGGGTAAATTTCCCTGAATATGCCTTTAAGGGAAGAGGCTGTGTAAATACAATAAATTAATTGTTCTGTTTGCTAGCAATTGTTCAGCCACTGTTTTTCAGGCCACTGCAGCAGAATTAAAAGGCACGTTCACATTCCTTTACAGATACCTCATGTACCCCTAATTCATCCTTTCTTTCACTCAATGTTTACTACTGTGCTCCTGTAGGCAAGCTGTCATAGTAGGTATAAAAACAGGAATTAAAAAACATATGGATAAACAGACAAAATTATATAGTTGAACATGTAAACATGCTGAGTTATGCATTTAATACCCCATGGAAGACACTGTATTTTAATTTTGTATTTGAATTGTGAATTCCAGCCACTAGAGGCTGGGAAAGGTCATGTTTCATTTGTTTATGTTCCTCTTCCTCTTTTCAGACTGTTCTCGTTTTGAACCCTGTAGAGACAGATATCTGACCATGTCATGCAATATCCTCTCAGTATATATATGCATCTATAACAGCAATGGTGTTTGCAGATGTGACATAAAGTGTATGCTCTAAAACAAGGTAATATGGAGACTGGCAACAACCCAACAGTAAACAACTCTTTAGGACCCCTGGTAGATGCACTCTTGGTATATCTGAACCAAGGAGAACTAAGGCTATGTGGAAAGTCTCGTATGTTTTGACCAGCCTGAACTTGGTTTTATTGCCTTTTGGTTTGTCTATTCTTAAGTTTTAACAGAACAATATTGTATTCTTTTTCTTTACAGTTAGTTGGTAAAGGTTGCAGTCTCAACTGAGGACAGTGCTTTCGCTAAGTGTCACCTGTTTATCCTATGCTATTACATTTTTGGCAGGCCATCCTTTCAAAGCTGATGTTGTAACACGAGGCAACCTAATTCACTGGCACTGTAATCCAAGTCCAAAACACACTTTGGGCCTCTCATCTCTAGGAGGTAAATGATCAAAAGGCGCTAGCATGTATCCAAATATCAGTAATAGATCACCTCAGGAATTAAAGCCTAGCCACCAAAGGACCATTTTCCTTCACAGCTTATCCCACTACCATTTTTTATTGTATTATTAGCTTTATTTTCTCAGGGAAGATGACAGATTTGAATCTGGAGACACTTTTCTTTCATATTGATGACATCTTCACACATCTGAAGGATGCAATGCAATGTACACAGTGTACCTTTATTATTCAGAAAGAGCATCCTTAATTCATCAAGTTTTATATGGCAGAGCACTGGTCTTGTTTCTTTACTGTCAACTCCATTTTCATTTTTGAAAGTCTAGTGACAAGTGTTTGGCACATTCAGCTTCTATAGAGAGAGGAATATGCCAGACATATCTATGGGTTTCTCCAAATGCTGAGTGAGTAGAGTTGCCTTTTTAGCTCACATGTGAGAATCTGTATTTATAGTATAAAAGACAATTTGTATACAGCTGGCTAATGACAGTGCTGTCTTTTCACAGGACAACTTTTCGCATGATATTCATATTTTAGCTGATTTTATATGAATGCTTCATTTTGCCTAAATTTAGAAGCAAGAATAATTCCTTTCTAGTATGTCATACATACTTAATGATTTTTAGAACTTAAGATATTCAGGATTTCTACCATGCCAAAAGAAAAGGAAGACCTGGAGCCCCCTAATATATGGTTCTAAGAAGGTACTGCAGCTAGATTTGAGAAAAGTGGGCCCCAGGAGCAGTATAAATGTAACACTGTGGTTTCTATTCCAGTAAACTACTCTGACTGAGAAATAGATTACATTAGACTAGAAGCAGGGTCAAGCTAACACACTGCCCAACTCCCATTTTGTATCTCCTTTACTTATTAGTGCAACTAGAATGTGCCAACAATAGTCATTACTCAAAATATCTCTGCAATGGGCCTCTGTAACTCCATTCACCTTAATAAAAGCATTTCAACTCAAACGGTTCAGAGTTCTTCTCAGTTAATTAGTTCTGTAAAAAGCTGAATTTTTCTTTTTGTAAAATGAGGTCGTAAAAACCAAGAAAAGTCAATAAGTTAGGTGAAATTAGTTGCATTCACTTTTTAAACACTATTTTTTGTTTACAATGCTGTCAGAATGTACAAATTGCAAAAAAACTTTCCCAGTAAAAATACACATTTCCATTTAATATCTGAATTGCAATTCTCTTCATTAATCCATTTTAGAAGTGAATGTTATATCAGTACATCCTTCACATTAATCTTTCCTACCTCTTCAGTCTTTAACCAAGCATATAATGGGGTATGATATTTATATATTCATTCTACTATGAAGGGACAGAGGTCACTTTCGAAACTGGCACTCAGTTCTTCACTTCTAATGGTTTTAAGCCTATGTGTATTTTAGGAAAATTACCTCTATCTTCACTGACAACAGATACTCCATTCCCAGTGAAGTCAACAGCTTCCATATGCTGCTTTGCACAAAGCTGGTACAGTGATCTCCAACACACAGCATCCAACAAGAAACTGCCAGAAGAAAGGTTTCTATGTTGGTTTTATATACAGGTCAATATAATATAAGAAAGTAGTGCTCTTCCTTTCCTAGCTAATACCTGCCATTTTAGATCTTTATGGAATGTAATGATTGTACTTAGAGAGTTCCAGCAGACATCAGGGTTCAGTGATGTGATGCCCCAGACCACTAACATCCTACAACTCTTAACAATATTTTTAGTTTCTGTTCTATGACTTTACCAGAAGTGTCATTAATTTTCTTCTGATTCTTTCCTTTTTTTTTTTTTTCCAGCAGCCATTGACTACTACAATGAACACAGGAAGAACTCAAAACCAGGAAAATTTTCAACAAGACATCTTCCCAGCAGCAGAAAGGTAAAACAATGTTCTTTGTGAAACGTCAAGGTCATGTAGAGTAAATTGTTCTGTTACTCAGTTTTCTTGTCTTAACAGTGCCTGATTTGCCATGCTAGCAAAACAAACTCAAGATTTTTCCTACTAATGCCACATAGTCACACTATGCCTCAATGCATTAACTGAAGCTGCACTCCAGAGCAGCCAAACTTTCAAAATGGCATTCTTCTTGATAGGGAGGAACAACCCTAATAGAAGAAATAGGTCTAGATGTTAACATGATGGGAAATTCTAGGGAGATCTTATTTCTTTTAGTACATATACATATTTCTGATATAATATTAAATTTCACTGATAGGAAATTCATTATAAACTTGAAAGGATTGATAGAAGTATAATTTATTATCAGTTTTAATGGATTTCATTTTGTTTGGCTTTCAAAGTAAATTCATGAACCATGGTACACGTTAAATTCCCCACTCTTAGAAACTTCATTGAAATGAAAACTCTTTGAGGATTCCACAATCTGTCCAAATCTGATTATAAAAGGATTTTTTTTTAATTATAAAGGAAACAGTTTTAAAAAAATGAAAAAGCAGGAATGTGAAGCTAAAATGTGAGAATGTTTCCTAGTTGAAGACTCCTGACATATGCAAGTTCTCAGCTGAATCTCTAACCACACAACATTACATCTTTTAAGAAACCTTAACCTATCAATATTTTTTACACTTTCTGGAAAGAGTAATGCTTTACAGTAAAACTGTATCAGCTTATTTATATTTTGTTTGATCATATGAAAAGATAAAGCCTCTTTTCTGGCAGCTAATGCGTATCTCTGTGTGAAATGTCTTTGTTTTCTTTTTCACCCTCTGATGATGAATAGCTTATGACAAAAAATTTGTCATTGTTTCTTTTTTTGCAACTTACCCTTAAATGGATAGTTTATCTTATACATTTCATCATGTAAAAAGGCAGTTTGTTCTACCTGCAAGACTTCTGCTTGCACAAAACACTCAGTACAAACTGAAAATTATAAGCGACATTGTGTCACTGAAAAGC
Organism: Dendrocincla tyrannina; assembly: GCA_035047865.1. NCBI lineage: Eukaryota > Metazoa > Chordata > Aves > Passeriformes > Dendrocolaptidae > Dendrocincla > Dendrocincla tyrannina. The sequence continues at coordinate 85,810,354 of JAWWMP010000001.1, forward strand.
TCTGTAACCTCTCCTAAGAGGCTATCTTTGAAAATGGGACTTTAAAATTGGCACCTGACAATGTTCATTTAACTTCCAGAAGAAAGTCCTAGAACCAAAAAAGCAGATGATGGTCCTTTTACCTGTACAGTATGCAAGCAATTGTTTCACATAGAACATTTCTTCCCATTCAAATTTTGTCAGTTTTCCTTTAAATCTGAAAAATTGGCTGAGAAAAATGACTGAACGAGATCAAGAAAATGAGATGGTATTTTTCTGTTACATACAGAGAAAGAAGCTAAAGACAATTTTTCTTTCTTACTTTCCATTGATTTGTGGATGGGGAGCATAACCCAGATTTAGCAACAGTATTACCTGCAAACTACTGTACATAGTCAAGGTTCCAACCACTTGATTTTTTTTTTTTTTTTTTTTTTTTTTTTACATTTTCAGATATTCCTAATGTGGTTTCATTAGTGCCTTGAAAATAATCAAGTCAGCAGTGAACTACTTGCCCTTCAGCTGTGTAGGAATGATTAATGATTGGGAACACCTTGAAAGTGCCATTGTTTGAGGCATCTGTAGTCACAGAGAAAAGTACATTCTTTTCAACCAAGCCTTTCATTGTTTTCTCAGTCAAAAGAGGCCCTAACCTGTTGTTGGCAATAAATGAAGCTTTTCTCGTATCATGATGCATCATTTTAGCTCTTGGTTAATTTTGGAAAATACTATTTAATTGGCTATCACAGTTAGGTAATGAATTTGAATAACTATGGATAATAGTATGGCATGCCTTTGTTGCTTCTGCTGCAGCCTTCTCATTTTCTGCATTTTCACAATTCTTTACAACAGTAAAAACAAAAATGTCAAGACTCTTGTCCTTGGAAAAAAATGCAAGAATTTCTTGCATGATACTTCCCAGGTTTTTGCTATTGCTGACCAGACAACACACCATCACCTCAAGACCCATTTCCCCATACTGTAGGAAGCCCATGAACAAATACTGCTATCTTTTCTGATTGACTCAGAATTATTTCCCTAACTCTTCTAAAATGTGTTTTGGGTTTGGTTGTTTTTTGTTTTGGGTGTTTTTTGTTTTTTTTTTTTTTCACTTTAGAGCCTATATCTTGATTGGTGATGGAGTGAGAGTGTCTGATTAAAGCTGTTACTGGAATTTCTATGAGGCTGGTACTCAATCAACTAAAAATAACTACATAATTAGAGTCCAGTTTAGATTGTGATTACTCTGTGCACTTCCACCCCCCTTGTATAACATATCAGCATACCACAACACACCACAAACACTGTTCCCATAAGCTCCAAACCAGTCTAATAAACTATGTAAGGGATAAAATCTCCTTTAGTTACAAAAAGTCTTGACTTCTCAAAGTGTAAGTCTAAAACTGTTCTGGAAGAAAGTATTAAACTTGGCTTTTATATTTCAGTCCAAACCATTCAGTACAAAGTTCGCTTAAAAAAATTAATAATAGTAGAACACCTTACATGCAAACAGTGACATGGAAATGTTAAGCATTTTCGTTTAAAAGGGGCCATGGGACTGGCTGTTCAGGGAAACAGGAGGGAAATGGGAGCAAAATCTGTGAAGAGTGGGAGTCTCCCGCTTACTGCACTCAGCCATAGACCACTGGTGAACACACCAAGAAATGTTCTTTCCTTATGCCCTTGTAATACTTGGATTAGAAGTACAAAGAGAAGGGTTTGAGAGATTGTGTTTTAATAGGAAATGTCCCAAATACTAAAACAGCACTCATGATGTCTATTTAGTCTGCAATTTGATGCACTTGAGAACATTCAAAGAGCATAATCTCTTCAGAGTTTGAAGTCCATTTTCAATAAAAGTATATTTTTTTTCCAGCCCAGCTCACCACTGACAGTTCAATCAACAATTGAATTGCCAAAATTACCCTGCAAAGGGCTGTCTGATTGATTCAGTGACCTCTTTAATTGTATGACAAATGAGTGAAAGAGGAAACACTCCTGCAATATAGAAAGAGTGGTTCCCTCTTCCTGAACCAGCACATTCACACACCTGATATAAAAAAAACCTTGAGAGTAATTGTTTGGAGCAAAACCCACCTTTAGCTTCCCCAATTCAGTGTATCTTACCCTGGGCTAGAAGGAGAATAGAATTGTCCTTTGACCAGTGGAACATCTTCTGAACAGACTTTTGATAGTTTGAAGAGGTACAGGTCATGCTCTATTTTTTATATTGATGGAAATAAATACTTCCACAGCAACTGCTGAATGATGTATACTGATTTTTCCCCAGAATGCATGGTGTATAGATTATAAAAAGCCAGGAACTATGGCAATTCCAGGAGAGCCCAAGAAGGTTAATACGTTACCTTAACACTACTGCTCACAGCTACTGGTTGTTTTTGCAGCCTGTGTGCAACTTGCCTTCTAGTTTCAAATATTGTTAAAAATGTCTCAGATATCCTATGGAAAGAAACTGAAAGCAGTGGAATGGTCTATCATTTTCCAGCATTTTGAAGCCTACATACTCTCATTTTGTGAAAATAATGCAGAAAGAAAGAAATGAAATCTGCCGGAGAAACCCCAGTAAAATAAAGAGTATATTTGATATGCAGTGAATATTCAAAACTCTTGTGGTATCGCTAAGACCAACACAAGCCTTCTGTGAGGACAATAATTGTCACACATGAGTCCTGAAAGTTTGCCTTGCTTTCAGCAGAGTTTATGATGAGAGGAGTAGCACCATTAGGGCTGCCTGTAACTTTTCCTAAAGTATCTCTGCCAGCCTGGGGCTTCATGTTTTCAGAGGCTGCCCAGAAGCTTAATGGGGGAGATTTATTTCACCCTGCATACAACACCAGGTTTTGGAGCCTGAGAGCCAGCATATCAGGGATCACCTTCCCATTCTCCACCAGTTATCTTTGTTCCCACTCTCTGTGCTCCTGCTCCCCCTCCAGATCCTACCCTTATTTCTAGTAGTCTCTATTGAGGGTGGAAAACCTCAGGAAACACTTTCCCACTTTCAGGTTTTATTCTTTTCTTAAACTGAATTTATTTTTCCCATTAGCGTTAAGGCTGTACCTTCAAAAGATCCCTGAAAGAAACATATGAAGAATGACTAGATTTACAATGGTAGTAAAACATATATCTTTGAAAATTTTCAGACTGTTTTATGTCTAGAAAGACTTGCAATAACTTGCTAGAAAGATTTTCAATAACTTGCTCTTTTGTAAGAATTTGCTTTGATACTTTCATAATAATACAAGCATGATGATTCCATGGCGAAAATACAATGAAAAAAGCAAAGTCAACATTGAGATTGCCACCAGAGATATAAGGGCTATTCAGGTTAGCATTGTCAAAATATTTCAGCAAACAGTCCCATTTGTGTCCATATGAATGCTGAATGCTTTGAGTCAGAAAAATAAGGAAAAAATCTTCTCATCACTGCCTCACCAGGAATCTCAGGGCAAGAAGGATGGAAGCTCTCTTTCTTCACTATAGGATTGCCCTCTGTCTGCTCAGGGGATTATTTCACTGATTTCCTGCTATTATAGAGGGAAAGACAGCTAATTTCACACTAAAAACAAAGCATGCAGTTACCATATAGCATCTCCTTTCTCTGAGAAAACATTTATCTGTTTCATTCTGCTTATTTTGGCTCTTTGGAGATTAGCTCCAGTCCTGCTGTATTCCAGATAAATTCTCACCCTCAGTTAAAGGAAGAGCTGGAGATTTTTGTTTTGGCCCATCCCCTGAAATCCCTTCATAACCTCTTCACTCTGCACTGGTGAATTATTTCTTCTACTTAGATCCATCATTCCATAATCAGAAATACAGCATGAATTCAGAAAGAATGCATTCCAGAAGACCAGCTGTAGATTTATTCTCTACCCTTTTGGTGGAAGACTCCTCATACTCATTAATGAGTAATATCCCTGCTTCCCATTTCTTTTTGGACTCTTCTGTTGGCTTCTGTTTCTCCTAAAGCATTCCCAGAGACATCCTGATTGCTATGATAATGCCACAACTGCATTTCCACAGCCTTGCCTCTTGGTGTGTCAGAAGGGCTAGGGTTCGTGTCCTATTACAGACTGGGCCTGAGGAGAAGCTTTGCCTTTGATGAGACATGCTCTTAAATTGGGCTACTTTAGACAAAGGGATGCCTAATGCATGCAAGGTATTTGCAGGGGAAGTACACGGCAGCAGCCAGATGTGATCACTGTTACCTGATGAGCAAAATGCTAAGCAGAATAGTCACTCCTAAGGAGACTGCTGCTGGAAGGAACAGTGTGTTTGGGATCGACAGAGAAAGCACAGTGCCCACTTTTACCTGCAATTTAAGGCTTTACTAAGCAGACAGGATGGGGTTTGAGAGAGAGAGATTCCAAATGCATAATTTAAGAAATCAAGGTTGTTAACTTGTGAATTTAGTAAAACAAACACATGAGGACAAGCTTAACTCCTGTGGAAATAGTAAAGAAATAAAAATAAATAATCCCTGATCAGAAGAAACAGAGAAAGAGCAAATTAGAAGTCTGTGAATATATATTAATCGCTGTACTTAATATAATACAAAACATTTACAAGATCTCCTAAGCATAAAACAAATTATACTCAGTAGTGTTCATAGACTACAACAAAGGATGTATCAACTTTATAAGCATAGTTCCTGAGGCATTACCTTATTCAAAACAGAGGCTGAACTTCTTTGTTCACAAAAAATCAATGCATTCTTAAAGACTGCACACAAGGAAACTTTATGCTCATAATTTCTCTATTAAAAAATCTCTGACCAAAAAAGTAGAAGTATGTTTTGCAACAGCTTTTATGCCATCAGGAAGCTAGAAAAGGAGAGGTTACCATAATGCTTTTATGTGTGCTGTCACTCTTAGCACAGGATCAGCTGTAAAGGAATGGGAGACAGAGAAGTGACAGGCACTCCTCTCAGGATCAAGGATCAGGCACAGTGATGGTCTTACACAGAATTGTGAGCAAGAGGCAAGATGTTAAGGAACATTTGTAAGGAGCAAAATAGCAGGTGGCAAAATCAGATGTGTAAAAGTCCTGTTCCAGCTGTTCCCCTCCAGTGTCATCTTTAGGGTACCTCCTGAGGCCATGTTGTATCTTAAGAAACCACATGCCACTCTACTACAGTACCTAAGAGTCAGAGAAAGTTGCTATCTTATGGTTGAGAAAAAAAAAAACAGACAAAAAGTTATAACCTTCTTTTTCTTTCTCAGAAGCTGAGATATTGAGGGCATTTATGTCTTCTCCAGGATGCAGCAAACATACAGCTCACCAGGGATGTAAGCCTCATTCTTTCAAACCCTCCTATTTCAAACCCTCTTTCCACCCATTAGTGAACATTTTAAAGGGCCAAAATAAATAAATACATATAATTCTATATTTTTTGGGCTTTTCTTCAAAACAAGCACTAACTCATTGATTGCACACCCACAGCTGAATAAAGGGGGACTACACACATAGCTCAAGCACCACACACCCAGTCATTCACTTTACTTCATTGCCAGCTGACTTCCTTACTCTGTTCCTCCCAAGGTAAATCTGCCACAGAGGCAGCTAAAACTAAGAAATGTAGATGCATATCAGTTGGTGCCATTCAGTTCTGGGGACAAGTATTGGTCCCTGGACATCTCTGATTTAGCAGAATAGACTTACCCAGATCACAAAGTCTACAAACACGATGCACATAGGATCCAAAAAGGGAGATTAGAATGCTGGATGACAGAAGTAAAGGAAATAAATGAAGCAACAGTGAATGAGGGAGTTATATCCTATATCCACAGGATGTGAATAGGTGTTATCCTCATTAAAAAAAAATTATGCACAAAAGAGCCAACTGTGCACAAAGTAGTAGAAAAAGATCATCTGTAAAACCCCTCCTTTGCATTTGAGGGAAATGCAAATGCTTAAGTGCTCTAAAAATGACTGCTCTGCCACATAGAGAGAGGGAGACACATAAGAGTTTTAGCTGTGTGCAAGTCTTTTTTCCTCTTGACCTCCAGAGGAGCCAGTGCAGCCCTCACCCCTCTGCACTACTGGGAGCATGCCTTAAGGGGAGGTTAAGACTTTATTCAAAATATATAGTCACTAAGACTGTGCTAGTAGGCTAGGCCTAGCCTTCCCACATTTTCAAGCTCCAATTCACAGCTTACCTCTTCAGAGAAAAACACAGCAGGCAAGTGACTTCACGCTTCATCTAGGCTTTACAACAGAAGTAAAGAGGCATTTCAGTAGGGGAAGTATCTGGAGGCCTATCCTTGTCTCAGTTTCTTCACCTCTTGCATTGTTTGTTTAGGTCTTTTGGTTTGTGGAGTTTTTTTGGGTTTTTTAAAAATCTGTATTTGTGGGCAATTCCAAGGCAAGCCCTGGGCTCCATTCCCCCGGGTCATACTTCCTACCAAGCTTTCTTGTGTTGGGTTTGACACTCAGAATTAGTTCTATCTTCTTTTCAAGCCAAAGTTGATGAAATTCCAGTTCCTCACAGATTTCAGTCCATTCTTTTTTGATATAACTTACTAAAATACCTATTGACATTTGTAATTCTTCATTGTATTTAGTCAGGGTGAAATGTGACAAGAGATGAAATTGCAGATGGTTGACTGCCATTCACTGGGCCATTCACTGACAGCAATTTCAGGAGTCCAGGCTGTTCCTATCAGTTTTATATGAGCATATTGTACTCACAAACTCCATCACTCACCAGCTGGGGAAATTCAAAAGGAGCCTATCAGAAATGTACACTACCTGACATCATTAGGAAAATAAATAATGAAAGGAATTATACAAGAAACTGTAAGATCTATCTTGCAAAGCTCATTAGGAAAAATTAAATACGGTCCTGTAATGATGTGTAAGACAACTCACTCCCTAATTCAGCATCTGGTCTAGCACTGCGTTATTAATAACTGACTGGCATATAGTTTTTCACACTGTACTAGAAAGATAAAAAATAACTCTGCTACTACTAGTGAACTGATTATGCTGTCATCAATCAAAAGACATTAAAATCAGTGTACCTTCTGGGGGAAAAATGCTTTTTCTCCACTGCAGCTTCACTTTCTAACTAGAAATTAAATAGGTAATATACACAGATGATAACACAAGCACTCCTGCTAAGCTGTACCTAAATCCCCCAGAACCAGGCAAGTAATTAGACATAAGGGCAGCTGCATCCCCAACCCAAGTGAGGAAGGCACTCCATCCATTGCCATGGTAACACTCCCACCTCTGCTTGCTCCCTCCGTCCACTGGTCCCCTCCCTGTTGCTGTGGTAACCACTTGATATCAGTCCCCCTGCATTCCCCTGCCCCGACTGGACACCCACCCACGCTTCAGCCATGGGCTCAGAGTACACACTGGCACCAGCACCGGCACCATGCAGCTGGAAATTTAACAAGGGAGATACAGGGTTTCTCTCAGATAGAAGAGGTTTGGAGGTTCTGTTTGTTTTGTTTGGATGGATTTATGCAGGGATATGACATAGGAGAAAGGCATGGGGTCAACAGAATGCTTGTATGCCTCTTTCTGTGGTACATGCACTCAGGCTGATCTTTGCCCAGAAGTGCATGTCGCTAGTAATTAACTCTAGAGCAGTCTTTGTTCTGGTATTTTTTCTTCTACTATCTAATGACAGAAACAATAGTATCGCCCCAGCCACATTTCTCTAAATCAGTGTCTTTAATCAGTCTGCATTTCTTTAATTTCTGAATACTCTTCATAAATTGGTAGAGGTTTTATTATTACTTCTATTTTGTTTTTCTTTTCTCCAATTTCAGTTAAAGAAAGATGGAAAAAAATGTTTTGCTCGGCATCTTGCAGCATTTCTTTCTAAATCCTGCTAAAAGTTTTCCAGCCCTGAACACTTTCCACTGCAAAGAAATAAACTTGGTAAGATTTCCAGCATAAATTTTCTGAACCTTTGTTAACCACTTTCCCATGTTATTAAAGCTTCTTTCATCAGAAGAATAGAAAAAATCTTTCATGCCTTATCCCACTGCTGAATTGTAGCAGACAACTGGAAGTCCAGCAAGAAGATATGTGGCAGTCCAAGGGCTAACAGTGGTTTTAACTGACATCTATACACATTCATACTGTTTTCTTCACTCGAGTATCTCCAAACTTGTAGGAGGAGAGACAAACTCAGCTCTAATTCAACAGCAACTTATGTCAATACAGGAAAAAAGAGATCTCTTTTCCATGTTAATTTTCTATTTCACTTTTGTTATCTACAACATATTTCATAATGGCCAGCTGTGAAGTGTTTCACGTTAACAATACATAATATACATTTCAGTTGCCTACAAAAGGAAAAGTTATTATAGTAGTTTCAATATCAAAAACTAGTCCATTGTGAACAATATGAAAGAAGTGGACATGCTTTTTAGTAATGGAACCCTGTGTGAATCCTTCCTTTTTAATTTCCTGGAATAACAGTAAGAATGAAAAAAAAGGATCCAAAGTACAAATTGTTCTGATTCTTTTTGTTCTTAAAATGTGGAATAAAAGACGACATGAGAAAGATTGTTGAAATTGTTCTGAAGGCAATAGCTGAACGAAAAATTAACTAAGGAATGTGAAAATTCTTGAAAGCAGCTATTGAACAAATGAATTTTTAATTATGATTTTTTTTAAAAGTGGAAGTCAATCCAAGTTGATAAATATGTACATCTGTCAGCTGCCATTAAGGGTGAACAAAGCTTAAGGAGTAAGACTAATGCAGTTTACATCTTTATCTAAACCCATAAAAGAGAACACTCATCAGAGTTGCAAACTGACCACTTGGTGCAACTTTGCTCATTTGAATTTTGTGACCATCATAATTAAGTGGCACTGCCAGTCTGGGAGAAATAAGTGATCAAATACTAAACCAAAGAATTTTCTCATCTAAGCCTCTTTTTGAGGTTCTTTTCATGTTGTTCTCAATGCAATACACAAAATTAGAAGGGCACAACAGGAAACATGGGAACTGTTCTACCTGATGCTACGTTCTTTGGTTATAAGTTGACACTAATCACTCTGTGATGGAGAAAATATCTTGAAATTCTACAAATTTTTTAAATAAATGCTCCCAGAAAACAACTTTGGACAGTTGCCAGTGCTATACTGGTCAGTTCCTCTAAAATTAAAGAAAACAGATCATGATTATGTTTTAAAGAATGAAGACTAAATGTTCAACTGATGGCTTTTTCCCAAGCAATCTTCATGTAGATAAGGGTGAGCAAAGGCAGGTGGACATTCCTCAAAGTATTTATGTACACAAATCATACTTTCAACAGCTCTAAGAAGTGTAAGTTCAGGAGAACAACTCAGCAAAGTTCTGACCAAATATGCTGAAGTGCTTCAGACACCTTAAATGCCTGAAGATATGCTATGGAGCAAACTCAGCAGTTTGTTGCTAGATGGCACATTCCCTTGGAGACATTTCATTGTGTCACCAGAAAGATTAGTTTCACAGAGCCAGAAGAACAAGGAAAAAAATCACTTTGACTGTAATTTACAGTTTCTTGCAAAGTTAGCCAAAGAGAGGAAGAGCAAGAATTTAGGCACTTCACATTAGACAATTACTGGATAAAAAGGAAAAATAACATTCCATTTTCACGGAGGTATTTAGGGCACTGTGAAAGCTCCAAAGCATCCTCCACTATGTGTACTTTTCGCCAATTCAGGTACCCCACAACTCAGAATACTGCCCACTCTAAGTACTGAAATGGGAATGAATCTCAGAACTTTCCTGGTGTTTGGGTGCCAGTAAAGTGTATGGATTATATTCCCAGAGATGGATGATGGACACCCAAGCCTGGAATGAATGCCACAGCTCTTTAGACTTCTCATAATTTGACAGGCATTGCAATAGATCAGGAAATGTATTATGAAAAGGACATGTTTCCACCCTGTGCTGAAAGTTTCCATAATATTTTAGCAGTCAATTTTTTCTCATAACAAAAACTGAAATAAAAAAATATCCATTCAAGCTAGTTGAATAAAGTTTTATGTTTGATACTGTTCAATCATAATTCTTTACAGAAAAAACTGAAGAAATCAGAAATAAGGGCACAAATCTGATGTGACATTAAAATATATTTATGTGCATGAGAATTCTGAAGTAGGTAAAAGATAAGGTAATTCAATGGCAAAGGTCTCAACTGATCCAGATGAATGGCAAGCATATGGAGAAGAAGTATATTAATAAGCTGAATCAGCATCTCCATTTCTATCAGGGACCCAAATATTAAATTTATTAATCACAAACAAGCCCCCTGTCTTGCTAGAATTATTTTCATATGTGCACCCAAGTGACATGTAGTCCACACACTGATGGATAAGGAAGGTTTATAATGGACATTGGGAACTTCACGGACAACTCAGTATAAGGCTGGTTTAAATTATATCCTCAGAGGGATAAAAGCCTCAGATCTGTGAGTTAAACAAAGTTCACTTTAGATAAATTTATTAGAAAATGCAGTTCTATTATGTGATTAAGAGTTTCTATATCAAAATCATTTCAGTGTATTGCAGGTGAGGTTCTTAATGTCACCAGACATAATGGGATCTGACTTGTCTTATTATAGAAATCTATTTTCAGTACATACACCAAAAGCAATATCAATGTCAAGTAAATGACTCAGACCAACTTCATAATTATTGTTTTTATTTCAGTCACAAAAGTACAGCCATTTCTGAGCATGAAGTTATAATAGCAACATCATCTTATTTAACAATATATATAAAAAAAGCCTTTGCAAACTCTGCAAAAAAGTTCTTGCATCAAGAACACAGAAGTTGCAAGAAAAGTAGATTGTTTTAGAAAACATGCCTTTATCTATACTGAAAATTTGCCTAAGCTGTGACCAAAAAAAAAAAAAAAAAGAAAGGAAACAATCAAGTAACAAACTCAAATCACAGTCTGTATATTCTCGGTAGACATTTTCTACATACTTGCAGCTAAATTTCTCAAAGAATCTGTCAAAATAGACAGTTTTTTCTGCTGACAGTAAATAGGACTTTCTTTGTAATCATTGCTCTAGAACGCTGAGGCTTTCGATACAGAGCAAAAAGCAAATACCTTGTCTTTTCCAAACTCTACATTCTTTGCATGCAGTGGAATACAGTGGAGTACAGTTCTTTCAGATTAGACCTTGGCAGAACCCAGCAAAACTTTATTGCAGCTCTGCCATCCAGGTGAAAGAGAAAATGAGAAAAAGAACTTGACTGAAATTTTGAGTTATACAATTTCACTGAGATCACTGTTATCACCACAGATGTTTCAGAGGATATTCACTCTTTGCTGTTTGCCATGGAATATGGCATGGACAAATCCCCGTGACTATGCACACAGGTGTTCCCAAATGCAGGTATACTGCATTGAGGTTGTTGAGGTAAATCCTGACTTTTATAGCAAGAAAATGATATATTTGATAAATCAAACTGAGTAAAATATTGACCAATGAGCACATAGTTTTGACAAATGCTAGGAAAAGAAGAATACAGGTAAGATATGAAGAGGTTTCTGACAAAAATTGTAGCAATTTTGGATTTAGACAGACCCAAATTTCTATCAGAAAACATACAAGCAAATTCTTCAGGTTTTAGCAAAACAGAAACAATAACTTAAGACATTTACAAAGCGTTCTTGCTTTTGCAAAACCTATGGAGTCTTCATGTTTGATAAAATTGACTCAGTGGTTCTATTATGAATGAGTCCCTGAAGGTTCACTCAGATTTTCTTCCTCTTTTTTTTTTTTTTTCTCCCATCATAAACTTAACCTTTCTTTTTTTTTCCTAACTGATATTCATAAAGCACAATGGATGGAATTTAAGATACCTATTTATAATTTTCATGTTCAATTTAGTTCCATTCTGAATCTATTGTGCTCAGCTCTTTTAACAGGGTATTTTTCCATTGTATAAATTCACTGGACATGTGAATGTTCTGCCCCTGGACTATTGCAGAAATATGCAATGTATTTTCTAAAGCTGTTTAAAACTTTTAATCCTCAGTTTCTCAAATAGTGTGGGTTTGTTTGTTTGGTTTTGGTGTGTTTTTGTTTGGTTTTGGTTTTGGTTTTGCAGTTTTTATTTCTGTCTGGTTTTAAATATTCTTTAGATCATCTTAACCTAAATGGGAACTTGCAAAATTTGTCTCAAGACTGCATTCCAGACTTGGCTCTCACGAGAGATCTTTCTTTTCATTTTATCATTTGAAAAATTAAAGAGTTATTACACCATTTTACACTACCACAGAAGCTGAATTTGTGTATTTGACAGTTGCACATCTGTGCTAGAATAAAGCTCTGGTTCAAACAAAAGCTAAAGTTTTGGTTTGGAGGTCTGTCTGTGAAAAGGGTCTGCACACCTTCAAACCCCACTGAATTCTGCAAGAGTGTAAGTGCCTTTAGATCTCTCAGTCTTCAAAAACTCAGATCTTGAACTGGTTTTGAAATGGTGCAGAGATTTCCAGAACAGCAGCACCCACCAGTGCTGAGGGAGCTGGCAGATATGATTGTATGGCCACTCTGGGTTATTGATGATCTAGGGAGACTGGAGAAAAGCAAAAGTAACTCCTGTGTCCAAGACGAGCAAGAAGGAGGAAGAAGGGAACTACAGCCTGGTTAGCCTCACCTCTATCCCTGGTGATGGAGCACTTAGATCTGGAAATGAATTCTAGGCACAGGAATGACAGAAAAATCACCAGGACTAGTCAGCATGGATTCGCTAAGGAGAAGTAATTCTTGTCCAAATTGATAAGCTCCTATGATGCCATGACTGGGCAGGTAGATGAGGGGAGAACATCATCTAGCTGGACTTCAGTAAGGCCTTTGACATTGTCACACAGAAGATCTTCATAGACAAGCTGTTGAGGTTTGGGCTGGATAAACAGGTGCGTTAAGAACTGGCTCAACTGTTGGGCCCACAGGGTTATCGGAATCAGTGGCAAAAAGTTGCCTCTTAACAAGAACGAAGAAATTACAATATAATTCCTTTGCCTTTTTATCCTGTCTCTTCTGTCATTTTGTGATGTCAGGTAAGATTTGTATTTTTATGTATTTGCAACAACAGTGCATCTTCAACTAGAGAGCTGCTCTTTCATTTCTTATTGTCTTGGACCTCTGAAAGTTGAAGTGCATACCAGAGTGTTGCATTTCTCCATGCCTGTGGGAAGCAAAGGCAGGATTGCATTTCATTTGGTTAAACAGGGACAACAATCTGAACAAGTGTCATGCTAATTGCTTCCCTCTCTCTCAAACACTATCACAGAAAAGGGGTTTGTCCTCCTTAAAATATTTAAGTATTTAAAATATTTAATTTTATGACTGATTATAATCTGTTTGAAACGTTGTTGAAGCATGACTCTGGAGAGCAAACAAACAAAAAAAACAGTCCCCCCAGAAACAAAACCCAAACAATACATCTCAGTTGTAACATCATTCTGCATATGCTCAGTATAACCCTTTGCTTCAGTAGAGACAGGTGACACAGGCTTGTCAACTTAGTGAAATATTTCGTGTGTCAGAATACTATGTTTTTTCCTCTACTTGTTGCCAAAAAGGATTTAAAACATCAGTTCTACTGAGATGGCAGCTTAGTATGAAATGAGAGGCAGCCTAACTGTCTTGATTTTCTACATGTACCATATGTATTTTTGATGCTCTAAGTACAATAATTCTGAAGTATTATATAGTTATTTCTGACATAAAGATCTTTGTATGAATCAGTACACTTAGCAAAAATAAATCACTCTAGCAGGCATTAACTACCTATTTAAAGTACAAAATACATAACTCAGAATCAAACATGACTATTGTTTTTCCATATGAAAAATTTGCCACATCCCTAAGGCAGTGTGTACATCTGCCTTTGCAAAGGCAGTGTTAACTCTGAAATCATTAATGTTTGATACACTTCCCTGATGTTTCCTATGAGGAGACATTCACTTCTGTGCCACAACTTAGAACTGCTCTGTTGCAGAAGTGCCAGCTGGGCCAAAAGATTTTTTATCGGACTGATCAATCAATTATGCAAAAAGTCTGCTTATCCTGTAAAAGAGAGTCCCCAGAAGGCCTTTTACAAATTATCAGTTATGGGTCCCCTGTGGATTAAAAGAAAGGCAGAGATTTCAAAACAGACCCCTCTAGAATGTTTTGGGAAAACATTATAACAAGCTCCCTTCAAACCCTATTTTGTACAATGGATGTGAGCGACTCAGTGGAAATTACCTCTCCTTTTTCAATTAGGAGCTTTGAAATATTACCCTGCACATGATTACTTTTTCAGCAGCAGTGCTACGCTTCTAAATTCTGTGGCTGAAGAGCACCTCACTGCAGAGTGCCTAAGCATCTGTTGCCAACTGTGCATGGCAGATGAAAGCTGAGAACCGAGATAATTACAAGATGACAGTATTAAACCATTACTTTTTTTTGTCTAGCAGATGAACAAAAATACCATCCATAAGCATTAGTGTAAAAATATTTTTGTGACCAAGCTCCAAATATCTGACCTTTGTTCACACAAAATAGTATCTTTCCTCCCAGCATCATAAGCTCTTCTCATATATTCAACAAAAGTCTCCTTGTTCTTGTTTTCCCTGTTGTACCAGCAAGACAAAAATTCTACTTGTTCAAATATGACACAGATCAATAGTATCAGAGCACCGTCTGTTAAAAATGTGCACTTTTACTTTGCCATCAAGTTACACAAATTTACCTTTCCTTTACCAGAAGACTATTTTTCAGTTTTTAAAAAATACCAAAAATGAAAAAAACTTGCAGATTTTGACTTAACAAGGAAGTACTGCTTGAGTAAAAACTCACAAAGCACATCTCCTGCCAAGATTGTTAGAATTGTCTCAGAATATTTGTGTCTAGCTCTTTCCATAAAAATGGAGAAATTCTGCTGATATGATAAGAATAGAAAAATTACTGAAACTACTCATACCACAGAGCTAATTGACACTTTGCATTGGCTGGAAATAGCATGAAAGTTGCGGGAAGGAGAGATGTTGAACTTCATACTATCACATTGAAATTATAGGACAGTATGATTACTGCAGTTGCAAGTTGAATCCTGCCATTTTGTTGCACAAATACCTAACCAACTCCATGTTTATAGTCTCTTAATTATAAAAAAAAGACAGTTGTTTAATGCAAATATAATTTTCCCCATAAGCTTCCTGGAAAATGTTTAAGTATAAGTCTGTGATCAGTGTTCTCAGCCTTTGCTGCTTATGTGTTGGTACTATAACGAGTTCAACTTGCTTTTCAGAGTTGTGAGGAATCAAGACACCCCAGGAGAAGGAAATACTGATAACTGAGACAAAATTTATGCATACTTTTGAAAACTGGAATATGCATCTGTCTGCATAAATATTATGCCATTTGCCAAAATCTGGACATGCAACTTTATGACTTTTGGTTTATTTAACACGGAAATAGCATGTGGAACAGTTACACTTTCTATACCAAGCATGTATTTCATGGTGATTCTTTGGAGCCTTTATACCATTTGGAACACAGACATGAAAAGAACGATAGAAAGTATCCCATCATTTCCCTATTTGGGTTATAGTTCTCAGCTGGACTAACAAATAGCACAGAACTCTCTGCATTTTAAAGGTAACAAGTGTATTACATGAAATAAGCCAGATAATAAAACACTGAGCATTGCTAGGGAGAGCCACACCAAGGAAAATAAAACCAAATCATAAGCCAGCAGCTCCCTTGCTCACCAAGGAATGGCAGTACTGGGGGGGGAAAGTGGGTGTATCAATCAAGCGCTGCAACAGCCCAGAGGCCTGATTAAGTCCTGCTCCATGGGGTAGATGTCCATGATTCTCACTCATGACTGGGAACAGCTGAATTCACAGCAGGAGCATTTACTGCAGGAGGAAGCTCATGCAAGCTTCCTTGGCTGCAGTACAACAGCAGGGAGAAAAGGTACTCGAAGAAGATTGTGCTTTTGTACATGAACTGTCAGTTAAAGTACAGAATGGTCCCCAGGAGAAATCTGTGACTGCAGACCTGTGACAATACCCTGCTGTAAGTCCTTCTAAACAAAAAATCATCAGCCAGTGAGGTCAGTCATATATTAATGCCTAATACAACAATTTTCCAGGCACTCAGTGGTTACCAAGGGAGAAATATCTTACATTAAAGCTTTAACTGAAGTATAATACCAAGTTTTCACTGTATTTGTTGGAACTGCAGCAATAGGCAGCAACGTAGGTCTGAGTTGCTCAGGCTTTGTGCCACACTTTGAAGACTGAAAACATCTCCTCCAAATGGTTTTCTGGCAATAAAAGTGCTCCATCTAAAATTCCTACAGTCAATTTCTTTCTCATTATTGATCTCTGATTAGCTTAAGGATTTATCAGATTCTGAACTGTGATGGAAACAATATATTTACAAGAACAAGTCATCACTTTGTGGAGCTTGTAAACAGAACAGGACTCATCTTCATGGGATAGATCCATCAAGACTAACATCTCAGAACTCTTTATTTCCATGAAGGAAGCACATTGATTTAGGAAAAGAGATCAGGAGTGGTCTCAGCAGTTTAATTCAGAATTGTATTTTGTATGTGTGTACGTCAGTGCTTCTACTGGCAAATACCATTGCACAGTTAGCCAGAGTTGGTAAAACAAATCACAGAATCACAGAATATGATGAGTTGGAAGGGACCAACAAGGATAATCAAGTCCAAGCCCTGACCCTGTACAGGACTATCCCCAAGAGTCACACCATGTGCCTGAGAGCATTATCCAAACATTTCTTGAACTCTGTCAGGCTTGGTGCTGTGATCACTTCCCTGGGGTACCCAACCACCCTCTGGGTAAAGAACCTTTCTCTAATATTTAACCTAAACCTCCCCTGATGCAACTTCAGGCCACTCCCTTGGGTTCTGTCACTGGTCATCATAGGGAAGAGATCAATGTCTGCCCCTCCTCTTCCCCTCACAAGGAAGTTGTAGACTGCAATGAAGTCTCCCCTCAGTCTCCTCTTCTCCACACTGAACGGACCAAGTGACCTCAGCCGCTTCTCATACGGCTTCACCTCAAGGCCCTTCACCATCTTCATGGCCCTCCACTGGACACTCTTCAGTGGCTTAATCACTTTCTTATATTGTGGCACCCAAAACTGCACACAATATTCAAGGTGAGGCTGCCCCAGTGCAGAGCAGAGCGGGACGATCCCCTCCCTAGACCAGCTGGAGATGCTTTCCCTGATGCCCCCCAGAACAGGGTTGACCCTCCTGGCTGCCAGGGCACTGCTGACTCAGATTCAACTTACCACAGACCAGGACCCCCAGGTCCCTTTTCATGGCACTGCTTCCCAAAATCTCATTTCCCAGTCTGTACATACAGCCAGGTTTGCCTCATCCCAGGTACTGAATCCGGCACTTTCTCTTGTTGAACTTCACATGTTTTGTGATTGCCCAGCACTCTAACTTGTTGAGGTCTCTCTGCCTGGCCTTCCTGTCTTCGAGGGAGCCAACAGCTCCTCCCAGTTTTGCACCATCTGCAAACTTGTGCAGCATCGCTTCCAGTCCTGTGTCCAAGTCATTTTTGAAGATGTTGAAGAGCACAGGGCCTAAGAGGGAGAACTGTGGATTCCCACTGGTGACAGGTCACCGCTCTGATGTGACCCCATTTACTGTTACCCTCTGTGCTTGACCCATGAGCCAATTGCTCACCCACTACATGATGTGTTTATCCAGCTGTGGGATGGACATTTGGTCCAGAAGGATCCTGTGAGAGACAGGATTGAAATCTTCACTGAAATCAAAAAAGATTGCATCCACTAGCTTCCCTTGATCAGAGAGATGGGCTACCTTGTCATAGAAGGAAAGCAGGTAGATAAGCAGGACTTTCCTCTCATGAAGCCATGCTGGCTGTGACCAAGGACTGTCTTGTCTTCCAGGTGTTTTTCAATACTTCCCAGAATAATCTTCTCCATAACTTTACCAGGCACTGATGTCAGACTGACAGACCTCCTTCTTGCCCTTCTTGAAAATTGGAACAACATTCACCAGCTTCCAGTCAGCTGGGACCTCTCTGAATTCCCATGATCACTCAAAAATCGAGAGAGGTTTTGTGACGATATGAGGCAGCTCTTTGAAGATTCTTGAGATGAATCCCATCAGACTCCAAGATTTGTAGATGCTATCCATATATTTTAAAGCTCTAATACTGTATTCATCATGAATCAGTAAGAAAAAAAATACCAGAACTGTTCACAAAGCATAATATTCCATTGAAAACTTTGGCGATATTTTGCCAAAACTCCTTTAAAAAATAAGTTGTATTTCCTCATAAGGCCTTGATTTAGTTGAATCAGCATTTTCAAATAGAAAACAATTTGATCAGAAAATTTTATCGCTGGCCTTAGGAAGGAACATTCTTATCTAATTTCTTTGGTAAATGAAAACTTACAAGGTTACTTGTAGCAAAAATGGGAAGTGGGTGAGATTGACATTGTCCACGTAACAGAACAAAATATCTTCCATTTATCCACACAATCTATTGCAATCAACATGCCAAACTGTACAAAGATTGGCTGTACAAGTGACACCAGTATTTTATAGCAGATGACACCTCCATGCCATCCAGCCACAGTCTGGCAGAGAAAGCATAACCCTGAATAACCAGTTTCCTACTTCTATAGAAAAATGTGAGCCATTATATTTTTCTAACTGGGGCCACACTTGGGAAATTACTTTCCTTTATTCTAACCACTCTAACAGCAGAGGGACATTTTGAGGCACTAAATTAACCTGAGCATGCACAAGTCTGTACCTTCTAGTTCAGCTCTATAGTAGTGCTATGTGCTGCTTTCATGTCCTTCTGAAAAAATAGTTTAATTTACAGAGTATGACAGCCAAACACATAGCATTGGTCTTTACGCTATAAAGTGCCATAACATGCCGCAGAATGTAAATATTAGTAAACAATTAGCTACAAGCAGTTAGATAGCATTTCTGCTAGATTAAACAATACCATTAAGTTATGAAACTACTGAAAAGATCTGGGATTGGTCCCCTTTAGTCATCCTCTCACACTTTACCTTCTCAGATCAGATGCTTCTCATGCCAGGTCAAATATTTTTTTAACTGCAGAGCAAGCCAAATCAACTTCTTAACAAGGCAGAATAATATTTTCTGCTACACTGGCAACTGAATAAAGGGGATCCAGTCAGTTTATACTGTTGAAGAAAGAAGCAGTTGCTGCCTCTGCAAGGTAATCTGACTGCAAAAAGGAGGGATGCAGATCTCATTCACTCCAGGCCACCACACATTCGTTTCCTGTCTTAAATGTGATGTATGGATTATGCTGGGTCTGAACAGAGCAGCTAGAGGGAAAGCAAAGCATCAGTGCCAGATGCAGACCAGGTGGCTGAACTGGATGCCTCTGCAGCTTTATTGGTTCACCTTCTTCAAAGAAGGTGCTCTAAAGACATTTCAGATCTGTACTCACATCTCTAGATAGAAACGTATCTCTCTGTATCTATGTACATATGTATTCCTCCTTCTTCATTAAAGTAGCATACACTGTTTATTCATCCTCTGGTGTGTTTCACAGTGGGCATCTGGAGTTCAAAGACAATTTGACCCCAAGTTCACTTTATATGTCTCTCTAATTTCAATTGTCATTTATTTGCAGTGGCATCTGCAAGGTGCTCAGTTATTAAAAATTCAAACCAAATCATAGCATTGGTGCTTTAAAGAATATCATGTAGACGTATCAGTTACACAAAGCATCAATATGTAGCTGCATTTATTGCCTATAACCAGAAATGCCATCATAAATGGAAAAAAGTAACTATATTTAAAAATAATAAAGGCAACACTTTTCCTATACTCTCTGAAAAAAACCCTTGAATTTGTTGTGGCTTATGACCAATTTAGAATAATTTACCATCCAGATAGTCTGCACTGGAACAATAAAAATCCCAATTGTTTTGATTTATTTTAACAGCAAGATAATCACAGAATAATCACATATGCATCTTTTTCCCTACAGTATAATATATGTTTTCATTTAGACAAAATTATAAGAATTTTAAATTCACTGGCCTTCGTAGAATAGAAAGGTAAAACCAATTATTTTAATGAATAAAAAAGCCTGTGGGCCACTGATAATTCAGAACTCTAAGAGAGCAAAGGGAATAACATTATATCATGGATTACAATATTCAAAATAAGAAAACAGTCTAGTTTATTTTTATCCTACTGACTTCTCTCTTATTTGAAGATAGGCAAATACCATGGTAGGTACCACTGCAGGGTTTAAAGTTGAAAACTTCTAAAAAAAGGTAAGTAAGTTGAAAAAGATTGATAGAAGCAACCTGAGTAGACCACCTCAAATGGTCTTAGCTGCCTTCTGAGTAAATATTACTTCTTAAATTAGTAAGTATTTATTCAATATTTAGCTTAGAATGCAAGTGATTACATATCATGCTAATCTGTAAGATTAAGAGGATTGATTTTATGGGTATTTTCTTCAATATCAGAATTTCTTAGGTTGCTCTCCAAATATCTAAGTGGCTGCCTCAGCAAATGTTATGAGTCAAACGACAATGTAGTATATTCAGCCCTTGTGAATGGCACCAGGCTGGCACTGTTGACTGACAGCAGGAAGGAAGGGGAACCCTGGGAACTGGCACTTGGCAAAACACAAGGAAGCCTTATCCTGCAGAGAAGCCTCCTGTAACAGCTTCACTGGAAGTAAAACAATGCTTTCAAAACAGCCCCGGCAAGGCATTTATCAGAGTGATTGATTTTT
>JAWWMP010000001.1:85831229-85882050 GCA_035047865.1 Dendrocincla tyrannina
TCACTCAGGAATTACATTCCTCAATACAGTCCTGCAAGGCCCTCTGCAGCACTGCCAGAGAGGAGGGATGCACAGCTTTAGTAAGGCCCTGGCTTTCCCCAGGCACAGCTGCCAGTAGCTTCTCCTTGAGAGGATCCATTGCCTCCAGCAGCAGCCCTGAACAGGGAGCAGGGGAGCACAGGGAGGAAGCATCATTCCTGGATCCTCACCAGGGCTGTGTAAGCACCTGCAGGCTCCAGCCACAGAGGATAGCAGCACACTTGGATGACAGACCTTTTAGAATTAGTTGCACCTTAAAGGTCTCTTTTCACCAAACAGCTGGCAACATGTCAGAAATTTTGAGCAGAGGGCATATTTTACTTTGGATGCTTTCACAACGCAAACACTTCTCTCTGATTTTCCAGAAACACAACAACTTGATGATTTCTCCCCCTTAGCTCTCATGGGTGACCTGTATTAGTCATAATTATTTCTTTATTTGCATATTTGCAAAACAAGTAACAGGAACCATGAAGTGTAATTAAACCTGATATGCAAGAGGACATTAAAACAGACATACACAAATAGATACACATAAAATACAAATCGTTCTTTTTAATTAAACTTCATGTAAAAATAGTAAAGTATTTCTCTAACAATATCTTGCAAGTCTGAGCATAGAGTTAGTAAATATGCATACTGTTGGAATGGCTATATCATGGCAGACAGGTGCACCTCTAAAAACAATCCTGGGAAAAAGCTGATCTTTTGGTTTTTGAGTGCTATTACTCATTGATATCTGAAAGATAATTATCTGGGACTGGCTGAGGAACCTGTCTGCATGAATTTAGGAATTCTGGTTAATTATGTAAAATTACTCAATATTTAATGCCTCACCACGTAATGAATCAGCCATGAACTACCTAAGTCCTTTGTAAATTATTGCCCACTCTGTTTGAAAGATGAATCTAGATAATGAAAGACAGAAGTTAACTGAAATATTTAGGGTTTCAATGAACTCTACAATCAGATTAAAAAAAAATAATAAACCAAAACAAAACAAATTAAAACCCACCTTCATACTTATCTGGAGAAAGAAGTGGTAGATGCTTGAAAAATTCCCATATAGGAAAGTGGGGTGCTCATTACAGAGCTAACAGAATTAGAAGAAATTTTGGGGCAAGAGACCAAGAAAAGGGATGTGCTTTCACTGGTGGTTTGGCTGTGGGAGCAGCTGAGGAAGGAGAAACTGACTGCAGAGAGAGGGAAGAAAGGGGCGATGATGAGCAGATGCCAGTTCAGGAAGGAGATGTTGCAAGGGCAGGAGAGGGCAGAGGGCTCTGAGTTTGTACCTCTAGCTCTGAAGGTGCGCTTGTGGGCTCATAAGGGAGCTGTGCCACAACATGTCCACCCTGGAGTCAGGTTCAGCTCCCAAGTGTCTGTGGAGAGAAGAACTGCCACAGACTCCAAGAAAAAACAGAGCTCACTTGCACCTAGACCAAGGAAAAAGTAAGGAATGGGTAGATGTAGTAGCTGTGGGCTCAAACACAAAAGCATAGTAGATATCATGGAGTTCAGCTAGTGTATGAGGGAGGGGAGGATGGCATTTGCCTTGTCTCACCTCATCAGCAGGAGCAAGCAAACATTCAGTTACTAAATTAGAAGAATTTAATGGTCCATGCAATTTAAATTCCTGTTCCTCAAGTTCACTGTTTTCTAGAGAACAGAAAACTGATTAAGCTCCATTTCTACACTGTGCTATCAAGCTATTTTTGAGTGCATAAAGATGATTTTGAGAATACTGTCACTATAGAAACTAGTGCTAAAGGAGGTTCTTCTGCTCTATTTTCCCATTAGAGAAACCAAAGAAAATGATCTTTATTAGCTGGTAGAAAAGGATGTAGTTATATTTAAATATTTTCCTCCTGCTCCTCTTTAACCACTTTTGTATTTGACAATACTACCTTCAAAAAGCCTTTCATTACCTTTATTTAAGACTGGTGTTTTCCCTTCTCCCCCTGCAGATTGTTCTGCTTGTCTGCTTGTGCTTGACCATGCTTTTGTGTGTCACAAGTAAAAGACACCACAAACAAAAACCCACACAAAATCCTTTTAGATTGAGGCTGATGTTGTCTAAACATATTGTTAAATAACGTGTACTTTTGGACCTGGGAATTCCCAAGATAATGCTCTTTCCACAAAGCTCAAGTTTGTCTTCATGAATAATATACAATGCAGTCAAGATGAATAATAGCTTAGGAGACGAATAAAACTGAGGAAATCACATCTTAAATTATGATATTACTCTGCATAGTATAGTAACACCTAAATGCTACAAACCCCTTTCCCACTATCCTTTGTGCCCCTAATTACACTAGAGTCTATATATACAATTGTAAATATATTTCTGGCTTCTAAATAAAATCATTTCAGTATACACGGTCTTTGGAACAATCTCACAGTTTGGGTACCCCACACTACCTATAATGTGAGCACAGACACCATTTCTCCTTGTTGCCCCTCTCCTGAGGAAAGCCTTTCAGTTTTGTGAAGAAGGCATTTTGAATCATTTACACACAGATCTGAGCACCTTGTTGGCTGCTCATGATGCAGTAGTCCTCTCAGACATGACACGGTGAATGGTCAGGAGGAATGTGTGAGAGCAGCTGCTGTGATACGTGGGTGGTCAGCCCCTAAGGAAGGCTGACTGTCACAGCCAAAAGTAAATATTCTGTCAATAACACAAGCAGAATAAAAAAACCTGTTATCCTGAGAACTACAGAGCCTTCTTTGATCCAGGAGGAAATTCGTGATGAAACACACCAATTTGGTCCTAATGGATTTTTTTAAAAATGTTTTGGAATATTTTTTAATAATATTTTGAACCTGAAAGTAGTGATGCTTCACTAAAGAATTTGTTAAAAAAAATGCAACCTACAGTGCCACATGCAATTCTGTAAGCTCCTTCTATGACCCTCTACTGCTCCCACTGAAGCTAAATGAGTATCTTCTTATAGATTTTGCACAGGTGGAAAATAAATGCAAAGTGAGGCTAAATTTATAAAACTATGCATAATCATTTCTAGTGGTATAAGTTGTTTCAGAAGGCACAAGATACTAGCTGTTAGACACTAGATCAGTAGATATTGGGTTGGAAACACCTTTTGGGGTGGGTGTCTAGGTGTCTGGGTGTGTGTGTGTGTGTGCGCGTGTGTGGAGGGTGAAGGGATGGATCAAACCTCACGGAGGTGGTGTAGCATCATATCCCTCATGACAGCCCCTGGAGCAGCTGTCAGTAACAAACAGCCTGCAAAAAACTATAACACCTCACAGCTCCTGGAGCCCCTAACCCAGGCTTGGATTGGCAGGGACAGTGAGAACACTAACCCTCACCCTGCCCTGGGACCCCGGAGTGGCCAGTGGGTCAGAGGCCCCACCTGGAGGGAGTGGGCACAGTAGATAAAAGGACACACAAGGTCTCCATTTGGCCTCAACCTGCCCTCCTGAAGTTTGCCAACAGGTGACCTCTTAGTGGTAAATGCATTTTTCTCTCTATATTCTTTCTTCTCCTACTCATTCTTTCTTTACTCTTTTCTTCCTCTTGTGGTTAACTTAATCACCTATTTTCTGTATTTCACTTAAGTTGTATGGGGTTTGTGTTTGCTGGGTGCATCAAAAGTTCCCTACTCTACAGCAATGCCTGCCAGCTTAAGCAGGGAAATCCTTTGGTTCCTAGTAGCCTGTTGTAATGCTTTTATGAAGTTATATGTTACTCCTGTAAATACTTTTTGCCAAAATGCCTATTTTCTCACCCAATGAAAAGAAATCTCTTAGAGAAAAATGTGTAGCTTTTTCTGCAAATGTGAACTCAAAGTATCAAAGAATCCAAAGCTTTGCAAGAGTTCATGTAGGCAAAATCTCTTGAAGGCTAGAATTAAAATGTACACCCAGTAAAGCTGGAACAGGGTGTAACACTAGCTATGCAGTCTGTACAGCTGACCAGAGTTGAAAAGTTTATTGTTGTGACTCCAGAATAAAAATTAGGATTATAGGATGCTGAATATGTAGCTTTTTACCACTCATAGACGACGCTAGATTACTATAAGCTGAATCTGCATGGCATGTATAAAGTATTTTATGCTGTAAAATGATAACAAACATTCATAAATTAATGAGAACAGGACTCCTGCAGTTAATCGACTACAACCTGGGATTTCCTACTTGTGTGTATCACAACTCCTGCAGATCATTTGTTCTTGCACAAATGAATATGTTAACAAGCATTATACAACTACCCAAGCCAATGACATTTTATCATGATTAGCACTTGTACCAAATAAAAAAAAATCCCTACTAGCATAATCCTAATGCTGCACTTTTAAACAAAAGCTAAGGAAGTCTGTGGGAAAACCTTATTTGTTCCTAAGCAGTGCTATTTTCAATTACCCATTTGTGTACACTCACATTTTCTTTTTGAAATTTGTTTTAATAGAGCCCAAAGTAGCAATTTAAAACTGCAATGCACAAATCTAAATAGAGCTGAAAATACCCTTAGGCGTTCACTGAGGAGGAGGCTTTTCAAAATCAAATGATACGCCTTTGGCAATCAGAACATCAACAGGTTGAACTCAGTGAAAAAGGACAATAACAAATGACGGGCAAAGCATGGCAGAACTCCCTTGACTGAAATTGTATTTGACTGAGGAGAGATGGCGTGATGTAGCTGGAAATATACTTCCATCATAATCAAGGGTCATAACAGGCAATCACATCAAGCCAGGGTGCGTCACTTCGAAGGCACAATTACTGGAATACCTGGAAGTGAAAGCAGTGTGCTGTTCAGCAAAAGACTGAGTACAGAGACAACATATACTGGGTTCAAAGCTGAAAAACAGTGCTGTTTTGTTGAACAGCAAGAATCTAATGCTGGTCTTTCTATGGTCAGAAACTCAAAACACATATCTCTCAGATTTTGCCTTATAAAATTTATTAAGAATCTGCACTTGTGAAAGAGCTCAGCATCAAAAGAATGGATGATGATGAATCACTTAACTGCACCCAATCTTCCGTTAAAATACATACAGCACCGAGGGAAAAAATATAAGGAAGAGTTTCCTATTATTACAATTTTAACCCTTTCAAGACTGAGATGTTTTAGAAATATTCCGAAATAGAAACTTACTATTCAGGATGCAAATGTTCACATTTAAACTCTTCTGTCAAATATGTGTTTTTACTACCAATTTTGTACTCTTTAACAAAGTCTACAGGTGCAGAAGCTTACTGTTGCTTCAGGATTTGTGTTAATTTTGTTCCTTTCTCAATCACGTAATCACGGAATATGCTGAGATGAAAAGGACTCACAAGGATCATCAAGTCCAAACCCTGGCCCTGCGCAGGACACCTCAAGAGTTGCACCATGTGCCCGAGAGCATTGTCCAAACACTTCTTGAACTCTGTCAGGCTTGGTGCTGTGACAGCTTCCCTGGGGAGCCTGTTCCTGTGCCCAACCACCCTCTGGGTGAAGAATCTTTTCCAAATATCCAACCTAAACCTCCCCTGACAGAACTTCAGGCCATTCCCTCAGGTCCTGTCACTGGTCACCACAAAGAGATTAGTGCCTGGCCCTTCACTTCCCTTCATGAGGAGGGTTTAGACTTCAATGAGGTCTCCCCTCAGTCACTGGGACTACACATAAAAAAACATGAGTAATGCTTCTTTTTGTCCAGGCTTATGCTGAAAAGAAAAGGGTCTCATAGAAAGCAAACAGATTTTCTTTAGGCAAAGTGAATTGTTTTAATTCTTCAGTGATTGGCAGGATCTACAGAAAATGGATCCAGATTCCTCTTAGGGGACTACAATGGAAGAACAAGAAGAAACCGGTACAAATTGCAGCAAGGAAGTTTCTGGTTAGATATTGGAAGAAACAAGAGTGTCAAGCACTGGAATAGTCTGAAAATAGAGATGTTATGATCCAGTTATTAAAACTAATAGAAATGCCTCTTCCCAAATTAATGTTCAAACAAGACCATATGCCAAAGTCAATAGTATGGATTTTATTTACAATAAATGTGAGGCAGAAAGAGAGAGATAGAAAGAAATAGGAAAAAAAGAGGGGGCAGGGAAGAAAGAGGGTAACTAGAGAGATTAATCAGAAAACATATGGCAACTCTGTGGAAACTGACAGCAATCCTGTCTTCTTCTGGTCTTCTTGGTGGTGAGGGTACCAGAGTCCGGTGGATTAATATATGTCCAGGAGGTGCCCAGGCACTTCCCCTGGAGAGGGGGAAGCTTTGCAATCTCTTTCAACAGGCTCTAGATTTGTTGCATCGCTGGGATCAAGTGCAGACTTCTGGTGGTGGAAGGCCTCAGGGGTGGGTCAGGGGGTGCTCTGGAGGTCTTTGATGGTTTATGCCCCCTTCTTTGCTGCCTCTCATGTGAATGTCCTTTGTGTGTGGTTATTCCAGAATGGCAGGGGAGAAGAGGGGATGGTTTACTCATTTTGTTTGGTGTGGAGAGATTTCATCATCTCATATGTGGCCACTGAGGCCACTTAGGGCTTATTTTAACACAGATACATTCTTCTTCCCTAAGCCTAGTTTATTTCTCCTCAGACCTGAGGTAACTGGACAATAGTCTTATCCCAAGTTCCCATGACAGTCCAAATTGCAGTCAGGAGGCATTCAGGGGAAGGGGGTGCTTTGGTGGTTACAGACAGGCAGTTGCTTTCTTGCAGTTTGACACAATGTCTTTCTATGATTGTGACAGTGTTTAAGACATTAACATTTCAGTCTATCACAAGAGGTTACTGGAGATATTAAAAAATTTAGTGGACAACAGCTTGAGCAACATGATACAGGTTGTCTTTGCTTTTAATGGAGGGTTGGACCAGATGATCTCCAGAGGCCCTTTCCAGTCCATATAATAATAGTACAATATGAGGTTGTCAGATATAAGCTAGACACAATTATAACTGAAGCTGGCTTCAGAATTAAGAAATTAAATGTGTTTTCTTTAAAGCAAACAGCAGCAACATTTCTACATAGCTCAAAAATTGTTTTCTGGATTCCTTTGACACCAAATTCTGAATAAATTTACCATTTGTGACTACAAAAAAATACGTAGCTCCACAGAATACTGTTCCTTCAAAATGCAATTAATTAACTCTGCTGTTTTGATTATTATTCCTTCAAAACAAAAATTAATTTTATTTATAAGCCACAGTTTTCAAAGTATCCAGTGAGTTTCAAAGGAGCCAGAACCACCTCAATGTTGTGGTTTTGAAGAAAGATACCCAAAGAGTCTTTGATTTTCAAAAAAAAAAAAAAAAAAAAGAAAAGGACTAGCTCCATTTATAGTGTTTCTGTTTTGGATTCAGGTGTCTTTTTTAATAGTCCTGGCCAAACAGTCTATGAAACAACATAATTGTCCTCCCTCCTACAGTGCAGTACTCCTTGCCTGTGCTATTAAATGCTTTATTTGGAGTTCTAGTTGCAGAAATGTCTACTCTTGCAATTGATGATTTGTATAAGTTCACTATTTCTTGTTGGAATCACTACAAGTCATAAAATTCAAGCAGCCAATTTGACTGGCCTTCAGACCCTAGCTACATATTTTCTCCAAGAATGTCTACATATTCAGGAGAATGTAATGTGAGTGAGTGACCATGATTTTGGGTTTCAGATCACCAGTGATGTATCTTGAATCCTCCAATTATTACAGGGTCATGAGGCAATACTGCCAATTAGGAAGTTGATCCTACCTTCTGATTCTGGAAAAATTGGGGGCCAGCAGCTAAAAGAAGGACTAAAAGGTAAAGATCCTCAGTGGAGGAAAGATCCTGGAGATCAGGGAGGTGCATGGAAACAAATACCGCAGATCCTCAGGGATCTGACCACTAACAACTTAGATCATTAACAGCTGGGAAGCTGCACAGCAAGAACTGACACAACTTTCTGTACCACCTTTACAGTGCAGCAGCCCTCTCCCTGCTGGAGTGGGAAGTAGATACTTGTGGAATACAGTGCTGAGGGGAGTGTGAGTGATTGCACAAGAGAAACAAATATAATCTTGCTGGGTTTTACATAATTCCCAGTATCCAGATCCTCCACATGTTGTTTTGCCCTCTACCTTATCCATGTCAGAGACCAAAAATAGTAATGGATACAGGCAGCCAGCAATGCTGCCTGCCAAATGGAAGGTCTCCACCTTGCCCTCAGTCATCCTGTTCTTCACTTCATGATACACCTGAGGTTATGTGGCTATGCAACATGAAGCAATACACAATATATCTATAGTGCACGACAGCACAGATCACACTGTATGCAAAGTAATGTCCAAGGCAATTCACCACTTTCTGTAGCTGATCTGCACTCAACAATGAGGATCTTTCCATTTATGCAAGTAAAAGTCACCAGAGATAACTAGCTGCACTCCTTTTTTGAGATACATCCCTGGCATCAATTTAAGTGAATAGTTTTCTTACAAAAGGAGAGTGATTGTTCAGCAGTAGCAATGCTTTAAGATATGCGGAAAAACCGCAACACTAAACAAGAGTCAATTGGAAAAATAAAGAAGAAAGAGGGAAAATAGAAATGCAAGTATTCAGAGGAATAATGGAAGATGGCATGTGGGAAGTTCATTCTTCCACTTTGTAAGGGCAAGTTAGGTAAATATACTTGTACAACTGTTAACTGTCTGCCCCCTGAAAAGGGCAGACAGTACTGAAAAAGATTCAGAATGTGGTCTCTGTACCAGGGCTTCATGATTTTTTCACATACCAATACCAAATAATTTTAATATGCAGGACAGAGAGAACACCCTTTACACAGGCAGACACCATCACCTATACTAATTACTATTATTCAGACGCAGAAATCAACATTCTCTTTTTTATGTTTTTTCCCATTTGTGGCAGAGTTTAACTGGCACATAAATGAATCCACTGGAAGCCAAGATGAATGGCTATTGTTGACCTTTCCTACTCATTAGATATTTCAGCCAATGAGATATGTTACAACTTCACAACTTACTTTTTGCGTCAGTCTCCACTCCTGAAAGTATAGTTCTGGCAGTTGCCACTAAGTGTCACTGTTCACATAGCCTCAAAACCCATATTAATATAGAAATAAAATTTGGGCTTGGGGAAGACCCTCTGTGGTTCAGTGGGTTTGGATGTAGAAGCCTCCCAGGTGACATTCTCACGTCACCACAGTCAGCTACTGACAATGTTCCAAGTCGGGGCTGCTTCCCATTGCAGTCCACAGGTTGGGATCTCCTGTGACACAGCAGTGACAAAGGGTCATAGTAACTGGAGGACAGCACAAACCCTTGATACCAAGTGGTGAGAAGAAGGCTAACATGCAACACAGGAAACTTGAGATGAGACTTTAGGTTTGGTATGGAACAGCTTCTCATAGCACCTATTGTAACTGACTGCAAAAACATTTCTAGCCTCTTTCAGAGGAAAGACAACCAGGTTAGCTGAAAACATCAGCCATCACCATCCTGCTAAATAGCAGGACCCAGTTGTGCACTAATTTGGATGAAGAATCCAGCAGTTTGTTGAAGCAAAGAGGCAAGCTTTTCTTGGGAACATGGTTCATATGCATTGCAAGAATCTGTTCTGTAAGTTCAATTAATTCCTAGAAAACAGATATAAGCTAAAGAAAAATTACATTAATGCTGTTTGACCATCTAATTTCAGAACTGGTATATGTGTAAACGCAAATCAGATTTGCAATGCACCAAAACCAGATACCACCAACTTTTCCACCCCAAGTCACTCTATACATCTTTCCTCACTTAGAAACACAGCATGGCCTTTGTTTAGACTATCTTTGAAGACATCTTGGACTAAAAGAACCTGCTGGCTCTACTTAATACAGACCTGACAGCCAAAAACAAGTGAAAAAAGGAAATCACCCAAGCACAGCTACTGTTTTTTTCACCTTTCCCTTTATCATAACAGAATGACTTTTACTTGAAATTCAGACTTGACTTTTTTTCAACAAGGCTTGGGGTTTGATGGCATTAGTACTCTTCTACTTATCTAATTCCATTATGGATTTACTCAGACTCAGCTGAGTTATTTCTAATTAGTTCAGTCATGGCAGTTATTTAGGTAATACTTTATTCAATGTATATATAAATATGGACTCTACCTTACCCACCTTATTCATGTAGGATTTTTCATGTAGTTTTTTTTCTCACTTAATACTTTCTGCTTTAACTCCATACGTTTCAGAGCTGGCCATTCATTCTGTTCCTTCGTGGTTCACATCATATGTTCATATCATATGCCATCATATGTTACTGACAACTGATACATGAAAATAAGCAGTCCCACTGGAGTAGCCATTGCAGAAGCTTCTGTCTGAGCTGTCTCAGTGTCTTTTCTTCATTATATATTAGTAATTTTATAAATCAGAAAAAACTCTTGCCATTTTTACTGCCAGATAATCCATGTGTTCTGCAGAAACTAGGTTTTAATCAGGCTTTCTATATCAATACAGAAATATCTGTCTAGGAACAGAATCCTTTCGATCTCTTTCGGCTTCCTCACATATTACATTTTGACCCTCATATCACTGTTTATGGAAGTCTTATTTTTGGTAGACAGAAAAGTCCCATTTCATAGTATGAAATCAGGTAGTTTGGGGTCAATTTGTGCATCTATTGCCAATGAAGTGCAACACACACCAGTCCCCAAGCTTTCATACAGCATTAATCTTTGAAATATCCTTTAACTCCATAGTTTCATTGTTCTGTTTAGAGACAGTCTGTGTGCCTTGATAAGTTTTCCCAGTATGCCACGCTCTATTAAGATGCTCTTCTGCTCCAGGCTTATTCTAGTTTGTGTCCTTGAAGAATATCAGCAAAATTGATGAGCCACATTCAAGTAAAAAAAAAAAAAAGTTAAAAGTAAAAAAAAAAAAAAAAATATGCAGAAAATGATAGAATTTGGTAGTAGGGTAAGGCTACTTATGGAAGAAGAGCAGGACAAGGTACACCACAGACCTCCTGCACCTGACAGGGAAGAAAGTCTTGACATCATCTAGTTGACACAATGGGTGTTGTTTAGGTCTGCATGTGTTTTCCTTGGCCATGAATTTAATTGATCCCAGTTAATAGAAATCTTTGGTAAATTTCCTCATCATCTCCTAGGTGCATTATTGGTCATATCTGAGTGCAGTACACTAGACTTTAATAAAATAATCAGATACATTCATTGCCTGGGTAAACTGCAGGAACACAACAGTCTCCTTACCCAGGATCATGTGTGACAACACTTTTGCACAGTGTTTTCAATTAACCTCTCCTGTTTATCCACTCCTCCTGCTTTCCAGTCTCTTGATAGCATCATTAACAACCAGTATTTACATAAAATCTATTATTTGTTCCTCTCTCTTGCATTAAAACACTTACAGAACTCATAACAAAATAATGGAAGTGGCTGAAGATAATTCTGGTTTATTTGTTTAGTTAATAAAAAAGAGATGACAGAGAAGGATTTTTAAAATGTCTGTCTTTCAAGTGCTCTGGTAAGCTTACTGAGGATGATTGTGGATATCTTTCCAGTCAGTTGCTCTTTTGATGTTTTTCTCACCTTTAAATGAGAATCAAAAATACAATTTTTAGTATGCTGTATCCTCTTGCTCCTTCATTTCTGGTGAGCAGCTGTTTTGCTTCTGTTTTCTATGAAGTGGCAAATTTTCTGCCTTTTTTTTCTCTATTAGTGTGTTACTCTCTTACAAGGCTCTCTGGACCAAAAAATATTAATTCCCCTGCAACCTGTGACTTGCACCTTTTGATCTTTCACACCAGTAGGAGTTTGACATACCAACATTTGATACATAAAAACTACAGCCTGTGAAAGAAATGCTGCAAAGTAGTTTGGGCTGTTGAACCTGTTGGCCTTTTTCTTGACCCCCACCTTTGTAATTATTATGGATCACAAAACACCAGAGGGCTTTCTGAAAGCCTCTAGACAACAGAATAAGAGTATAATTGAGTTATGAGATGAAATGTTAAAGAGATAACAGTTTAACCTCCTCAGTAACGGACTGCCAAGTGGGGGAAGAAGGGATGTTTATTTATTACAGTATAGCCTACCCTACTTCTTCTCTCCCTCCAAGAACACCAGTTACACCTCAAATGCTTTCAGAGCATCAAAAAATGGATGGATAAAATTGGAACCTGTCTCCTTGCCTATGTGAGAGAGGTGGCTGCCAACAGACTTAATTCAGATTGAGCGGAAGTGCAAAAGCCGAGAGAGGCAAGACAGATGACCAGGATATGGAGTCTGGGTTCAAGAATCAGCCTATGTTAACACAGACTTAAGAAGGAGGACCCAAAAAATCTGAATCAAAATTAACATTTGAACTCTGATTATAAAGACCTTTTTCTTATGTTACTTCCACATTAGGAATAAATTTCATGTATTTCAACAGAAACCAAGGAAGAGAATAATCTTACTTCTTTATTTCTAAACCTGCAGACCCATGAACAGTTCCAGAGTTTGCCTAGCATTCACTGTTAAAGGACAAGAAAAGGCACAATATGTGCATATATTGGCCTATAAGAGTACCACAGCAGAATATGGGAGAATTAGGTTCATAACTCAAACACATGAAGTACTCTCATCATTAAGACATTTGTATACTATGGTGTCTCTCCCTTCTTTCTTCTCTCTTGAAGATTTCTACTTTGATTAAAAGTAGAATTAAGTCCTCACTGCAAAGATCCAAAATAATGTACATGTGCCATTGCATTTTTCACATTTTCAGCACATCTATGCAGACTTTTCAGGAAATGATAGCACACTCTGTCTGAACTAAATGCTGAGATTATTAACCAAAACACAGCAAGACAAGCTATGTGTCTGCAGAGTTTCTGATGCAAAACCAACTCACATCTGCATGTATAGAGTACATGCAGATCTCTCTTGAATCCACTGCCCATAAGCAAATAAAACCAAGACAGTTCTGGAATAAAATATTTAGAAACACTTCAGAATCCACGGTTGCCTAAGACAACTACATCTTCCTCTAAATGAGTTGAATGTATGTGCTAACGCACGATGCATTTTTTGAGCTTTAAGTCAATTTTCAAATCCTTTATATTTGAATCTGAATCATACAACTATATCACGCACAGTTAAGAACAGCTGATTCCCAATGCGAGCTCTGGTCTTGTCCATTGGGACAAGCTCTGTTGGGATCAGTTTGTTACTGATGTCTCCATCAATCAAGCTTCTGGGAAATATCCTCAGCATTGTTAGTCTCTCTCCTGTAGGACATGTGAATATGAACGCACATGGGCTGCCTCCAAAGTCCAAGATGGGAAGTTTTCCAAGCAGCAAGGTCCCAAGTTCCCAAATAATCCTCCATGGACTTGTATGTGAAGGTAATGTTAATAAAGAACAGAGTGCTGTTAGCTTTCAAAGTTTGCATGTGTTCATCAACAGAGGTAAGTTAGGAAAAAAGATCACCTTTGCCTTTTGGAAATCTGCTTTGAGTAGCTGAATCTGCAAAAACATGGGGTTTTTTTATCATCTAAAGCTAGTGATAGGCAGGGCACAAGTTCAGCAGAGTTCAGAAAAATACTGGGAAGCAAAGCAAAGAATTTGGATCACTTACGAGGATATACAAAGTAGAGAGAAGACTGTGGGTGGAATAGTTCAATGACAGAAATGTGGCTGCAATTTATGATTATGAGACAGTCTGGCTGGAATGTTGAAATCTAGCCACTTACTATAAGCAAACAGCAACAACATGTTGAAAAATGTCAGGGAATTAAAAAGATTAGGAAGACTGTGAACAGAACCCAATTCTCCTCCTGCTCCACATCAGTGCCCAAAGGCTAGTTCTGTGATTGACCTTGAGCACTCTCATGTCCTCCAAACTGAAGTGGAGCAGCACAGCACTGACTTAGCTATGAATGTCTAATGGAATGATTTCATATCTCTCACTCCAATACTAGAGTGACCTCTGTGCAAAGGTCAGTTCTTGATTCTTTCAACCTTTTTCATTCATATTTCTTCCTTCATCAATTTAGGCACCTTCCCCTCAGCTTGAGCTACCTCTTCCCATACACCATGTAAGGTGCCCAGCTACACAGCTCAGAGTTTAGGATTACGGCAGATGGCAAGGTGTGAGGGTTTTCACTGCCACACAGGAGAGGAGCTCTTCTACTGGACTGCAGCTGCCAAGGACTGTAGTATAACACAGGGTGTTTTATACTAATGAGGAAAAAAAGTCATATAAACAAAACAGAAACCCTCAAAACAAACAAACAGACAAAAACCCCAAAACGAAACACAAAACTCTCCCTGAACTTTACTGCCCTTCAATCAGATATGGTAAGAAACTTCTAACAAAGGGAATAGCAAACACTTAGCAATTGCTTAGAAAATAGATTTGTTTTCATTAAATACACCAAAAAAGAAGATAAGCAAAACAGCTTCCAGACTGCTCTCTTATCTGAACAAGTGTTTGAAAACGATACCTATGCACAGCTTTGTGATTAGGCAAATTACAGAACACTCTCCAGTATACTCCTGTAGTGTGGGGGAAGACAGTTTAGCTTGTGCAAGCCAAACAATCCCTCCTGTTAGCAGATTTAGCTGTGTACAGTAGGTCAGAGGAACAGTCTGAAATACAATTCTGTAGTCAGAGGAGATCTCTCTGAAAAAGATTTTAATACTTTTCAGGTCTGTTTTACAGACATGTCAGACCTGCACCACCTATTGTTATTGAAAGGAAAATTATTAGAGAAGGTGAAAACATATAATAATTGATTTAGGTAGTTACTTCTATAAGGTGAAGAATAAAACAAGTCCAACTGCAAATGTTGGAATTAAGCATGAGGATAGTCAATTATTAAATGAGCTTTGTTTCTAAAGCCTGACTATGATTTCTTCTGACACAAACTGAAGAGCAGAAGTCATGGCTTTCCATCAGCACACACAAGGCAGGAAGTGTGTTGCCTCTGCCATTTGTCCTGAAAAACAGGAACATCTTGCATCAGTAACAATTACTTTATCTTTATCATTGGGATTGACAGAAATATTGCCACTGCATTACATAAAGAATGCAAAGTGAAATGAAGTCCACTGCAGCATACAGGACTCACTTGGAATTATTGCTATTTTTGAGGGAGAAATTAGAGATCTGGATATTTGCACTCACAAAGGCTTGATATCCCGACTTCTTTTTCTCCCAGTTTCCAAACAGCCATACCTGATTTCTCATTAGGGATTTGGATTACTGTACATTTACTTTCAGCAATACTAGGATCCTGCTGATGCAGCAGTAAATACAGAATCAGTTGCTACAGCAGAAGGCAATCGCAGCAATTTACACACACCTCTGTGTTCACTTACACTGGCAGATCAGACACTTTAAACAGAGATAGCCATACTGCTGAATAAGCCAGAGTGTGGCCCCAGAGAAGGGTTCAGTCCAGCAGCTGTTATTAGCCCTGGAAAGTGCAAGATCTCATTTGTTCCATATTCAGAGACACCCCTTTAGACACACAGCCACGTCTTCCTCACTAACTTTACATGTAGATAAGCATCAGAGTTTCAAGAAGAATTCTTGATCCCAATTACTCATTTATGGTGGCTGGCAGCTTTTGTTACAGCATACCCCATCTAACAAGCCCATCATTTTGATGAAAGCAGTAATTATTGATATCTTTGGCCTACTAGGGGATTATTCTTATTCTGCCCAGGGATTGTTGAGCTTTATAGGTGTATGCTAGTTATGCTTTTTTTTCCCCCTAACTTTTAATTTGTCTTTTTTTTTGGTTTTCCTTTTTCTCTCTCAGTTACCTGTAAGGTTTGTCCTTTTCCTTATCTTTGAATTTAAACCTGACCTTTCCTATTCTGACACAATGTTAGACGAGTTCTTTGTCTTTATTTCATTCCATTTTCTTTCCAGGGCTTTTCACATTTTGCGCTTCAAGGTTTATCTCAACAAATGAATGCTTTGAATGCCTTGAGTGATGAATATCTGCATCATTAAAATTGGTAACGGCAGCTTTATAGTGTGCGGCATTTTTTTTTAATTTTTTCTTTTAGTTTCAGTGAAGACTAGTTATGTTAAAAAGAAATTGAAGCATGCATTTCATTAAGCCCACTTTGTTTTTCCAGCTTTGTTTTAACTGATTTCAGACTCCTAGAAAAAAGTTTAACACCTAGGGAAGCACAAAATGAAAGATCAGATAACAATTCCAAGGTAAGCTACATCTGGATGGTGAAACATGTTACTTGAAAGGTTAAACAAAACAATAACTGTTAACCCAGCGGATAAAAAAAACTCTCCAGAAATGTAAAAATTACTATACCTTATGTGAATATGATTTGTCAAATGACAGGACAGACAGTATTATCCCAGCAGCTGTTACCGAATTACCAAATCAGGTGGGTTTACAGGCATGCTAGCTAGACTTGCTAAATCTAGATTGCTTCACTCAAAACAGTGATTCACAGCCATGTTTTTCATTCTTTATTTATTTTTAGTAGTGCCAATACTAAAATCTTGCACTGACTCAGAACAGCTTGCTGGAGCCACTGGGTTGTCCAGGCTCTCTAGGTTGCCAGCTTTCTAAACTGTTTTGAGATACTGGCTCCATTTAAAGCCACTGCAGTTTTAAATTTCACAGGCTATTTGGTTTTATTATTCACACATGAACATATTTATAGTGCTTTGAGTTTTGTTTATTTTTAAGTGAAAAACTAAGTGGTTTTGTCTAGCGATAAAGATGAACAGCAACAAAACATAACAAGTTGTACTTCTTTTACCACAGAGAATATGATGAAGGGAAAGAAAAAGAAATATGCCAAAGTTTAGCATACCACAAGAACTTTAGAAATTGGTAAAGATTTCTAAGGCATGCTTCCTAAGAGGCCAAATTTCAGCATTTCACAGTGAATCTGGAAAGAGTTTTTGGGACTGGCACTATTTTGCTTACTCTAGAATTAACACATTCTACCAAAGGAAATCAGTGACAGCAGTTGTGGGAAAAAGTCTGGGGATAAAATTAATGAAAAGTGGATAACAGTATGGAAATTATAGGGAGAAATGTGGTTGCTGCTCCCTGGATGACACAGTTAAACGTGGTCAGTATGCCTGAAATCCCACAGACAATCCAATCCAAAGGGACTAAATGGAGGATGGAGCAGAGTGGAGACAGGACATCCAGGTTCTGTTAAAATCTTTACAGAGGAGGGAAGTCAGCGGCACTTTTCAGCTGATTCCAAATGGATTTCTGGTGCAGAATATATTCCTTTGAAATAAGAAAATGAGGTGTTCAAGTCATTGTTGGCCTTTGGGAAGGACATAGGAGAAAAATTGGGAAAGCAAGTTGATAAACTTATGGTTGAAAAAACAGTCATCTTGAAATTGGGAATAATCTCCTTAATACTGAGACTGGTCACCTTAAAACTCTCCTGGCAGCAGCTGAGTGCAGAGAGAAACTGTTGCTGGAGAAACAACCTTCTGTGTTGGATAGGTAGCTCCGCAGCTCGATACGTTATACAGACACTGAGGCTTAGGATGGGGTTATTTGGGATCTGCACTACTGTGCACACTATTCCCTGGTTTCTGACAGAGCTGGCAAAATTGCAGGAGAAATATTCAAGGAAATGAGAAAACTCTGAACTTGAAATGATGGTTATACAGAGTCCTGGTTCCCCTGTCCATAGAAATACAGAGGATCTGTGTGATAGCAAAGTAGGGGAAAAGCATTCTTTATCTCCTACCAATTTCTCTGTGCCTGAAGCCAAGTCCCCTACAAAAACTTGAGGTGGACAGGATGACCACACCTGAAAAACAACTCAATTCAATCTGATTCAAGTGGCTAATTTAAAAAAAAGCATTATGGCCATAAGCCAGGCGACACTGAAATGCAACAAGTGGAATCTTCGCAATGTATACATAATACTGGCCCACACACTCGGATTACAGTAGGTTCTTGTCAACAATTTTTTTTTCACAAGATTTTTTTTGGACAAAATTTTGACAAATAATTGAAAAAATTCTTTTATGTGACAATAGTAAACTCTGTGTGCTGTTCAAATAGGAAATAAATCAAGTTTATTATACACACATTTATCTAAACCAACAGTATTATTCCTAAATCAGTCAGCTTATTAGGAAAAAGCTTTTAATATTCTAATATATAAATCTCTATGTTTCTTTATGAATTCTTTATATATAAAGAAATTTAAAAGACCTATTTGTGTGCACACGTGTACAAATGCACACACACCTGCTTTGTAGCACTTTGGAGAGGTTAGAGAAAGAAAAACATGATGTGAAAAAGGATCAAAAGGCATTTATAAGACATTGACCTACAAGCCTTAGGCTCAGGTGGCCCCAACAGAGTGTATGGTTAGAAGACTAACAGATGTTCTGAAACAAACTTGCGCAAATGATCAGACTTCAGGCCAAATAATTGCTTTCATACTGGTGAAGGACTATCCCAGTCCTATTCTCTTGGGAATTGCATTTTGCAGGACATGCATTTTTGCCCCACATTTTGCAACATAAACATCAGAAGCCTCTCAGAATGAACAAAAACTGCAGGCTCAAGAGCGTTAACAGTCAAATTTTGTCAGTGCTTTGTATGCAGTCTTATTGAAACATCTTTTTTAGCCCACAATGATTTGGAGAAGTTTGAAAATTATTTTTGTTAACCTGCAGAAATGCAGGTACTGTATTCCTGATGACTGTGAGTGAGAGATTCTTTGGGGGAAAGTACGCAACACCACTTCAGCATGGAAGCAGATCTAGCAGCAGATCTAGACAAGATCTTGCAGCATTTGTCCACTGCAGCAGAAGGAAGGTGACAATGAAATGGAGGAGAAAAGGAACAGCTATCTGCAGAGGAATTTCAGCTATTCTTGAAATAACACCATTTCTAGGCGCCTAAAAGAAGCCTTGAGCAAAGGAAGCTGTGCAGTCTTGGCTAAACATGAGAGTTAGCTACATTTTAGTATGACAACAGGTCTAAGTCTGGAGTTATGCATGGATATTACCCATCTGCTATGTTATCAGTATTTGGTATGAGAGCTTTCTTAACCATCTGGGAAAATGGCTTTTAGTTGGCAATGGACAGATCTCCTTTGCTGCTGGTAAAAAGATAACAAGTTTGTTCTTGGCAGAGAGATTACTGTGATGTTCCTGATGAAGATATGAAAAGGTATACTTGGTACAGGCTAAAAGCAGTTCCTAGTCTGACTCAGAATGTTTATGGATCCCTATTCCCTGTGCCAATCTGGGATACCAGAATGGGGGAGAGCTTTTTTTTCTTAATTGAGCCTGAGCTGATCACACAAATTAACTCAGAGTGCATTAGGGTGTACCAGATGAAATAATATCCAAGGTGAGTTAATTCTAGGATCATGCCAAATACTAATGGAGGTAACACTCCTCAACTCTACAGAGCTCTTCTGTGCTGGCCAATGAGGCTACTCGTTAGCCAACTAGACTGTATTAAAGAACTGCCTAAATATCACGGCAGAGCATGAGAGCATGTATCCATGAGGCTCCTGAGCAATCTCTGCCTTATGTTAAAATAGAGACTTTGCTAAATGCAGCATCAAGTCAAAATAAGCAAGCAAACTTCAACTAACGTGAGGGCATGGGAGGTTGTTACAGTGCCCTCCCCCATCTGGTCCCTAGCAGTCCACACTGGCCATATTATCATTGCACAACATTGCACAACAAGATGATCCGGTTGCACATCATACCTTCACAGGTCCCAGTTTTTTTAGAAAGAAATCCAGGTGCATGTCAGGATGACAGCTATGCTAAACTTCTCTGTCTCCATCATGACTTGATGGGAGAAGGGGGCTAGTGAAGAGTATAGCTCTTCCCCAACGTGGTAGAAGGTGTCTTCCAAATGTTATGACACCACTAATAAAATATACTATTTTAACCTACAAGTTGGTGGGTCAAAGAAGAAGGTATATGGTATATGGTTCAGACATCTTGGTTTGAGCTGCTGTGCTTTGTTTGTAGACCTCTCAGGAAGTGAAACACGGTAACTACTCAGGAGCTGCGTCATTCCAGAGGAGAAGGTTTGCTAAGTAAGGTTGACTCTGCTCAGACTTTAATCCTTTTAAGAACTGGGAAATCTTTTCCACTGATAATCTCTTCACTGTTTTGACCACATGAAGAGATACTCTCCAAACACACAATTTTTGCCTTTTGTTTCCCTTCAGATTTTCCAGGAATCAGGGAGTTAATCCAATTTCTGTCCTTGAGGAACAGGTGAAGAAGGTAAAGATGACAAGTAATTGTTGGGTTTGGCCAATTTTTAGGGCATAAAAAAATATTTAATCTGAATTCTGCATTGGCATAACTGTATGTCTTCTCCCAGAACTGCAAATCTGCATGAATGGTGCAGCTGAGCTTTATTTTCCACAGAGTGATTCTGCAGAG
This sequence comes from Dendrocincla tyrannina, assembly GCA_035047865.1. Taxonomy (NCBI): domain Eukaryota; kingdom Metazoa; phylum Chordata; class Aves; order Passeriformes; family Dendrocolaptidae; genus Dendrocincla; species Dendrocincla tyrannina. The sequence goes on from JAWWMP010000001.1 coordinate 85,851,662, forward strand.
AGCCGTGGTGTGCCACATCTTAGAGAGGCTATGAGAGTGGCTGAGTAAGGAAAGTAAGTAAATTGTTCAGAGAGTTAGCTATGGGGTTTTACTTTGCATCTTGTGTTGTGATTTTCGGGAAAAACAAAGGCAAAGTTAAATTGGATGGTTGAGAGGAAAAAAGTTAAGAATTTTATAATCATTTAATGCCTACCTTTCCTTTGAATGATGTGTCACTGATCCCTGTGACCAAAATCAGACAAAGTATCCACTTAGGACAACAAAGGAAACCTCAACAGAAGATGAAATAATATTATTCACCAGAATAATCCCCCACCATGAGCAGCTGAAGAATTAAAGGACAAACTTAAACAAAATAACAAAGCAGCTTTGTTTAGTCCCATGGATCCAAAAGAGAATACTCACTGTACCTTAAAATATATTTTGCAGCTCCTGCAGAAAGTCTGCTGTGAAAGAAATGGAGTTTTCTAATAACTATTCGGAGCCTCAGGGGTTCAGAGCATCCTCTCATTCACATTACTGCTGCCTTCCTACCTGAATGCATTTTCATGTGTATCCTAATCAGTCCATTCACTGTTTGAATGGTATTTTTGATGCCAGGAAGAAACATCTGAGTAGGACACTGTAAAAGCTCTTTCTTCATAGGGAATGATGAAAATCCTTCAACATACATTTCAGACTCTATTATAAACTGCATCTGATAATGTGAAAGCTCTATCTCCTAACAATGCATTGGAAAAATTAGTTTTAAGCTCTATATGCTCATCACAGGATTTAATTTGCGGTTTGGTTTTGTTTCGTTTTTTAAATCTGACACATCAAAAGAAAGACGACAGGTAGTGCAAGGTGTAATGAAAGTTTCCTGCAGCAAAGAATTGAAAGAAACAACATCTAGAGTTAGAAGAAGGGGAGAAATATGTGAATAGTTCAAGAATAGCAGCAAAGCATCATGATTGGAAGCACATGACACAAGAAAGGGAATTGGACAGATGCCTGGTGGGAAGGAGGGAAAATTCCTCTTACCAAGCTATTTGTTCAGGGGTGCAATCAGCAAAATAGCCACTAGGTAATGTTCAGACTCTGTGGTGGTATTTACTAGTCACTCTGTAAAACATTTTATATGAGTTTTCTGTGATAAGGTTAAATTTATGGTATTTAAAGGCTTTGGACTATATATAGGTGTTTTCTTTCAAGAGGCTTTGGGTTTATTTTGTTGGAAAGAGTGTTATTCCTCACTGAATTCCTGGCTACTACTGAAGTCCTTAGTGGCTCAATTCATTTTGTGTTATACACTAGAACATGTCCCCTATGAATAAACTACGAAAAGTCGGTGCTCTTCAGCCTGGAGAAGAGAGGTTGCATGGAGACCCCATAGCAACCTTTCAGTATCTGAAAGGGACCTAAAAGGAAGTCGGGGAGAGACTTCTCATCAGAAACCATAGTGATAGCCCAAGGAGTAATGGTTTCAAACTGAAAGAAGGGAAATTTAGGTTAGATATACAGAACAAATTCTTTACTGTGAGCATGGTAAGGCACTGCAACGGTTTGCCCAAAGAAGTTGTTGATGGCCCATCCCTGGAAGTATTCCAGTTCAGCTTGGATGAGGCTTTGAGCAAGCTGATCTAGTGGGAGGTGTCCCTACCCATGGCAGGGGTTTGGAACTAGATCATCTTCAAGGTCCCCTCCAACCCAGACTATTCTATGATTCTATACTTCTATGCCCAATAAAATGCAAATTACTTATTACAGCATTCTCTGTAATAAAGAAAGTGAAGTGCCATCTCTAGCTTTCTAAGGCAGAGTAGACTCCTTTACTCTCAACTGGAACTGTATTTTTTTATCATTGACTTAAAATACATCCTTGTTGTGATGATTACACTCAAATACGTTCTAACCTTTTGCTTCAGAGATCAAGAGACATCAGCAGTGATCAGTTCCTTAGCCCCATGCAGGTACACGGGGCTCTCTTCACACCTGTGAGTGTAGTAATGCAAAATGTAACATGATGGTTTTAACCCCTGGAGGAAAGGACTGGAAAAGAATTCAACGGTAGCCTTCTAATGAGCCTTTAAAATGGGATGCTGAAGGATATCTAGTCAACAGGAATCGAAAGAACAACAATGGGCTTTCATGCTGAAGATGTGAAAAGCAGTCTAGAAGAGCAGCTGGGTAATCCCCAATCCAGGAAACTCACTAACATAACACCTTGTTGAACTACAATTTTTACAAAGGGTATCCTTTGCCTCTGCTAATTACAGCATTTAATATATCCTTAACTTCATTCACGTGTGCAGAGTTCATTTCCATATACAAGCCCCTTACAAATCTGACATCAGTTAACCCTTCTTATAACATAAAACAAATGTAATATCAAAACTTCTCATTTTCAAGTTTGAATGGGGTGAAAATAGAGGATATTTCAGATATCCGGTAATGATACTTCAGATATCCAGTCATGATACTGATTTTTCTACTGAAAAGATGGAAAATGGCCTCCTGGAAGATATAACTTTTTGGTTTTGTTTGGGTTTTTGTTTTGGTTGGGGTTTTTTTGTTTGTTTGTGGTTCTTTTGTTTCATTTGTGGGGTTTTTTTGCTGGGGAGAAACAACTAAAGATGCAGAGTGAATTAGAGAAAATTTATCTGTCTGTTTTGGAGATGGAATTTCTTGTTGTTTCATTGAGATGTGAGTTATGCAAAATATTAAACATCCTGAATTTCTTCATGGAACAGTTTAGAGGCATTGCTAGTATGCACTATTAGCTCTGTAGAGACAATCAGACACTGGGAAAAGCACACAGCCCCTTCAGATGTCTAAATCATTTTCTACATGTATGTCCCTGATCATCAGAAATTAAAGAACATATCTGTTTAGTATGTAGGTTTTTTCCTATATGTTTTATATGGGTTTTAAATGAAAATGATCACATTTATCTACTTTTTCTGCTCACTTTAACCCAACAAAATAATTTTTAAGTGGATATTGTTGCAGATAACATCTACATTAATGGAAGTAATATGCAAAGTCTAAATTTAATTTCTTCTCTATGTTATCTTCTAAGAACCTGCAGTATCACTTGGATTTCATGTGTTACATGTTGGGGTAGGAGGCTGGGAGGAACAAATGACATTCATCTTCTGTTTCATATACACAGGGTAATGGAAAATAACATAAATGTAGACACATGAATGCATAAAATCTTTTCAGTGGACAGATTGCTGGACCTCTGCATGAGGATAGATTTAAGTACTAGTCACAAAGACATTGGTTACACCAGTAGCCTGAAGCACAGTTCAGTTTGAATGCAAAACTATATGCCTAGCACAAGTTAAGCACATTGTTTTACCCCTACAGTCACTGGAGTTCACCAAATCAAGCAGTCATGGGTCTATACATGTAAGCTATTCAAGTTAGTATTAATGAAAAGACCTAACTAAGCTTCAAGATCTTGAGAATGGTGTCCTAGTTGAATTGGACAGCTTAAGGAATTTGATGCAGAGGCAGCCTTGAACTCCTGGAATCCAAAAAGAACATTGCTGATTCTTGACTGATTGAGGTTTGGCATTAGTCAAGCAAATCCAGCAACTTAGACTTATAAAGTATGTGGGAAGATGATCGGCAACATTTTCCTTTAGGTCTAAAAAATGGCAATTGTTCTTAATGTAACAAGTCTGGCAAGAGTCCTTTTCATCCGCTCTCATCAGGTTGCAGCATCACTGAAGAGGGAAAGGAGACTTCAGCTATCCTGCCTCATCTTATGGTAGATGGGAAGTTGACTCAAATAAAAGACACCTGGGTGTCCTGTACGTTCACTCCAAAAGAATTGAAACTGCATTTTTCTTAGGTAGGGACAATCCCATAAAAAGTGGTAAGACCAAATGGGTGAGTTCAACAAATATAAGTAATCTAAATCAAATAATAATATATTTAGAGTCAGACAGCAACAGACACTGCTGAGGAACTGATAAAAATTTAAATATCATGCTTTGAAAAGCACAAAAGTTACAAGATCTAGTCCAATTGTTAAGCATATGGTTTAATCTCATAGTGTAAAACTTACAGGAGAAAAACATTTCACAGCTTTTAAGATTGAGCTTTACAAGTTTATGAAGCGGACTAGGCCACATGGCTGGATACCAGGAGATGCTTCTACTTCTAAGTTGATTAAGATATTACACATATTTATAATAAGTTAAAAAAAAAAGGCAAACTAAACTTTAAATAAGCAGAGTTCTCCAACACTATTATTAATGCTCACTGTGCACCAGTTTACTTTTTCAGTCAGAATCAGCCCTGATTCTAAAATATGCCAACAGTTCAACTTATATCAATTAATTTTAAGGAAAATATCTCGAAAGAGCTTTATTAGGTCATCTTTTAACTCATTATAGATTGTAACAGTTCAAAGATTTCACCTCTTATGGCTAAATACAATACAACTGAGAAAAATGATTTTATTTCATTTCCTTTACAGGATACACCCACCCATATTTGTAAATTGATTCATGTTGTTCAAAAAATAGATACATTTATATTTGCACTAGAGACATTTCTATGCAGCTTTTCATTCTTTTTTTTTCTCACAACTGAAGATAAGCCTAAATTGCAACTAAGATCCCGCCATATTTTGTATGGCATTATAATTTACTAGATATATTTGAAAGTAGGCTATGAAAATATGTGAGAGAAGATTCACATGATACATGTGAATTATCAATCATAGTCTTCACACATAGGGATTTCAGTTTTCATAGAATAAAAAATAAACCTCTGTTTTAAATAGTGTGAGTTCACTGAAGCTATACAGGAAAATTAATAGAATGATGAAAGAAACAGCATAATAAGTGCGTACACTATAACCCAAATTACATAGTATTCAGATTGACAGGAGCCTTAGGGATCTGAAGGCTGAATAGGAAGAAGGAATCCCACTTAGAAGTACAGCAATAATGCAATAACAAAAGGATCACCCTCAGCATTTTTCAGGATGACAGACGAGATTTTACAAGAAGATATGGCACTATCCTCACCATCAACACTTCCTGGCATGCCATATATTCCAGGTGGGATGACAAGCCAGCTGCTGTACCACCATACACACAGTCATCACTCAAGTCACATCCAGCCTTTCAGAAAGCACAGATATGCTGTTTAGCCATTTGCAACCAGCAGTCAGTTTCCCAGGAGTGATCATATACTAGGAAAGGTCAGGGAAAGCATTAAGTATCTGTGAAGGCTTATGCAAAACTGCCCATTAGTATTCAGGCAAAATTATTCATCTTGCTAACTTAGAAGCTCTTGGTGTGTTTAGGAGTCGTCCAGTTACAAAACAAACTGAAACTCTATGTCTTAGCTGAGCTATCACAGCATGAACAGCAAATCAAGAACTGTCATGCAGAAAGTAGTTTGTGAGGAATGTGTAGGGAGAAAAGGCTCATGTAATAGCCTGTTTTTAAAAAAAACTCAAAATAATCAACAACTTCATGAAAAAACCCAGTCCTTAAGAGTATACTACTCACACACAGAAAATAAAAGTAGTGTCAACATTGTGTTTCTGGTGAATAGCTGGTCTTTTGCTGTTCTGCTAGTGTGAGGTAGAACTGCAGCACTGCCCAAAGCTGCTACTGTAACTGGAACACCAGCAAGATCCATAGGGACAGAAACAGCTTGATCGGTGCATCTTTGCTATTGTTTAACCTTAAAAGCTCTTAAACCAGGAGGAAATCACTTTTTTAATATATTTACAATCTATAGATATTTTTTTCTATATGGAACTTAATTCTATGCAGTTGAAAGAAGCCACTAAAACAAAGTTCTTGCTCAATGCACAAAAGAAAACGTTCTTCAAGATTTTTCATTTCCTGACACATGCTTGCAAATATGACATTATTTTGACTATAAATAATTTAGTGTGGAATGTCAGGGTATGATGAATAGTTGAAATAGATGTTAGCTTATCAAGGTGCCCCCAAAAATGTCCTACTGTATCATTTCTTCCACCAAACTGCAGTTACTTCACAGAAATAAATACAGATAGTTAACTACATCAATAGACACTAAAAATGACTAAAGCTAGCAGTAGTAAGGATTGGCTTCTTCCCTTCTATTTAGCTCCTGTAAGGTCACATTCGAATAACTGCCCACTTTGGGCTCCCCAGTGCCAGAAAGGTATTGGAACACTGGAGAAAATCCAGCAGAAGACCTCCATATGTTCAGAGGCAGATAGAGATAGAGAGGTTAAAACAGCTGGTCTCTTAAGACAAGACTCAAGGGGAGACCTTTACACTGCCTACAACTACCTGATAAGAAGGCAGAACCAGATTCATCTTGATGCTACACAGTAACAGGATAAGAGGCAAAGGAATGAAACTGAAACATGGGGAATTCTGATTAGATACAAAGAGAAAAAAAAATAAAATCCCAAACCTCGCAGGTGGTCAAATACTGGGAGAAGGGCCCAGAGAGAATGTGGAGCCACGATCTGGAGAGGTGTTAAAGACCTGATGGACATCACCCTGGGAAACCTGATCTGACTGACCCACTTTGAGCATGGGGTTGGACTAGATGATCTCTGGAGTCCTCTTCCAACCTAAATTATTGTATGATTCCATGATCTTAAATATACACATATATAAAACAAAAAAGCTAAACATGAGCATACAAAAGTTATTTACTCAAAAGATCAAATATTGAAACATGTTCAGGAGCAGAAGATTGGGCATTACTATTTGAAGTTATTCAGCATGCCATTCGTGTAAAGCCAGGTGACATTTAAAATTTTCAGAGATAGACTAAAAGTCATGAAAACAAATAAGAATTAGCAAGACCTCTTACAGGAGAAGATCATAGGCTTTTCAAATGTAGCATTTTAAATGACTTGTTACTTTTTGACCTATATAACCCCACAATCAAGAAGGGTTTTGATGATATTTGAGAAATCTGCACTATAAATATACAGTTCATCTCAACTTGTTCCATATACTGGACCTACACAGAGGAAACCAAAGCCACTTAAAATCACACTAGCAAGTTTGAGAATAGTCAAAAAAGTAATTTTGTTCTGACTTATATCAGCTGGACAGAAATTTAGATGGGTAGCAATGTAGTACTTATTCACAAAATGAAAAAAAAAATTAAGAGAAAACTCTCAAGTACTCAATGCATACATCATTTTAGTAATTTTATTCTTAAAACTTTCTGGGTACAACAGTGAATGGATCGCATTAATATGCAATTAACAAACCAGACCGCTAAAACTATCATTTTGAGAATTAAGTTTGATATTGACTGCCTTAGTGAGTGAAAATAAATTGTAAATCCCCATTTCTCCAACTAGTAAAATAGTATTTGTCTACATTTTTTGTAATGTGAAGGGAATGAAAATACTTAAATAACATAGTAAGGAAAGGAAATTACTAAATTACAGTTTTGTTATTAGTAACAATAAAGCCATTACCTGGTGTTCAGGAAAGTAAAAAATTACATTTTTTAAAGGTTAGTCCAAATGTCATAGCATTAAAGCATAATTAAAATCAATATAAAACCAGAAAAGGAAGGTCAGAGAAGGAGTACACCACCCGCTCCTCCCTTCCCCACCCCTCCCCAATAAACAACACTGGTAAAGTGGTGACAATGGACAAGGAGAAGCTGAGGTGATCAACAACTTTTTTTGCCTCTGTCTTCAATGGCAACCTCTCTTCCCACACCTACTGAGAAGATGGACAGAAGAATGAGGACCAGGGGAGCAAAGTTGCTCCCACAGTAAGTAAAGATGAGATTTTCAACCACCTGAAGAACCTGCATGTACAAGTGACATAACATTATGAGATTGTGGAGGACCAGGCATAAACATGTTTTGTCTCAAACATTCTGACTTGCGACAAAAAAGTTGTGATTGAAAGAGAGGGTCCTGCAGAGGTGGGGCAGCACTGTTCTGAGCTGACTTCATGTTCCAACTTGAGACCTGTGCTCAGCATGCCTGGGTTGACTCCCTGGAGGGTTCAAATGTATGAAAAAGTCTACATAAGAGATGTGTACCAGATTAACTGTAAAAGGAAGTGGATTGGTCCTCGTCACCTCTTTTCTATTCTTCCTCTTTCTCTTTTGCTTTCTTTGTCTTACTACCCCAGATCTATTGCAAGATCTAAGGACTGATGATAATTTTTGTTCTCTTTCTCTTTTTTCTGTCTTTATTTCTCTCCTCCCTTGCTTTGTCAGGGCAAAGTGCAGCTGTCCTATTCTATTCTGTACTCTGTACTGAAGTTTGTTGTGGGAGTAAGGAGCTTGTGAAAGTGTGTTGTAACTTGTTAGCCAGCAACTTTGAGAAGCAGTGTGTTGCAGGTTGGTAGCCAACATTTTGAGAAGTTTGCTGTGTGAGTTGGGAGCTTATTGAGGAGAACTGAAAAATTAAAGGTTGTTAGTCAATATTTTTGGGACCACACAGCGGGCTAGTTGCCAGAGTTAAGGCAACTATATATAGTGAAAGCATAAGAATTCCCTCACACATGGACTTTGTTCAGCCTGGTGAGAATTTGTAACAAATATCATGCCCCCTACCAATGGATCTGATGAGATAGATCCCAGAGTCCTGAGGGAATTGGCTGATATTTGATAAGTCATAGCAGCCAGGTGAAGTCCCAGCTGGCTGGAAAAAAGGAAACATCTTTACAAAGAATAGGAAGGAGGGCACTGGAAACTACTGACCTGTCAGCCTCACTTCTGTGCCTGGGAAGATCTTGGATCCTCTTAGAAGCCATGCTAAGGCACATAAAGGACAGGGAGGTGATTCGAGAGAGCCAGCATGGTTATACCAAGGGAAAATCCTGCCTGCCTATTGGCCTATGATGGAGTGAATACATCAGTGGACAAGTGAAGGGCTACAGATGTCCTCTATCTGGACTTCTGTAAAGTCCTGACACAGTCCCCCACAACAACCTTCTCTCTAAACTGAAGACAGAAGGATTCAATGGATGGACTGTTGGATAAGAAAGTGGTTGGATAGTCACATGCAGAGGGTAGTGGTCAACGGCTCAGAGTCCCGATGGACATCAATGACAGGTGCTGTCCCTCTGGGGTCCTTATTAAGACCCCATTTAATAACTTCATGGATGAAGGGATCGAGTGTACCCACAGCAAATTTTCAGATGACACCAAGGTGGTGCGGTTGACACAGCTGAAGGATAGGATGCTGTTCAGAGGGACCTGGAGAAGCTTGAGAAGTGGGCCCACAGGAATCTTGTAATGTTTAATAAGGTCAAGCACAGGGTCCTGCAAGTGGGTCAGAGCGACCCCTGGTATCAACATGGGATGGGGATGGACAGATCAAGAAAGACCTGGGGGGTACTGGTGGCTGAGACACTGGACATGACCCAGCAATGTGCGCTTGCCTCCCAGAAAGCCAATTGTGTCCTGGGCTGCATTGAAAATCAGCACAGCCAGCAGGTTGAGGAAGAGGATTTTGCCCCTTTGCTCCACTCTGGTGAGATACCACCTGGAGCACTGCATCTGGCTCTGGGGGCCTTAGCACAGGAAGGACATTAACCTGTTGGAGTGAGTCCACAGGAGGACCACCAAGCTGATGAGAGAGAGGGAGCACCTCTTCTATGAAGACAGGACAAGAGAATTGTGATTGCTTAACCTGGAAAAGAAAAGGCTTCAGATGACCTAATTGTGGCCTTTGAGTACCTGAAGCGAACTAAAAGAAAGGTGGAGAGAGATGGATGGAGAGCCAAGAGCATGTAGTGACAGGGCAAGGAGGAATGACTTCAAACTGAAAGAGTGCAGGTTTAGACCCAATATTAGGAGGAAAATCTTTATTGCGAGGGTGGTGAGACACTGAAACAGGTTGCCCAGAGAAGTTGTGGGTATCATATCCCTGGAAATGCTCACGGCCAGGTTGGATAGAACTCTGAGCAACCTGGTCTAGTGAAAGGTGTCCCTTCCCTTGGAAGGGTGGTTGGAACTAGATGATCTTTAAGGTCCCTTCCAACATGAGCCATTCTATGATATGCAGAGAAACAATATTATTGTGCATTTCTTTCATTTTGTCCGCTACAAGAGAAAATAAATTCTCCAAATAGCTGCTGTTGAACTAAAAATAGTCTGGTAATTTTTACTATCAAGGGATTAATATTTATGGGAAAATATTTTGTATTTTGAGGGAGTAGTCTCCTGGGTTATCACTGTGCTTTTAGCACTGCAGATGTCTCTGAATGTTTCCTCACAGCCAGTTGCAGTAAAAATAAGTACATACAGATGGAAGTACAGCAGAATGAAGCAGAGTTATAGTACCCCAGGCACTAATATTTTATGCACTTTTTTATGTTATGTTTAAAAATTTTATGAGCATCTACTCTGCTAACAAACTCCATCTCTGTTCCTGGGGGTTAAAGTGTGGCTTTACACACTACAAGCATTACAGGTGAGTTGGTTTGAGAACCTAGTAATCAAGGGAAGAAATCTGTTTTCAGAATCTAAATGGTGGGATATATCATATAAGCTGGAACAAGTAGGTTCTGCATTAATTCCTTAAATTAAATTCTGGAAGAAGCATTATTTCTGTCATCACTGTGATACCTAAGGTCTGCTGGATGATTTAAAGATCCTTCTCTACTTTTAATCTCTAAATGTAAGTATGGCTGTTTAAGAGTGTCCAACCAAGGCAACAAGTACAATATATGTAGCAATCACAATACAAAAGCAGCTCAGGGAGCCAAGAGCAGCTTCCAAACACTAGTTAAAAAAAAAATCAGAACAGACTAACAAAAGGCTATTAGCATAGCATAAAACCTCCTGTAATTATTCTTTCTTATTTAAGTCCTGTATTTGCCATTAAGCCTTTCCTTATTTACAGAGACTATCAAAAGTTTGCTCACAAAGCAATTTACACAAAATTTGCAATGTACAGAACTTACAGCAAAGGTTTCCTTGTATCTCAGAAATGGGAAAACAGAAGAGTGGTATGAAACTCTGCTAGCTTTGGTTGGCATATATTATGGTTCTCTACCAGTACCTAACCACTTCTTCCACCTTCACAGAATTCTTTCTAAACTGTAGTGACATAGCTACAAAACGCAAAGCTGATAGTATGGGCAGAATGATTTTTGGACATGCTTACCCAAATCTTAATTTAACCTTCATTAGCAATTATGAATTGGTTGATAGATGTAATTCAGCAAAGCTTCTGATGGAACAGAGTTTCAAAACATTAGCAGTAGATGATTTGTATTTAACATTCAGTGTACAACCAAATTGCTACTATTATATTAAAGGTGTGGTGATTTATCATAACACAATTAGCTGAAAAGCCTGGCAATGTAAATTAGTGCCACTTCAATACACTAAGAAAGCTCAAACTCCTCCTAAGATTTTATTTCATCTATTAAAGCAATGCAAAATCCCTTAAAAATACATGTAATGTCTGCTGACTTCCTAACTCTTTTCTAGGAAGATAAATGATAAAAGACATGCCCATGAGGAGCCTAATCTAACATCTCAGTCCTTTACATAATCTCATGTTCAAGTACGCAAGGATTACAAGTAAGACTAAATGAGAATAAGTTTACAGCACTCATTTTAATACAATGTCTAGTACTTCTAACAGATGCAGTTATCTTTTGAAATACTACATGTCTATGACAATATATAGCCATGTACAACTATTTAATATAAAAAATTATAAACATTCTGAGCTATTTTGCCTTCATATTGTGCTTATCCTCAGCACCCACAGCATGTTGCTTGTGTACTCTGGTGAACAGTAATTGAGTGTCCGAGTACTTTCAAAACCTGAATTACCAATGCGTCACCTATTAAGCAAACATCTTCATGACACAGTCAGATAAAAGTCCACACTGCTACAACTGCACAGGGAAATGAGGAATACATGTTGAAGTGCAAACATATATTAACTGTTTAGTCTGCTATAGTGTGTCAGCTGATGCTGAAGCAGAAGTACTGAAGCACCAATATTTACTTGCAAATGATTTCACTGGCATCAATACCTACACAGTGAATGCTGATTTGGACATCTCAAATGGGGATACCATAAGAAGGCAAATTGAAGAGTAGTTCCAGAGGTAATAGTGCTAAGAATCTTAGAAAAACAAACTAATTAGAGAAGTATATATAAAGCAAGAAAATTTGTGTGTGGCTTAAAAGTCACTGTAGAAGTGGTTGACATCCTTATCCTCATTCAACCATATATATGAGAAGGTTAATGGGATACAATTCATTTTGTAAATATGAAAAACATTCTACTGGCTCCATTACAACTCATAACAGGCTGCAAGAGAAGTATTGATAGTTTTAGAATGTTACATAAGGACACGCAGTTCATAACTAGGCATTTGATAAAGGAAACTGAAAAAAACATCTGAAGTAAGCCTACCATGTCACCATATCTGTCAAGCAATCATCTTGAATTGCTGAAGTCACACAAATCATGGCTAGCTAATTTTTGGGGGAAAAAAATAAAAAATGTTTCTTAGAATACAATCATTCACTTCCAGAAGGATGACTAATAATCTCCAGAGCAGACATCCCCTTCATTCCCAAAACTTTTATGAAAAGAAGATGTAATTTATGACATTGTAGTACAGAGTAAGTAATCTCATCAATTCCATGTAGCAATAATCAAAACACATAATCCATAGTACTGTTGGGTATAAAGGTAAACCAAAAAACAGGAGAAGCCCTAATCAAAATTCCTTTGCAGTACAGGGGTATTTTTAGACAGTACTCAGAAGGTCTTGTCAATCTCTGACAAAGCTAAACAGTTGGTTGATTTAGATTCAGAGTGGAAAAGCTTGTACTCTTGAAAACCTCAAAGGGAGAGAAGTGCCTTTAAAAGGCAACCTAGAAATTCCCCTCAGCAAAGAATTTTGTCCTGGGACAATATATTTGGTGGCTCACCAGTGGTAGATAAGCCATTAGCTGCCCTCTGGAAAGCTCCATGAGCAATACTCTTTTTTCACCTCTCAGCAATGAAGGCAGATATCTGTAATTGCAGTTTAGTGCACATTTGCAGTTAAAGGAGCAGTTAATCACAGATGACAGCAAAAAGCCATGGTCAGTAAGAAACCACACTTGGAATGGTATAAAATTCCCTCCAGATAAACCCCTGGCACAAGCAGAACAGAACATTATCCCAGACAAATTAATGTCTCAAGAAGACATTGTCAAGCATCCATGTACATGTAGTTATTTGAAAGATGTTCCATGCATCAGATTCTACTCTGAGGTAATACCCCTTGAAAATACTACACCAGAGTGTCTGACTTGACCTCTGAGACATATACTTTCTTATACAAGATAGCTAAATATCAAAGCAGCACATAGGTTGTTGGTAAAGAGAATTCGAAATAGAGTGTACAAAGGTAGGTGCTACATAGATTACATCACAATTTACTATGATGCCATCTGACTTTACCAACTAGCTTGCTGCTCTTCTTCCCCTATGGCTTACAGTGGGCCAGATGCCTACAGAAATAATCATTTAGGTCAGTGGGTACCTTCCAACCAAGGGGTGAGAACATGAAGAAGAGGCCACTTCTGCTTCCTGAAAACAGTCACCTGACTAGAGATAACCAGGGGAAAGGTGAAATGGAAAGGACAAAGAAATACAGGCTGATGAAAGATACAAAAGAAAGTAAAGAAATACCATCAAAACAGTGACTGGTAGAATTAAAGCAGAAGTAACACTGAGAGCAGAGAAGCCTCTTTGAAGGTAAATTTCTGAGGTAGGAATTTTCTTATTCAACATTAGATGTTTACAAATCAGCTGTCCACATGTCAACTATTCACCCTAGGCTACCCTCAAGAAAAACAGGTTCTTTAAAGCATTTACACTCTAGGACCATCTGGGATTTTTCCTCCCTTGAATATCCAGGGAGTTTAGATGCCTTTTTCAGAATCTGACATCTACACATATGACCTTCAGGGAGGAATCAGACTGATAACTGGCTAGAATGTATACAGTGTTATTAAAGAGAGGAAAACCCCAAGATTATACAAATGACCACTCTGAATTTGTTCATAGATTGAGCCAGATGTTGTCACACTTTTAAATTTGTCCAGGGAAGTTGCTGACAATTTTTATTTTGGTTGGCTTTTGAGTTTTGTTTGGTTGGTTGTGGATTTTTTTGGGGAGAGGACATTTTTTTTTCTCCCCAAATACATTCTGGGAGAGGTGCAAATATGCTGCATGTTTTGAGACATAAGAATATGCCTCAACATCAAAATACATCTGAAAAGCTCTGAATACTGAAGCTAAGCAGGCATTCAAATTGTTTCAAGGGGGTTTTGTTTGGTTTGGTTTGGTTGTTTTTTTTAAATAGTCAACAATAATTACTTTAAGTGTCACTATATCTGGCTTTCAGACTGTGGTAATTTCCACATTAGAAATAACGCATTTCCCCTCGTTGTGTATTTTGATCCTTTCCAGCTGTTTTAGGAATAGGGTAGCAAACTTCAGGGTAGCATTTTCTGCTATATTCAAGGTAAGCTACACACTCACTGCAGTAGCCAAGCATTTTGTACTGTCAAGTATTGTCAAGCATTTGCTATACAGAGATGTTTCTTAAGGTCATTCTACACTTGCAGAGATTTAACCTTCTGCCAGTTTAACTGGAGGAAAATGAAACAACCTTTGCCTAATAAGATGGTCTGCCCTTGCAACATTTAACAGTGGTAAATAAGACCCTCTAGGGTCATGCTTTTATCAATATGGTTAGGTCAGAATTCTATCACAGCAAAAAACAGTTTTGTCCTTAAGTAAATTGAAGAAGGAGGTCATCCTCCAGCCATCTTCCACGTGAAATGGACAAGTATCAGCTGGAAAAGTTCAAGATAATATGAATGTCACAAGACATCTTCCCCTCTTCCCTCTAAAAAAATCTGTCAAGAAAGATGGATATAGGTATCAGAAAGAAAGCAAATTTTTGGCAAGAAGGAAAAAAGAGGAGAAAATATGCACATATTTAGTTTGTTGTCAATACTGTTTCCAGACAAAAAACCAGCACTTCAGTTTTTGCAGTATGAAGTATCCAAAAATATCTCTAAAAGTTAAACCAAACCATTCCCATGGTTCACAGAGTGTTTGCATCAGGTTCCACTGTTCCTGTAAGATACAGCTGTTATGCACTAGTGTGTTTCTAGGCAAGAAGTACTGAGAAACATTTATCTGTTTCTTCAGGTTTCATAACTGTAACTAATAGTTCTTAATGTTATATATCTCATACAGTATTCATGTGTTCTGTTTGTCTAAATGTTGTGGTTCTATAACTGATGTGCTCCATAAATTAGCCACCTCTTTAAGTTGGACAGCAAGTGCCCATAGTGCTGATAACATTCTCAACTGAATTGCAGTTTATAAAGCAGATCCACTTTATTTCCTCTAAAGAGAACTTCTATTTGGTTTTGACTGTTCATGCTCTTTAACTAATGATGCATTTTTTCACACCCATTGGAGCATTTCTGAGAGAAGCTATATATTTACATTTCAAGTAAAGCTTTGCAGTCTCTTACTAGCAGTTTGTGTGTCTTAGAGAAAAAGTGTGTATATTCTCTGCTCCCTCCAAACACTGTTAGATTTGCCAACATTCTGAGATTTCTTTTCACTATTCTTTAAAAAAAACCCCAAAAGACTGCAATGTTTAAAAGAACAGTAGGCACTTACAATCATAATGACATTAAAACTGTGTTGACTAGTTCTACTTGTAACACTTGAACATTACTAAAACATAAACTTAAGAGAAGGAAAAGTCCTCTATTTATTCTTTCATACTTATTGTATCCTTCATGGGACTTTGTTCCTGCTACTTTACACCTAGATTTAGTAAACATATAGTCAGTAGGAACTTATGTCATATTCTAAATAGCGGAACTCTGGCAGAAGCAGAGAATAATAGCATAAAATTTACATTTATAAGAGTATGTAGAAAGGGCATGCCAGAGGACTGAAGTAGACTACGCTGTTCTATCCTCACCAAAAGGGAAAAATAACCTCAGAGGCTTAAAATCTACCTATTTTTGACATGGAATTCATGTACAAGTGTGAAAGCTAAGTAGCTGTCTGTGCTGTCTGACTAACCATGAAAACAGAAATACTTTGTTGCTCTTGCTTTACTTTAAAAGATTTGAACAAATTGACCCTAAAAATGTGTGTGGCTGACATTTGTTGGAACAAAGCTTAAATGAAATTACTTCTACACCAAACCTCATGGAAATGTATAAAGTACAAACCAGAGTATACTTTTATACTAATGAAGTGTTTGGGATAAATTTTCTTTTCTGGCATTTCACAGAATAATCAGAGAATATTCTGAGTTGGAAGGGACCCACAAGGATCACTGAGTCCAACTCCTAAGTGTATGGCCCATATGGGGATCAAACCCACAACCTTGGTGTTATTAACACCATGCCAACTATGAAGTGCTGTAACACAGAGCAGTTTGGGGGTTTTTAATGTTTTGTTCTTGATGAGAAGCTAAAGAAATGAGAAACAAGAAAGAGCATTTTAATACCAAGGAAAGTTGTTCTGGCATGAAAGAGATGAATTTGCTACAGGATTGCTAACCTATGTAGAAAACCAAGTTTTCGGAAGGATAGACCCAATATCTGTACCATAGAGGGTAAGATTTGTAAACACTTCTTCCATTGTACTAGGGAAACCAGCATAATGCTGAGAAAGCCAGTATGCCTTTGCCATGGATAATTAGATCAAGATGGGTTTGCACTTCCAAACAGTGTTTGATGGCTTTCTCAGAAGAAAGGTATGTGTGTATAACGATAAGCAAAAAGAGCAAACTCCCTTCACCTCCAAGACTCCCATGTGACTACTAAAAATACAGTACCACTCAATCATGCAATAGGAACAGTTTCCACAAAAAAAAAGGAAACTTCCGTTGATCAGGGTTAAGTGACCAGAAATTAACTGCAAGCTAATGTTTGGGGTGGTTGGGTTCTTTGTCATTAGGAGCAAGTAGCAGACATCCCTACTCAACAGAAACTAATACTTCAGTCAATACTGCAAGTGAGAAATGAAGTTGGTGCTTATTTTAGAGCTGTCGGTCCAGTGCTTTAAGAATGAACAACATATACAAGAAAAAAAAAAGAGCATCCAGAAGGCAGTAAAAATCAATGCTATTTTGACTTTGGAAACTGCTATCAGATTGAAGCACCAAAAATATTCCCACACTTAGGAAACATAAGGTTAGCAGTCACTTGGCAGAAGGCTTGAAGACACTAATCTATTCATACCAAGCAACCTACAAGGAGATATACAGTGTTATACAACCCCCAATCCAAGGCATCCTGGGAAATATTTGGTTTTAATCTGTAAAAAACCCCAATTTATCTCCTTTCCTTCAGTAACAGTTTGTGAGAGAAGACAAGGACAATGTGGAGTTACTCCTTTCACAGCTTCAGATTTGCCTTTCCCAGGCTGTACAGCACAGCAAGTGCTGAAAGCCTCGCAAGAGAGCCTTATGCTCTGAACTTTTGTAGCTTAAAAAACATTAAAAGAAAATCCAACCATCAGATAAAAGCTTATTGATGTACCAGAGTGGTTGAAGTAGCTGACACAAAAAGAAGTTGGGGGGCATGCATGCAGCCGTTCTTCAGGCAATGGATTGACTGGTCTTTAGGAAGGGGAAAAAGAGGAGCCCCCTCTGCAACAGGGAATTTTTAAAAAATAATTGACAAGGTCTCTAAACACCTCAGTCTCAGTAGGATTGTCAGACTCATATCAACCTACATAAAAGCTCCACAGATCTGAATTATTAAAGAAGTCTTACAAAAGCCAAGGCTAAAAAGACCTCCTTGAGATACTTATACCACTTTCATTTGTGTTGATTACCAAGAACATTAAAGGAACAACTTTGTAGGCTGAAAGTAAAGAAAGATAAAAAGTAAACAGCACAAAAACCCTTGAGTATCTAAATATTGCAGGACTTCCAGAAAACTCTTGTTCTTGCACAAACACAAAGGCAGCAAAACTCTGTGGCATCACTTCAACTGAAGCCTTCAATTTTTTGCTGCCACTATGTGAACAAATAACACTATAAATATTGTGGGTATAACTGATTTGGCTATCTTTACTCTTCTAAATATTAGCTGAATTGGTGGAAACCTGAACATGCATTTCACAAGTGATATAAAAACTAAGAAAAAAATGTGCAAACACTTTTTAAAATAAGTGATGCTTAATTACAAGGGAAGCAGACTCTACCTGTTTTGTTTATAATGAACATAGACTAAAATAGCTCATTTAACTGCTTTTGCAATTAAATTTAAAGAGATATAAAATATTTATTACAGAATACTGAATGAAGCAATGTTTACAAAGACTATGAAGTATTTGGATTCTGTAAACAAAATCCCAGCACAAATCCCTCAGCAGCTGTAGTGGACAAAATGACTAAATTATATAATGGCAGAAAACAATAATTGCCATTACTATTTCCAAAGCTCTTTGCAGACCTTGAAAGCACCACTTCTACAGAGAGGGGAAAAAAAAAAAAACAAAAAAAAAAAACAAAAATAAAGGGAAAAGGCAAAAGGCCATCTGTGATGTTCATATATGCACAATGTGAACATATGCAGAGCTATACATTTATATATAAATAGCAAAACCAAGTTGGTACATGAAATTTTAGATGGCAGTCGCAGGAAATACCTGTAATATCCATTAATTTGTTCATGAAGGATTCCTGTCCTTCCCACCGTGCACAAGGTCCTGACCTTGGAAAGGAGTCCCCAGTGATCTAAGTCTTCATTTGTGGAGGATCATTTGTGTCAAACACTCATGTCAAAAATAAAACTACTGCTAGAAGCAGTAGCCACAGTGTGTCTCCTTTATTCACAAGTGTGAAGCATCTGCTCTAGCTCATAAAAGCCGTATTATGGATCACCATGGATGAGGCTCTTCCCACACTGACAAGTTAATAACAGCCTCTGCCTCTCAAATGAACTTCCCTTTGGTCTCTACTCAGTCAAAATATTTTACCAACAGCTTTTTTCTTCCTGGCAACTCCCACTTTAGCCTGCTTCCGCTAGTACATACCTGTGGTTAATTTCACTGCCATGAGAAATTCAGTGGATTTAAATGGAAATATTCAAATGTTCAATTTTAAAAGCATACAGATAACATTTATGAGATTGGAACTTTGTACTAACACCAATAATTTCGGATTGCTGATTTAAAAAAAGAGAAAATACCTATATACAAATTAGAAAAATTATGAATCAAGTGCAGCTACTCAGAGAGCTGTCATGACACAGAATATCAATAGCCCTCTCATTTAAGTGTCATGTTATTCTATTTCTTATTTTCTTCCTTTATCCATATAACCATAAGTAAAAATGCTTTCATAGGAATATACTACTATAGGAATAATGCTTGCCTTGAACTTCCTCTGAACTTATCTGGTATTTGCAAGATTATAGCAGGAAACTCTTGACAATTTACTTTCCACCACCACCTGTTTCTATCCTAAGCATTCCTCACCAGCAGCAACACTTCCACTACATAAGTACGCTGACTACTTTCAATATAAAGGAGAAATGAATGGGAAAAAAATACTACAAAAATGTAAACACTTTTCAAGATTTTAGAAGCTCTACATATGTACACAGATATGATGTGTTGGGAAGGAGGCATGTGCTTTTTGTTATCCTTGGAGAACTTAGAGACTTAAGAACCACTACATGGACCTGGCCTCCAAATGTAACCTGCAGCTATGTCCTGACCATGCATCGGATGGGATGAAAAAATGACGCCTCCAGGTGTCCTCTAATTGTATCTGTGGGCCCAGGTCTCTTGTTATAGGCAACCTCAGGATCAGGACTGTGAAGATGCACCTGTCCCATGGTGTGACCTTATCAACTGCAAAGAAAAGGAAAAGTAAATGACCAACTCCTTGCCTTGCCTTAATTGTCTTTTGCTCAAAAACTGGATCTTTCTGCCTTTCTACAGATTTTTCTGCCACAACTGAAACAGACTAGAGGGGAGAGGCCATCTGAAGATATTACCAATGGTATCTAAGTAAGGTTGTTTTAAAATGAAGTATAAAACTAAAATAAGAATGCTAGATACTTCTCTCATGACATGTGAGCAATAAAATGCATAAGGATTCTTGCATTGTAAATACTATTCACCTTGAACAGTTCTCTCTCATAACTGGAAATGTTAAAGGTCAGACATATGTTAATTGGAAAAAAAAAAAAAAAAGGAAGGATTATCACTGACACATTGTTCTCTTTGAGAGAACTAACATAGTGTCACTGATAAATTTATTTCTGCAACTAAGTAAGCAGCCTTTGTTACAATTTGACTGATATAAACTACGCTGTTAAGGCTATCAGTTCTAGAAAATTAAATCTATGAGCTTTGAAAACTGATTGTAATTTTACATTCTCCAGTGCATGAAGAGTAGGAGATACTGTGAACAGACTACAACGAGTTTTTATTTCAACCTAGCAAGACTTTTTTTATTTTGGTACTTGCTGGTTTGTAGAAACAGTTTTCCAGCAAAAAAAAAGGCAGTTCAGAAAATGAACATCACTGAGCAAGAAAGGAATCTGTCTATATTTTCAGAAATTCGCATCATTGAACATTTTTGCACATCAATACATAAATCATTGGGCAAACATGCATATAATTAAAATACAATAAAACATTTTCATGTATATGAGTACATCCAGATACATTTCTAGAACTTCCTCTGAGCCCTTGAAAAGAATCCCATTGCATTCAAAGGTATTTGGATCCCTTTCCCAGCTTCTTGCCCACAGATGTGCCTGGCTCACCTGCTGTCCAAGCATAAGACGCATTACAGCAGGATAGAGAAGGGAGGAAAAAAACTGAGTTCATTTTTCACCAAGTGAAATGCTCCTCCATGGACATATAAGGAAACTATGAATGAATACAGGGACCAGGGAGTTCTTCCCACCTTCTCAAATTATTGAGGCAAGCTATCCTGCTAGAAAAGTACAAGTATAATCATAATGAAAATTAAGATCTACTGTATTTCAGTGACCATGACCACACAGTATTCCAGATAAACTGAAGACTATACATTTCCTGGAGACCATTCATTAGCAATTTTGACCCAGTAGTGATCACACAATTACGTATCTAAACACTGATGCTTTTGGGTGTGCTTTTTTATCTCAATTTACGTAAGTGTATACTTAAGGTGGGAGTATATATACAAGTATATACTGTACTATTTTCTTCCATGGGCAAAACTAAAAAGGTTTTGAAATCATCACCACATCTAGCAGACCGCATCTGACATCCAGTATATTTTGTAAGGAAATGTCAGATCTCTGCTTTTGTACCCAGTGCTGCCACAATTCTTCCAGAAGACCAGGTATGTAAGAGAGAAGAACTCACATAACTTGAAAATTTATTTCTTTATCAATTGTGAAAACAGGCAACAGAATGGAGAACACAAGGGTGATCAGAACAGATGAAGGACAACAGAAGTCATAATAATTAACAAAATAAAATAAAGAGAAATATTATTTTTTTTTCAGTGGTCTTGCAAATAATGAGCAGTCAGCAAAGTGCAAGAACAAAGGATTTTCCCAAACTCTCCCCTCCCTGCTATGGAAATGCTACTTCATTTTCAAACTTTGCAGTGCAGAAATATAGTAAAAATTAATCTTTACCTCTGTAATTCCAACACACATCCTAATAAGTGTAAACTGATGCTTCTAATATTGAAACTCAAGTGTTTACAGCTATAGTAGTAACAGCTGAATTGCATAAATAAAACCAAACATGAAAAAGAAAAACCAACCAAACAAAACCCACCACAGATCATGTGTCTATTCTGGGGGTCTATTTTGTCAAGGATGGCAAAGAAGCCTTCTCACACATACCCGGATTTCCAACTATGCGAAGTAAGAGAAACTGCATCCTTAATTTCAGTGCCAAGGTCCAGCCTTTAGAAGGATGCTGATTTTTAGCATATGCAATAAGTGTCTAACCTTGCCAGGAAGCTCCACAGAGGTCCATTCTCCTTTGCATACTGTGCTAGGCAGCCAGAAACTGATTTCTATATGCTTTCAGAATGCCCTACTGAAAGGAGTCCTGTGCTGGAGTGAATTGCTGCCTTTCTAGTTCTCAGAAAATCGACTAGGACTGTTTGGAGTCCCAGAAACGTCATGCTGATTTTTTTTTTTTTAATTTATTTAAAAACAGCTGGGGAGAGGGATAAGAGACATGTTCAGCTGCCCCCAGTGTTCCAGCGATAACAAGTGTGATGAGTGGTGATGGGGATGTTCACTACCAACACAGCTACTGTGACTTGTTAGCACAAGCTGTGCACTGCACCATGAACTGCTAAAGGGGAATTTGCATCTTTCCTCAAAAGGATTGTGCAAAGAAGGTGCTGGACTTACTCAAGCCCAGTAAAATGCTAAGAATGTAGGTTTTCTTCATCTTCTGTGCTTACACAACTTTTTGTCTAGCTCTCTACACTGTTGCAGATCCAGTTGTGCTTAAACAGCCACATAAGCAGGAGAGTAAAAACAATTCTGTGCTTATAAGTCTCTTCTCTTACTCAAGAAAAATCTTAAGACTTCACTCCAAGTCTTCAAGAATGTAATGCAAAAATCATAAAGGGAAACATTCTGCAAATGAAAAAAATTAAAATCAAATATGTTGCACTACTTTTTCAGGTAACTTCAGATAGTGTGTTACAATGTCTCCTCCCCTGAGTTTTAGGTGATTCTTTCTTGTTTGTCTTTCTACATGCGATAAATTAACACTTAGAGTTGGGAAAGATAATATCTACACATGGTTCAGAGAGAATTCAAAGGACACTTGTGAATTTGGTGATGCTTTTCTAACTGCAAAATATCTTGAGAACACTTTTGGAAGTTTAGTAAATTGCATTTTCTTCTCTAAAACACTCAAATACTTATGCAAGTCTTCATCATTTCTACTTTTTCCAAGTACCATATTGAAATTATTGTCATTACCTAACTTGAAAATTAATTTTTAAGACTAAGTGGGTTTTGATATGTTAGATAGACAAAATTACTTTGTACTCTCAAATTAATGTAAAACCAGTCATCAACATTGACATATCTCTTTTCAGTCAAATAGGATATGTGCTCAAGACATCTTTGCTATTGAAGTGTAACCTTTGAGTTCTTCCTAATTATTTCATACTGTCAATTTTACTACAATTTGCCAAGAATCATTGATATTAAAGGGAAGTATTCAATTTATTGATTCAATGGAACAAAAATATTATGTTAAGAGATGCTCATTCAAACTAAATTGCATTCTGTAATGTAATACCCATTATAACTTCAACATTTTGTTATTCAAATCACAGAAGTTGGAATCATCTCTCTGCTTTAGATGTTCACCAACTGATATATAGCTAATCAAATCACATAACCATTGCTTTATTTAATATGTAGTGTATCAAAATATAGTATTCATAGTAAGTCTAATTAAAAAAAAAAAACAACAACATGTTCTTAAGTCGAACTCTGAAATTTCATTAAATATTACATAACTAATACTCTGCCACTGACTACTAATGTGGACATTCCAAGAAAAAAAAAATCAAACCCACTTTTTCTACATTACGATGAAAAATACTGACACAATTCAAGAAGCAAAGTCAGTGGATGCTTCTACTCTCCAGTTTTCATCATTAGGTGCTACTTCCAAAGAAATACATTTTAGGAATTGCAGAATAACACGCTGATAAAACACAAAGGCATATTTCACAGTGTCCTCTTGGAATAAGGCTACTTGAAAAGCTCTCAAGGGAAATAGATTGCCTAGTGTTTCTTATACTGCAACATTTCTCCACTCAGTTCTCATATTTCTTACTAGTAAGAATTCATAAGAATGCAACAAATCATAGCTACTTACTACATAATAATTTTGTGATTCAACAAAAGCCGGTTTAAAAAAAGACTAAATTTTAGTTTGCTTTTCTAAATTGATGCCTATCTGTGTTTTATTTTCTACAGTCTCTGAGCAATTAAGAATAAGACCTAGATCTACAAATGGACTTTGGCACCAAAATACCAAATTGTTGATGCAACCTGGCCAGACAGTGGATTGAATTGCCATGTGTTGGACACTCACATTTACTATAACACAGGATTAGTCTCATCAGCTTACTGAGCATTGTCCATGGAGAACATTAGAAGGAGTAGCTTTTAACCCTGGCTCTTATCAAAGCAAAAAGTACTTCATATCATTATAATGACACATGTATATTTGTTGAGGATTCACTGGTCCAAAATTCCTTCTGAAAATAACCATTTAAAAAGCCATTCATTTGGAAAACAAACTAACAAAAGTGTTAGTGAGGCTGCTATAAGGGTCACAGCATCACAGCAATGGCTACAGCTGTAGAAGTGTAAATTTTTACAAGGAAAAAAATGAAGTTTCAGATTAGAAAGAAAAAGTACAAATTGGATACTGAAAGAGGACTTAGGCATGCAAGACAGGGGACTTACAGCAAGTACAGAATAACAGTCCTCAAGACAGGAGTTTCAATGTCACACCCAATTTTGTTGGTCAGTACAATCAAGGTCAGCAGTATTTAACTACCTGCCCACTTAAAAAGGCTCTGGTAGTCCTTGGCAGCTGATAGTAGATGGGATGTGAAAACAATAAGATCTCCAGGTCTCTATGATATATCTATGAAACACGGTATGGACACAGGTGTTTAAAACTTGGGAACATACTTGAATTCAAATGCCAATCCTATGGATGGCTCCTGTGACTCTGAAACTCTTCCAGTCAAAGTCACAGCACTTGGCCAGTTCACCAGGTTGTCTAACAAAGAGGATTGAATTCTATAGTGTGAGGCAAGGGGAGGAATGTGCTGCTGCTATGTCACTCTGTGTGTGAAACAGAGCATTAAATCTCAGCTGGCATGTTGCTGAAACTTTGCTGAAGTTCTAATAAGAGTATGTCCTGAGGATTATTCACCCTCTAAGTCATATATTCTTTGGAAAATGATAGACAGGACATCATTTCTCTGCTGACAAGCTTCCTGCTTGAAGACGCTGGGGTTAAGTATCTTAAAAAAAAAAAAAAGAAGTTAAAATATAGAGTGACTGGGACTGCTGGAAGAGAACAATTCTATGTACTTAAACTACCTCATGGCTTGCAGAGCCAGTGGCTTTTAAAGACTGTTTGTTAATGACAGTTTGCAACACTGTGGTAAACCAAGGCCTGTAATTTGCAGATTTTATTTTTAGAAATACTCATTGGAGCACTGTGGCATTGATTGCTATGAAAAAAGAAATAAAAGAAAGGGGGGAGGAAAGAGCCCGTGCAAAATTAAAAGCTTTTCAAGTTTCCTGAAAAGAGTGTTTCAGAACAACAGGTTCCCCTGTTTCTTAGGGGAAGGACAGCAGCCTAAATTCAAGGGCATAGCATATGCAAAGCACATTCAGTGTGAAATGCCTGACATTGTATCACATTCATAAAAAAAGCTGCCGCTAGCAAAATAGATAGCCAAATTGAAAGCCACATCCCACTTCTATAAAAAACAGGGAAGGAAAACATCAGAAAAACTGATGTCAAGATGAAAAGCAGGCTTTTTTCCAGCTGTCTTTACTCAGCACAGTAGTCAGAAACATACCACAAAACAAGACAGTCCAGTCACAATTAACTCTGAATGGGGTTATTAAAGGCAGAAGATACTCCTTCATGGCTTAATTTAATTAAAATTCCGGGCAACTGGAAAGCCTTTTAAAATTTTTTGGAATACAAACGCGTTTCCAACAGTTTCTCCTCTCTGCCAAAATGCTCAAGTAGTCATTTTTGAATTGGGTTCTTTCCAGAGCTGACAAGTCCTGTCACAGTTGTTTTTTCAAGAGACTCTGAAGCCCCACTATGTCATTGTAGTTTTGTTTTCTGAACCAGACGTATTTGTGTTCACTGTTACACCTTGAATTGTCAATTGTAAAATTACATGCTGTCTTAAAAATTATCCTGACATTAGCAAACGCTGCCTCCCTTGGTGCCTGCTGAAAGCCATGCTGTTTGTTAATGCGACAGTGCAACTTCACCCCTTTCTTTTGCTTTTTACAATTTCCTCAATTCATTAGTGCCTTCCTCGCAAATGTGCAGACATAAGCATACTAAACAGCCTCCAGAAAATAATAAATAACCACACAAAAATTCACATAAAGTAAACCAAACATTCTCCTTTCAAATAGCACAAGGCAATTCAAAAGTGACAGGTCAAAATTTACTGGGAAAGGACTCAGTGTGGACCTTAACACTCAGCTACCACACCAACCTACTGGACCACCTATTTTCAGCAAAAGGAATGAAAAAATTCAGCCCACTTCCTCACATCTGATTTGACCTCAAGAGTAATTCAACACTGCAAAACAAGAAAAGGTTCATCTCTTATCTGGGTAATATGACATAATGTCCAACTTCAAAAAAGCAGACAGCTCAGTCACTGGCATCACTCTCACTGTGGTTCAAGGTTCAAAAGCATGCACAAATCTTTATAGATTCAGGCTGTAAGTCACTCAGTCATCTCTAGTCCTGTCAGAGGCTTTATGTGATGTGTATGTGATGGGTTTCTGTGCAGTTCATAGCTTGGCAACAGCAATACTTCTAAAAGAGCATAGAGGAGCAGCATCAGAAGCTCTTATGACTACAGGGGACTCTGGATCAGATAATAATCAGCCACCAAAGAATCAGAACATTTTGGCAGCTTTATTCTCTTTAAATTACCACCTGCTTCTAAAAACAATTTCAAAAGATCTAGCACAGGAGATCTCATTATGATTCTCAGAGGTGGCTACAGGAAAAAATAAAAATGAAAAGCTCTTTCAAGACTGGATCCTTTTATTTCTCACCACAACTACTGTGAGACCACTTGCCTTTTATGCACTGTTTGTAAAGCCAGTGTCTTAACTGTCATGAAATAGTTTCCATTTCTCTGTCTATGAACATTTAGCATCACTGAGTTTTTCTCATGCCACAAAGGTTTGCAATGAAAGCAGTCCTGCAAATGTCTCCTCCCCTGGGTCAAATCCTGCCAAGTTATGCCCATACCTCTCAAATGGCTTCTGGCTCTGTACAGCAAGGCAGCCCTTAATTGAGAAAAACAAGAAAGCAAAACACACTTTGAAAAATTGTGTTGCACAGTGTGGGGTGTGATTTGTCCTACTTGTACATGCATTCTCTTCCTGATTTCTAAGCCATATGTGCATGAGTATAAACATAATGAGTGATTAGTATTTTATTCCATGTTGCCCTGAAAAGTTGATTTTTTTTCCCTCTAGCTCTTTTAAAAGAAACTGTACTTAGACCAATTTTAAAATTCCCTCTTTGCAGATAACAACAATAATTAAATATTATTAATAATAATTATAATAACAATGGCTCCAAGCCTGTAATGAGCCTCGTGCAGAACCTTGTCCTAGGAGTCTGCACTGCTGTGGAGATCAAAGCATAGAGATAACCAAACTCGTGGATGCCATATGGATTATACATTTGTCCCTAGAGGTCACAGTAGAATTTGCACCAGTTTTATTTGCTGTGAGCCTTGTTCATGGCACATCTTCCCTGTTTTTCATTGTTTCACTCTGCTTGGTCTACATTGTGTTGCATCACTCAAAAATAATTGAATGCTTAATTTGGGAGCTAAAATATTTTTCAAAGTATGTAAAGATTCATAAATAAATTTGGCAAGGCTGTGCTTTCACTTGCAAAGCAAAACAGCAAAAATCATTGTGTTTTTTCCCTTGAGCTATTACAGCTTTCCTCCTTTCCTTCCTGCATCTCTGATCTATTTATAAAAGTCTTTATGTGCAAACGGTATTCATCTATCATTAATTTTTTATTCCACTACAGTAGTTTTGACAGATAATGAGTTAATTTTTTTTCTCTTTAATATCTTCTAGACTGGGTAGAAACTGTTTCTACAATAATGGGTTTCCATGATTTTGTAAGCTGTCTCTCTGAGTTCTACCTGCCCCTACACACACACACAACCCTTTTACAATTCTTGTAACTAGGTTATACATACAGAAAAAAAATGCAAAAATAAAATCACAGACTGAATTTTCGCTAAGTACAAAATGATAAAGTAGTGGTTTATCAATTATTTAAATCAATGTGAATTCTACCATGTTGTAGGCGCATACTACTTTCCATTAAGTTTGGGATTTTTTTTACTGTTACAAGTATCTACAATGTAAACCTAGCTCAGATGATAAAGCAGCTATGCAGTGCTTCTGACTGAATAGTACATCTAACTTGAATATGTATAGTTCAAGAGAGCAAAGCAACTCAGAAGCATGCAGGGAAGTAGTATAAGTAACACTGCTGTAACTGTGTCTACATCAGATAACAATACCTTCTTCCACAGTACTCTTGCTATTTCAGATGCAATAGACCAATAATGGGGAATAACAGAACAAAAATCAGCATATCAGCTAGCAACTGGGAGATGCTTCTGCCTTCCCACTTGACCCTAAGCTTCCACAGAGCAACACAGATGGGCAGCACTTTCTACCTTCTTCATCTGGCAAGAAATTACCTCACTGGCACATGACCAATCCTCAGTTATTGACATCTGTATATCTTAACACTGACCAACACTAAGCCCCCGTATTCTCCCAAATCTACAGCTGGTACAGAACATGGTACTGCACTTCTCTAGTACCTCTGTCTATGGCAAGCACACATTCACCTGGAAAGGAATCAGAATGAAGAGCTTGGTGATCTGGCCATAACTACAAGTGCTATTTAGAGTTATATTTGCTGGATTTACCTTTACCAAACTACTCACTTTGAAAAGACAGACTCCTGCTTTCTCTTGCTATTTCATATTTTCCCATTAAGCCGAAACATCACAAAGCAGCAGCACTCACTGTCACACAGGAATCATTAAGTGAGCCTAGTCCTCTCCTGAAATGGGACCATCTAAATGATAATCTTTTTTGATTGAAAGCAGAACACCACATCCAAATCCCACAAAACTAATAAGCCACTAGGCTGAGTAGAAGTGAGAGCCCTCATTCTCACTGAACTTCTCAGGAGCATTTTCTCTTTCTGGAGTGTATAAAAGGAACATTACTGAGCAGGAGATGGGAGAGAGGAGAAATCTGTTCTGCTTTCTATTTCTTCATGCTGGAGAGGAGAGGCCAGGCAGGTAGCCCAATCCCAGGAAGATGAACAGCAGGGAGAAGCAAAAGATTAGTGCAGCAGATACTGAAATAGCCACAGGACCTATGAAGGTTGCTATTATTTATAATCTGGGACTATTTTAAAAGCATTGTCATCGTTGTTCTAAGTACTGTGGGACAGTTAAGTTAAGAAGTTCCTATGTGTCAGGAGTTATGTAAAAAGAAGAGCTCTTTAGGTGGTAAAATCACCCAGCAGGATCTTGTGCTCCCCTTGACAACATAACAAGAGAGGGAGAGACAAGGTCAACAGCTCTTTCAATAATTGGACACTTTTTTGTTCAATGTAATGGAAATAGGAGAGATGCTGTTTTGCTAAGAATCTGGTATTCTTGGATTTTTCTTAATCTGGAACTGAATGCACCATTAAAGTGAAATAGACTATAGTCAGACCAGAACATCTTGGCAGCAAGAAAGTTAATTTTGTTACCTTTTGTTTCTTTCCCATCTTAAAAATGAAAAATTAAGTGTTGAGGTACATTTCTTAGGCCTTTCCATAGCTGAAAGGGGTCGGAGTGGGGCAGAAGAACCAATTCTTCACTATTTGTAAAGTTCTCTCATTGCTTTGACCACTTCTGCTTTAAAATGATGACCCATTTCAACAATATATCAAAAAATGCATTGATATGGGTCTATCTTCCTGAACATCCTATCTACGCATTCCTCATTGACGGGAACACCATACGAATTGATGTTATAATGCATTATTATGTATTATATTGTGTTATGTATTATAATGTGTTATTACAAATTTCTAATATTTCTAATAGAAGAGTGAGATCTCTGAAAGGTTCAGACAAAAATAATCTTTGGAACTTTCCTTTCCAAACATAAGCCAGCTAAGTTTTGAAGGATAATTGCAGCTGTTTTCCTATGGCAATCAATAGATTTTACACAGTTTTCTATGTACTATGCTATGCAACAATCTACTGAGAAACAACTGAGAGAGATTCAGTGGCAGAGGTTAATAACCTGAGAAAACATCACATCTGAGGAAGCCTATTTGTGCATGCCACAACAATGATAGCTAAGTAGTCTGAAGGGTGCAAAGATTAGGCACGCTATAAATGTGTTTTTATGTGCAAAGTCTACAACTTTAAAGCTTACCATTTACACAGGCTCAAAAGAATCATTTGAAAGCAAAAAAAAAAAAAAAAAAAAAGCTTCTTTGAAGTGCTTCT
>JAWWMP010000001.1:85891594-85955927 GCA_035047865.1 Dendrocincla tyrannina
TAGCAAAAATAGACAGAAAATACAATTTAAAGATGAACAATATCACCTCCTTCACACAATAAAATTTTGAGCTAGTACACTTAACCTGTACCAAATTTGCACTTAATATGACAAATGCCTAGAACTCCCCATTAAAAGAAAAAAAAAATCCTGCAAAAAAACTCTACCACCTATATATACACATATCTATATAGATATACACATATCTATACCACAGACTTATGCTGATGAGCATACTGGGGCACCACTCACATCTGAAAATGTGATTTTTCACCAGAGCACTCGAGTTTTCTGTGACTGTCTTGCCCAGACAGACTTCCAAACCTGTCAAGAAATTTAGGATAAAGACCTGTATGGAAGGAGGAAGGGGAGGAGGTAAGCAGCACTTTTATGGACTACACTGAATTTTCAGTAAAATGAATGGGAATTCCTGCAAGAATTGTGAAAATTCTGAAGTGCTAGCATATTTCCCTCCTTATATTTGCAAGCAAATACAATGAAACACAGCCTGTCACATATATGTTGCACAGACAATTAAAAATCTTCACCAGAAGTGTCAAAGTAATCACTTTGTACTACAAGCAGCATAAGAATGGCTTCCGTTTAGTCAAAAGAGCAGAACATGCTTCATTCCTTATCTCAGTTTCTCTCATGTTCTTTTGTAACATGCTAAAATGCTTCACACATTTCCATCAGTTAAGGCATCCTTTCCTTCTTTCCTGGAACAAGGAATCTCCCTCGATTCTTTGTTTTTCTTCATTTCAGCCAAATTGTCACTCAATTATTTTTTTTCCACAGTTATTTTTACCACAGTCAAAACTCCCCAAATGGACCATACAACCTCTTCCCCACTCAGTTCTTCTATAACTTGGGTCTTGATAGGGAAAAACTTGTTGCCCAATATTTAATTCAAGTAGGATGTAAATTTGGGAGCTTGGGAAAGCTTTTAAAGTCTGATCATATATATCTACTGTACCCTCAGCAGGCAAATAATAGTCTTCTGCCTAAATCCTAGTGGCTTTCAAAAGGACACCCATGCCCATGGGATAAGAGTCATAATTCAGATTGACCAGGTCTTTACTGAAGAGAGTCACAGCCTGGCTTAGAAAGCACCTCAGCTGAACAGATGGTGTCTCACTTCAGACACCCTCATCGCCTTTAGAGACTGAAGTCATTAAGAATTAACTTCTCTAACAAGTTCTCTATCTTCTTTCTGACAGAGTAGATGGTATGTGGTGAATTCTGTGTTGGCTGGTGGGTGAATAACAGAACATTTAAAAAATTCAGCAGTTTCACATCCTTAACTGTGCTGAATAAATTGGGCAGAACACACTACCCCAAGTGATCACAGAATTGGATGATCTCTATCAACCAAAATCCCCAGCTAATACAACAAAAACACACTGTTAGCTGGCAAATTTTCTTCTCCAGAGTCCATACTCAAATGTACCTTGAAGCCGTCAGAAATAGCCAATAGATCATGAAAATACAAGGACTAACCCTCTATAAAATGTTATTTACAACAAGCAAACCATTAACTATGGGTCAATTACTGATTCTCCAGTGGTTTCTCTGTGACAGGTTCACCTTCAAACTATCCTAAATTTCCCTCAACAAAGCTCCTTTTTCTTTTCCTTTTTAATATTGTATTATCATAGTTTATCTTTTTGCAATTTTAATGTTCATTGCTCTATTTTGAAGGATTATTTCACCTGCTGATAAGGACAAGGCTGATCAGACAGATTTTCTTATTTCTTAGACTTCACCGGTATGTATCATCACTGTCCTACAAAGTCATGGATTGCTAGAAGCATTGTTTAAGTATGACACGGGAAACCACCCCCCCCCACTATACTACTCAATAAATAAAAAATATTCATTAATGTGGCCAAATAGTTGGTTGGATGCTTGGCTGGGAACTGCTCATATTTCTTATTCCACATTATTTAAACAGAATTTTAAAAAATAATAAAAAAAATTAAAAGACGTTATTATGAAATTTGTGGTTAAACAGGAATCTGTTCAGTAGATGCCTAATACAATAGAGTGACTAAGAATTTGTGTTTGAAGAGTTAATCTGAAATGGCAGTACAACTCTATTGAATATAAAAACTGATTTTCATTCAGTGAAGACAAAAATGTAACAAATATATATAAAGTCTGATGTTTTTCCTTCTTTGAAGTGCTCAAGCAATCTTTGTCAGTGGCAATATTTTTATATGACATTCCTATCAGAATGTATTTCCATTAGAAAAAAAAAAAGGAAGAATACTACAAGTGTTTGATAAAATTGTAAATACTTCATGGGAATTGTCCCTAGAAATATTGCTTCATGTAGCTGTAGAACATTGGCTGAGATTTTAACCATCTCAGACAGTTTAAATTCTGAAATTGATCAATAAGGGGTGTTCAGGCAGCAGCAAGAAATATAATTCTATGGCAGTTTTACTTGTGTGTATTATTATTCTCTATCCTTTCCCTCTTTTTCCCCTGCCAAGATATCGATTCACTGCTAATATTCCATCTACTAAGGCCTGTGGGCTTACTAGAATCAGGAAAGTGAGGGTCTTCAGTCCCTCCAGACTCTGAAGAGTATATGATCAGATTCCCAGTCTCACTGTCATGTCTATATTTTAGCCCAAATCAAGAACTGTTCTTTCACATTGCATTTGTAATACCTGAGAGAAATGGAATTAGAAATAAATATCAGCCCAATACTAATCTAATAAAAGGATTTGCAAAAAATATTATAAGTTAAAGAAAAGTAACGGTGTCTAGGAAAACAATACTCTGAAATATTCTATTTGCTATATTTATTACTCTGAATACTCTATTTGCTATATTACACATGTAGATTTCTGTCATACTTTCAGGTTCTAATATATAGAATTTAATTTTGGAGGTGCAATCTTTTTCAATGTCTTGATTTCAAATTCAGGCAAGAAAACAATTTGAATAGTACATCAATATTTAATTAAAATCTTGTGTACTTGCCTGGTTTTTTTTTAATGGAAATAAACCAGAGCTATTTTTCTCAGTCTTTTAAAGCATCACTGGTTTTAATCAATGAAGTTTTCAGATATTTTGATGCCACAGGCATAAATTAGATATTTCACAGCCAAATTATGGCTACTGGTCATTTCTGCAAGAGAACACTATGGTAATTACATTCCAATAATTATCAGTACTCAAAATCAAATACGAGTAATCAATCTGCTGGTAGACTACTAAACTATGGCATAGACTTCCATTTTCATCAGATATCATTTACATTAATTTACCTCTAAAAGCAACAAGAAAGGAAAAACATCATTAAAAAAAAATATATCTTTCTCCAGTCTTCTCAGGAATTGAATCTCTCAGAACCACTTTTACTTTCCTGGACACTGAGGATGCTTTGTAGCAGTCTTACAAATAAAGTGAATATAAATCCTGCAGAAAGCAAACAGGTCTTATTATTCAGCATAAAGAGCTTACCAAAATGAGATTTGTGTCAATCACTTTCCTACTGTCAATTTCTCTAAGGTTTTGTGATACCACAGGGGTCTTTGGGGAGACTTACATGGGATAATAAATGATTGACAACTAACTGGCTGCATGCATGGGCATTTTCCAAGGGACCTATACTTCATCCTTTAACTTCAAATGATTGCTTAATAGGTAGAAATAAGCATGAGAGAATGTCTTATTAATCTATGATCTGACTTCTAATGAGATTATTTCAAACTGAAGAAATTAAAAAAAAAAGAAAACAGAAGGTGAAGATTAAACATGAAAGATAAAAGTGAAAAACTGAGCTGACAAAACAAGAGGGAGATAATCCAGTTTTACCCTTGCAATCAACAGAAAAGTCTAGAGGCTGTATTTTGAGGCAGCCTTTTTTGCAGCTGGCACTTCAGCCAGGGAGTAGAGAAAATACAGGCAGTCCAGTTATAATAGTCCCAGGTTTGACAAGATTTATATTCTCTGAAAATAAAAATATAGGAATCAATTTAGTAACTGTCAGTGTCCTGCAAGGCTAGAAATCTCATTAATCAAAGAACACCTTAGAAAAACAGACTCTTACTAACGTGGAAATTAACAACTCAATCACACTTAAAATGAATTTAACTAATGTGGTATTACCCATTACAGTGCTTAGAGAATGGCACGTAACACTGCCTCCACAGACTGTGTAAGTAAGTGTGTTGTATAATACACACACAGCATTAGTCAGATTCAAAGTCCACTGGTGCTAAAGGAAAGCAGCCTTCATTTAATCCTAATTCTTCTGGTTAGAGATTTTTGATACCATGAAGGTTTCTGGACAAAGGCACAAACAAGGCAGTATCAAGTATGATTCTAGATTATCCTCTCTTTACTGTCACTTATTTCATACTAATTTTGTAGAGTGACCTGGATTGCCTAACATATATGCAGAGACACCTATCACTGAAGAAGATATGTTCCTGGCAAGCAGGGAACAACAGTAATTCTGAAAGAAACACGTGTCTGAGTGTCTTTTGATACTCCCAAAACTGTAGTGACAAGTCTCTACAAGGCCCTCATTTGACAAGATTTCCTCTCATCATCCTAATCCTCTGCTGCTACATGTTCATACAGGAGGAAAACAGAGAAAGCAGAGGGAGTATTTCTAGCCTTATGCACAACAAAGTGACAACATAGGAGATGGTGGCCATCATGGCAAAGAACCTGTCAAACTTTGAGCTACAGTATTTTCCTGGCAGGACCAAAAGATGGTATAGCCTTGAGTTTTCAATACATTTCCTAAAAGAGCTCTGAATTTGTGTCAAACCTCAACAAGAGGAGTCTTGTCTGGCATGCTAGTGTACATGTCACTAAGAACAGTTTCTGTTAACAGGCATTTTCCAGTAATTTTATTGAGATTGCAATAAAAACTTATAGTGAGTACTGTCGGACCCAAAATTCTCCCTTCATAGTTATATCACATACATGGGAGAGAAGCAGAATGCGACCTCTTTTGCTTGGCAGTCCCAGACAATAACTGTCATAATGAGCAATTAAACAAGCCATGGCATTTGTATTCTTCATTTAACCTTCATTCTCAACACTGCACTTGACAAAGTGCTCTGTGTATTTCATCTCACCGCTCATTGTTAAGTCCACAGAAAAGGAAAAAAAAAAAATCAATTATTTATTCTATTTAATCAAGTCCCTGGTTATGAAAAAGTTACATTATATAAACAAATAAGTAAATCTAAATGCACTGATCACAGTCATGGCATAACATCCTGAAGGCTGTCTTCACCAATCCATGCCTTTGATGTATGGCATCACACTCACCACAAAAAACGTTTGGCTCACATGTCAAAAATTAAAGTAAAAAAACCACACAGTTGGAACAATTGTTTGCAATACCCCTGAAAAAAAAAAAAGTGAACATTTCCCTCTGTTGCAAAACAAAAACATTAGAGATGCACAAATATCCTGATTACAAAGAGCAATGGGAAAAAAGGTAGAAGCAGTGTATGTCACTCAAGGCTCAGGAGTTCAAAGTTACGTAGTAAAATGCTTCTGTAGTTGACAGCACCGTAACAGAGCTGAAACGAATATTTTCAAGAGTTCTTTAGGAGAGGTCAATGAAAAATGAAAAAAGTGAAAAACACACTTTTGTTTGTAGAGGAAACCATCCATCATTTGCACTGCAAAATTCTTAGGTAATCTCTTTAGAAGAGCCAGACACAGCTGTGTTTACACTTTCAGATGCATACTTGTATTCATCTGAATATAAAGTAGTAGGTGATTTTACACATTAATTAATTAAATGTGTTCTGTAGGAGTCTGCTGTCTCACAATACATTTTTATATCTTTGGTAAAAAGAAAACAAGGAAGACCTTAGTATAGAACCTTGCTTATTATTCATACTACTACCTTTTCTGTATTCCTAGGCAACAAGTACATCTGAGGCATCCCAGCGAAAAGAATTTCTAATGCATTCTAAGTCTAAACATTACCATCATTTTGAGAGGTATTTCCAAATGTCAGAGAGCAAACTACATTTGATGTCAAGCCATAGCATTTCAGTGTGGATGCATCACTTCAGGCTTCTATTAATAGAATGATCTATTTTAAGGAAGAAACGCTACTCGTATTACACATGGTCTCCCTTGGAATTTCAGGAATTCAGCTTGAATTTCTCATCATGTTTTCTACCCAGTTCTTTTAGATTTATAGTTTTCCAATAACCTATATGGCCATTGAGTATGCTCTTCTTTTCAATTAGATTAATTCATTATTTACTAGTGCTTTCATTCATGGTCTCTTATAGTACTTCTAAACGCTTAAGGTTAAACAAAATCCAAACTTTATTGCTATCTTACAATTAAACATTAATTCAAACATGAAGGTATTATTATTCATCTTGAACCATAACATCATTTCTTCTGGCTTACACAAAGTCTACATGAGTTACTAGGCAAGACTGAGAGATGGCAACATATTTAGTATTGAATCCATCTGAAGTACTTTCTAACCTAGAAAAGCATACAAAGCTTTTCATATTTTATGCCTTAAAGTATTTAGGTCATCTTCTCAAAGTAAAAGACTCTTTCAGAGAAATTATGGAGAATATTAAGTGATTACTTGTAGCTGCAAATTCTGCACTTAAAAATAACCCTCCTGGATTTCCACAGCATTCTGCAGCAACAGTAGTAGTAAAGAATGAATTCATTTCAGCTGCCTGAGAATTTTAGCACCTATATGCCTCTTAGTCAATTAAGAAAGAAATAGGTTTGCATAAATGTTACCTTGTAAATACCTAACACAGGTGTCTAAAAGGGATACCTTGAGAGAAATTAATCTCTTCTGTCAATTGGCTCTACAAAGAATCTAGATTATTAGCATAGATCAAACATTTAGAGGCTTTATAAATGGCTTGCATCTGACGACAGGCATTCCACCTAAGCAGCTTCCTCTTCTATGATAATGGTAAAGACCACAGGTCTTCAAGGTAATTAAACTTGGAGAGATGTTAACATAAATTAATACCAGTAGAAGTTATCCAGAGCCATTCAATTACCTTATAACAAGTAACATCCGGGAACAAAATTATGGGCAGTTAGTTAACCAATGCCCTTTGAATGTAGGACACTGTACTCTCATATCTATAAAGCCATGACTATAAAGTCTGAATTTCTGATAAACTGATTAAACAGGATTTGAAAACTTAGATATTCACCTCAGATTTGTAGTGCTGGAATACCTACCCTTCTATGGCCCCTTCACTCTTTTTGTTCCTTAGGTTAAAAGGCCAGTCACTATAGCAATGTCAGATCTGTGTATTTTCATCATGACTCTGATTCTGGAGGTATGGTGGGCTGTAATGCAGAAGTCACAGCATCAGCACAGCCCTATCATGAGATCACTTTTCCTGGGTTCTTCATGTCACAATAGTACAGGTTATTTTGTTAACCCTGTGGTGTTTTACTTGACTTGATTAAAGAAATTATTTAGTTAGCTTATTAACAGGCTTTTCAAGAAGGTATTTAATAATCTGTTCTGCTACGACTTTCTTGTTTTGGGTGCATGTATCCATACTAGGAACTTTTTGTTATTCATTTGATCCATTTTACCTTTAAATACTTATGTACACACGCCTACTGAAAGTTACTCAATCTTGCATTGATGGATTTATTCCACCAGGACTCTCAACCTAAGGACGACAGTCAAGAAGTGAATTTAAAGGAGCTTAATATGATGGTCTTTCTAACTGCACTGAATTCAAACTCCTAGATAACCTTTAGATAACCCTGTCTACTGTCTTTATTTTGAGCATCAATGAAGTGATAAACCATAAATATTGTGAACATGTAGAAAGCAGATTAGCTTTTTACCCCTTTTTTCTTCTGAAAAAGATAGAATTACATGCATATACTTCCTTTTCCTAGTTTCTTTGTCTCAAGTGAGAAAGCTCCTTTTCTTTGGCAGAATTAATACAACCAGCAATTCCCCCAGTGGGAAGGGGCAGCAGCAGGAAAGAATCCAACCCTCACTCCTCCCCTGGAATCTTAGCTTCATTAGTTTGAAAAGTACTTTGCCATCTATAAAGCTACAATACTACATAAAATATTAACGTATTAGACAGAAATAAAGTTTTTTGTTCATCTGCACTTCAGACTTTGGAGTATTAAACTCAGCAGTGTGCAAAATGTCTCCTTCTATTGCCAAATAAAGTTACTATGTCTTCTCCTGCAATGCAATTAGAATTAGCTAACTATAGCACACATGCAATGAATGCTAAATGCTTTGCTACCCTTCCCTCTGGAAACTAGCTGACCGTTATGAGGTTTCCCTGCTAGACCAAGTAGCATATGTAACAACACTCTCTGTGGTGCTGGTCATTTGTCATCATCCAGACCTCACACCTTATCAGAGCAGACTATTATTCCATTATTATTTTTCCAGTTAAATGAAAGATAAAGGAAAAGTGGCTTGTGGGAGCACCATGCACTGCGGTTTCACCTCACTATAATGTGAAGATCTCACTAGTACTGTACCTACACTTGGCAAGCTCACAAACATTTCTATATCTACTAGTTTAAGACAGTCATTATTGCCACCTGATAAGGCCACTGACCTAATGTCTGAAGCAGTGACAGTTCACTACATGACTAATATGCCCAGTAGAAGAGCTAGCAGAACTCCTACACAGTTGCTTTAAATTCATGGAACTATATAGGATAAAAGTCTATCAGAGTCTTATTTGATCTATTATGTATTCTACTACAAAACAGACTTTCTACTGTGGGAAGAAAATACAGAGCCATTGGTATATGGATAGTCTTCTAGAGTTAACAAGAACATAGTGTGAGGTTTTCTGACTGGTTTTGATTCCTTATTATAAGAGCTGCTAGTCAAAAAAATATTTCCAGGAGAAGAATCCCACAAGTATCTGTGAGGGGATTCTGACAACAGTGAGGAAAATAGATCTATAGATGAAGGTCTAGAATTGATCTATTGAATCTCTGGCTACCTACTACACATCACCAGATAATGACTGTTTCAGTAACCTTAACAAAAAAGGCAACGGCATTAACTGCAGACCCAGAACGATGTCAGGCTCTTAGTTCAGGGTCTGGCAAGATGGGCTTCACATAAGAGCTGACAAGAACAAGCTGAAATTTGGCAAAGATTCGAGAGAGAAAAGCAGAAGAGGGAAGAAAATGGATAAAAAATATTCAGAATAGTGTGGTTTGGGCAGGGGAAGGATGAAGGATTTAAGCTTTTGGGGAAGAGTACTATTAGATCTTTACCTTGCTTATTTTTACCAGACAAACAGTTGCACAATTTCATCTCTATTTCAAACAAATGCAGTTATCATTGTGAAACCAGAAGAAATTATTGCTGACTAGGATGTAGTTCAGACTTAACACCTTTTCTCTGTCATCTCAGGCTTCCATTTGTTTGTGAGCTGCTAACTGTAGCTGTGATATTACTGGATTTTGCTGCTCACTGATCACTAAGTTACCATGAAGAACCTAACAGGTCAATGAGCTGTCATAACTTGCACTCCTCAGAATGTCCTCTGAGACCTTCAAAATCAAAAAAAGTCCTCTGCAAAGAAAAAACCCTCTCCTTACTGCTTAATTGATATGAACCAAATTATTTGACCAAGATCTTAGAAAGATTAATACACTGAGGATAAGCCCAATATGCCAGAGCACAATCTCTGTCACATACTTGTAGAAGTTTCTTAAAGCTAATTTTAAGCCTGTGGTGCATTTATACACCCTGCTTATGACTTGGGAATGCCTGCAGAGTACTAGACTAATGATGTGTTTAAATTAAAAGAGCTAAAGTTGTGTCCCTTCAATATCCCTTTGTTGCATTTATGTTCCTGTCTTCATCTCAAGACTCAGACTTTTTCCTATTCAGCTAGATCTTGAACCACTGATTCAGTTTTTGCTTTGATGAGACTCTCATCTTGCTCAGCAGGCCTTGTTAAGTAATGGCCCTGACTTTGGTGCAGTCTCTGTGGAATATCAAGCTTTCTTGTGCCGGATGAAAATCTACTGTAATCCCTTTGGGAAGTCATTTATGCCATACCACGTTCACAAACCCTGTAATATTTCAAAGAAGCATTAAAAAGTTGAGAGCGGTAAAAGAAAAAACATTTGAATCAACACCTTTTTATCCACCTTAAGTCACAGTAAGTATACAGTTTTGCTGAAATCTTACAGTGGGTTTGATATTTCAGCCTGAAAAATAAAAGAGATAACCTTTGGACTTCCCCTTAACTTCATGTCTCTTATGGCATTCCTGGCCCATGCAGTTAACTATTCAAGTTGCTATGACTAAGTTGCAAATGATCCCCTGAACCAGGTGCATGTACAGGTGTACACCCAGGTTTTTTTCTTCTGATTCCATATTGAGGCAGGACTCAAGTGCAAACCAATTCTCAGCCCCTGGGTCTTGGCTTCTGCAGGAAGGGGCAGTAATTGAACTGGAGAGGAGCCACAAAATGATCTGAAGAAATCCTTGATTTGCACAATCAAGTTATTTCTACCACCTCTCCTTCCACAATATTCACTGTGGAAGGCACTCAGTCTTCAGAGAAGGGTAAAACATAATCTGTTCCAAACAATCATATGCCTGGCAGATTTTTTCTCTACTAGAGACACATGTGCTCACATACATACACACACACATACAGCCTTCAAATGTGAACCTGAGAACAAAAAATATCTAGTCTTACATTTTCTTTGGTTAGACCCAGCTAAATTGAAGCACACTTGCTTTGATAGGCTTCTCTGATACATTTTCAGGACACAAACACCGTCTGTTGCCTCTTGATGGGAATGAGCCTGTTCAAATATGAGGACTTTAGACCACCAGGACAACAGCTAGTTCCCCACCTTCCTCAGTACTCTCTCTCCTTCCATAATGGCCAGTAGTTTAGATTCTCCCCTCCATCCTCACTCTATGAGGATGTACAATTGCTGAAAGGAGTTAGACCCCTAGAACTAAAAGAATTCCTACCTTAAAGAGCAGCAGAGAAAAATATGTGCTTGAAGGGTACAACTGGTCTCATCATAAATTATCTATATTCGATCAAATGATGCCTAATATCAGAAATACTTATTTCTCTACTGTTTGACACTGTTACCAACTCAGAGGTAGCTGTCAGAACTGAAATAAACCAAAATGTAACTGAAGTTTCCCATACACTTTGCTCCTCAGTTTTATCGCGGCAGCTAAAAGAGACCTCTAGGCAAAGTGAAAAAAACCACAACATAATTTCCCAAACAATTCTTGAGCACTGGGTCTTCAAAGATCCTCCAAGACATCTGCTGTTCATATTTTTGTCATCTCCAGAGAGGCATCTAGCTGTTATTTCTATAAATTAGGTCATTTTCTTCTTTAGTTAATTTCCTTCTTCCTTACTTAGCCTGAAAAGTTGGATTTTTATTCTACATTACATGTTCCTCTCTCCTGCCCTAATCCCATGAGCAGCAATTCCTTCATCATTTCACGACTTTTCCATCTAGAACACTGTCTTCTCTCTTCAGTTTCTGGGACATTCCATTATTATCAGCCTTATTCATTCCATTATTATTCAACCTTATGCGGAGAAGAAAAACACCAGTACTCCTGCCCTCTTCTCTCTTCCCATTTCTGCTCTGTTTTCATGTGAACAGGAGCTCCCTCTGTTAAAAGACTTCCATTAGGAAGAGAGTTTCAGTTTCAAGCAAGTGATCAATACACCTCTGCCTTCAGTAGTTCAGTAATGTAAGCAGATGTGTCCTGACATGCTCTGAAGTGCAACACACAGATCTACTCCTGTGTAATCTATGGATCACTATGAAATATATTGCACATTTTTCCTCCCTAAATGTTAACAGATGGTGAATGTGAAGAGTGCCATTAAAGGATTCAAGTACACAACTACCTGTCTGATCACCTTACTCTTTAGAATTATACTCAGACATGATTGTGGCAGTAAAAGAAAATGATTTTCAAACATACACGTTCCCAGAAACCAAACATTTTAAGCGAAAAAGATGAAGTTGGTTTATTACCTGGAAAAGGATAAGTTGATCAATAGCATTGCAGAAACACAGACAGTAACATACCTGTGATCAACTGGAACTATCTTAACATCATCTGAAGAAGATTTCTAAATTAAAGAAGCAAGTTTCTGACTACAACACTTCCACCTGCAGAGCAGTGTGTTCTGCTGCACAGGATCAAAGTAGGAGCTAAAACAATAAAACACCCACTCCAGAGTTCTGTCTCACTCTTTCCAACTCAGAGGAGTCGCTAGAAAAAATGAATGTGGGGCAAACCACTAGTTTTGATTACAAGTCTTATTCAACACTCAATGCTACAGTGAAGATGCAATAACTCATATGAAAGAAATTAAGTTCCCAGAGCCACCATACTGAAGTATATTGTAAGATGTGATTCTGAAAAATGTTTGACAGTGTGTATTAACTTACTGCAACATTAGGTTCTCCAACCTTATATTTCCTTAAGCCTGGTTTCTTGGAAGCAAATTGTGGTAGGAATATAAATCTCTTTTCATATAATTCTGAAATAACATAGTATATCTATGCAATTTTAAAAAAATAATAATAATAAAAAAAACAACAAAATACTAGGGATTTCTGCAGATGAGCACTTACTCTAAAACCAGGAATAAATTCTAGTGTTAGGTTAGCTCTGCTGCTGGAGGTAAACCTAAACATCGGGATGGTTCTCAAAATAGTTAGTATCCTTTCGATCTCTCTCCCATGTTCAAGCATGGTAATAAGGAAACACATTTCTTGGCTAACTCTTTCAGGCCACACCACTGGTGTCCTCAGGATAAAGGCTTTATGTCCTGCTGCACAGTATGCAGCTCCTCCTATGTCATACTACAACATAAAATCAGCCTTCACACACAAACACAACACACAATACAGATTACTGTACCACACAAAACTATATAAATTATCAAAATAAAATCTATCACTAAGGAAAGGATACACTGAAAAATTCATCCAAATCAAAGCAAGATCTAACAAATATATCTAGACAACACACACAAGTGTTACCACAACATTCCTTCAGCTACTTACCCAATCTTTGTGTATTTTTATACTTTGAACATTGATCAATGACTTATGGCTAAATGTTATATTTCAGATGTAATTGGATTCTCTTTAGCACTGTTAAGTTAACAGATGGAGGAGGAAAAGAAAAATTATTAGGCTACCATTAGGGTACTTACGGATATGGAACACTCAAATAGCTCCTCTGTGAAAAAATATATATACTTCATTACCTGCAAATACTGTCGCTCATGTTCTTCCCCTAGTGACAGATTATGATGATCTCCACCATAATCTGATTTGCTGTGAATAGCCTCACCACAACTGCACTCATTCTGTATTCTCTATATCAAATGCTTTCTTACTTACTAGAAAACACAAGGTACCTACAAGACAACAATGCAAAAAACTAAAATAGATAACAGTTCTAGCCTGAACATACAATACACTAGATGCTGTAAAGTGTTTTACGCTGAAAATCCTGGTTCAGACAAAACATCAAAAACTCTTCCAGATAATAACAGGTCACCATTCATCCAAATAAGGATAATAAATAGGTATTACTGAAAAATACTGATAGCAGGTTCAAACTTCTTTCTAGGAGAGATAGTACACTATTTTTTGTAGAATGAGAGTAAATGAAGATTGAAGGAGATAGCGAGGCATTTTACTAGGTTAACAGCGGTACTTATTAAAGACCTCTATTCTCCCGTATCCCAGTTTGCTTTTTCCAAGACACTGTGACAAAGTAGCAAGACAGACTCATGGCTCAGCTCCAACAGCAGGATCAATCAAACTCTGTTCAGAAAGAAATGGGAGTATGACCCTAGCACATACATTAGAACTGCTTTTAATATGTTTTCCTTGGGATTGGAAA
The DNA here is from genome assembly GCA_035047865.1 of Dendrocincla tyrannina. Taxonomy (NCBI): domain Eukaryota; kingdom Metazoa; phylum Chordata; class Aves; order Passeriformes; family Dendrocolaptidae; genus Dendrocincla; species Dendrocincla tyrannina. The sequence goes on from JAWWMP010000001.1 coordinate 85,905,525, forward strand.
AGGCAAGGCAAAAAGGAAATCTATTCCTGTCTCAAATATCGTTTTTCTAATTTATTAGCTAGATGTAGTTTTGAACAGCCAGGCTAAATTTTGCATTAGCATTTATTTCAGATTGTCAGCTCAGGAACACATTTTAAAAGAAATATTAACTATTCAGGTTATTTCTAAATGAAAGAGTGCTTTCACATAGCTTTTGTCATGAAGAAAAAACAATGCAAAGTGATTTTTGTAAGCCCACAAGCTGCAGGAAGTCAGTCCTTAATATGTTCTATTCCCCTGGGAATTCAGGGGCTGAGGAAGAGAAGTAGAGAATCTGAAATAGCTTAGATCTCTTGGCTGAAGAGAGTTCCTGAGCAAGGAAGTCACTAACTACTTTTCAGTGAATGGTCAGATTAGATTCCATACTGTTGGTGCTATTATTATACACTATGGGATTTCCCATCTCAGCACACAGTATATTATTACTATTTATATGGTCATAGTGTAACACTTAACTGAATAATAAATATTCATATTCTTACAGAATATGCTTGAAATTACAACAGTTTACACATAGCCTTCAAATTCTGGCAATGTGGAGAAGAACACATTCTGGCAAGAAAGTGTTCTCTTCCAGTTTAATTTTTATTAGCAAAGATCATAAAAAAGATCTTGCTCATTAAAATCTGAATAACTTCCACTGGGAATGCACTCTTCTGAAAGTATTTTCCTACAGCTCGTGGCAAGACAGATCTGCTGGCTAACCAGGGCACTCAGGACATTATGAAACCCACAATACAGCAAAAAGACAGTTGCATAATCAAAACAATGATTACCAGCTCTGCTAAATAAATGGTAAGGGCTTAAGAACAACTGAGTAGCATGTAACAGAAGAAGCCATTATTGTCAGTCTGAGGTCCTGAATTAAACTTTTTTACATTGTATTATTGCAAGGAGGCTAAGAATAGACCCATGACAAAGGCAGAAGTATATAAACGAGGCTATAAATCACAAAGTTAAGAAATTCCATCATTAACTGCGGCACAAGACTCTACTGTGGATTACCATGCCTTGGTTCTCAGTGTTGCTCCAGCCCTTCTCAAACCCAGGTAGCCATATGACAGCTGTCTAGTCTAAGAGGTCTGTGGTACCTCTCTCTCAGGGCCACCAGTGCAATGACAGACCTTACTTGCTCTGATCTGCCTCACTTGGGACCCCCTACCTACATCTTCCACCCAAGAGCCTGATTTCAAGCCATGTCCACCTGTTCCCTACCCCAGCAACCCCGCAGGAGCACCAGTCTCCAGCTGTGTTGCAGTGATGCCTCTGCCCAGCCATGGATCTCATAGATCCTGACCTGGTCTGGGTGCAGCCCTGTCACCACTGAAATTTCAGGGGATCACCTAGTTTCAAGTTAACCTGTTACCTCAGGCCAGTCCAGCTACCTCAGTCATGCCGATGATCTGGGGAGATAAAGCTGATGCTTAGAGGATATTCTGACTCATTGTTGTGGCCCTCTGCAGGAGGGACCTTCATACAATCCTAGATATCTTCCTCAGGTAGCTCCTCCTGTGTCTGGCCTCAGCAACTGGGATATATTGATTAATATCCTAGGTGGAGAATCTAGCCTTTTCCTCCAAAGACTCATCTAAGCAGTTTGTGCTGAAAGATAGATTAAATTATAAATCAGCAAAACATTTATAAATAGTCATTAGAAATGGGGTTTGCATGCAGTTAAGATAATCAATAACAATGAATTATGCCTGTGCTTTGTGATCGCCAAGGACCACAGCCAGAGCTAAGCAGAGCAGTGGCTCAGGAATCTCATCACATGCAGATGAAGATGCTACTGCAATGACCTGCAGTGGAGCTTCCCATTACCATCTAGCCAGCAACCAGCCGTTCAAATAGATTTGACTCCCCCTGAGAACATTTTTCTGTGTTAAGATCCCAGTAAAGAAGTTTGTCTTTCTAAAAAACACTGTCTATGACTCTCTGTAACAACTGCATGAAGAAAAAGAAAAATATTTTGACCTAGAAACACACATTGGACCAACACTGATTTGCATGGGTGTAGCAACACTTCCATATAATCACTAGTTTGCTGTACTGGCCTATCCAGTACTTTGGCTATTTCAGTTAGTTCAGACCAAAACATGTGGAAGTAGATAAAAATTAAAATTTCTGTCCTGTTATCAAGGTATGGGACACCAGAAACATGTGGTGTTACCCCACCACTTCTATTTGCAGCAAAATTTCAGGCAGCTATGACTCACTGGTATCTAGTTCCACACATAAACAAAAACCCTTGCACTTTGGTGTAAACTATTCACAATTTCAACCTAAGACAGCACTGAAAAAAACAAAGTTCTGCACATAGTCTGTCAGTTAAACCCCATCTTTCACACTTAATAGTAAGATGTACTGCATAGTTTTTCAGTCTTATTTATTTATGTCGAAGGACAACTAATGGTCTCCAATAGGCAGGGGGGCAACAAACAGGCATTTTTACACTACACTGAAATTTTTAACATTAAAATTCCTTACAAATCAGCATTAAATTAAAAACTTTATTCATTATCTATTATTGTGATTTGTATATATATAAAGCTTCTAAAGAGGAACTAAAGAAAATCACATTATCTATAACCTTACTGAAGGTGTATGAACATTCTTAAGAATCTGTCAAATCACTAAGAAAATGTAGGTTTTCTTGGAAGCAGAATAAAGATTCTGTTCAAAGTACTTCTATGAGCAAATGACTGAGACTTCTTTAATAAACCAGATAGGCTGATGGGTTAAAAACCAATGCCATATTTTTCAACTGGAAACAACCTGAAGTTAAAAGACCCTTTTTACATCATACTGAACATCATTACACTGTAAATCTACAAGTAAATAATGGAGCTGCACAAGCAAGGACTGGAGAACAGAAAATTGATTGAATGCATTATTGTAAGTAATTTGGTGATTCTGTGGTTGGTTTTGTCATCTGGAATGATGGAATTGGGTAATCAAATTTAGTGCTATATTGTGGCTTGTGACAACATCGTATAATCCCTTAACAAGCTCCCTCTTGAAACCCATTTACCTTGTTTTCACAGTTCTACCAGTTAGAAATATTATTTTCAGCCAGCAATAAACCACTGTGTATGAGGTTTGTATTAATCTTGTCCTTTGAACTTCTTCATTCCTGCTATTTAGCCCCATAAGACCATATATAATCAGCAATCAAACATCATTTTACTGAACAAGTCAAATGTTTATGTTGTTCAGCTGCACTGTTCTGGTGAAGCTGTAACACCTTCAGAATATAAATCTCCAAATCACCTTCCTTGTGTCTTCAAACTAGGTGGCATAACCATATATCAGCTCATTTCTTCTCCCAGTTCTGTCAACATTTTATTAAAGCATTTTTCTGCTGCAGGGTTTTTGACAGAAATGGGTTAGATAACACATAAGGATCATACACACCGGTCTGAATCCATCTCAACTGCAGCCAAAATGGCTTGTATGACAATAGCTTTTGGGTTGTGTTGGCTTTTTTCCCTAGAAAGTAAAATCTTCACCCTCTCTATGACTTTTAGTAGCTCTTCTTTGCTTCTCTTCCATCTTCAAGTCACCTTTGAAGAGTTTCCGCTGAGTATCATCCCACTCTGTATGGTATCACAAGCTCTGCCTGCTGGTGGCAAATTTGCAATTTTATGCATCAGAGAAGGAGTGTCTAGTCCCTTGACCTGTCTGTGTGCTTATACTTCACAGTTGTTATCTTCATTTTTTTTTAATTTCATTTCTCTTAGCTATTCTTCAGAAGCACAACCTTCTAAATGAATTGAACAAGTATTCATTCAGTATTGAGATCGTATCACATTGCCAGAGAACAACAGGCCCAGTTATCCACATTCTGTTTGTACTTGGCAGTTAAAGTACTGCAAGTTTTAATGTTCTTTGTAAAGTGTTTTACCTTTTGAGCTACTTTAATCTTAGACTTTTTTTGATAAATGGGCTGAGTTTTCAGTAATCCACTTTTCTTTCTTAACCAGCTCTTTGCTGACTCCTAATTCTATTTTCCTCAGTTCTGTAGCCCTTTCCTTCATTATCCCTTCCAGTTCCATCCCAGTCCTTCTGCTTGGGATGAAAGTGTTTTTGAACTTTGAAGTACATGTCTCTCAGACATCAAATTTCTTGAGCTGTGCCATCAGCATGACCTCATTAAATAATTCCCTTAAAGTTCTCAAAATATGTTCTTTTTAAATAAATCAGTTGAAGTGAAAGTTAGTTGAACTGATGTGAGACCCCTTAATTTAACAAGCTTGAATTTTTTTTAATTATTTTTTCAGTACTTAAAACCCCAAACGTTACAGGTTTTCCATACAGTAATTATTTAGTAAAAAGATCAGACTGCTATCACATCTAGAAATAACTGAACTTTATGCTGACCTTAACACATTAGCTGAGAAAATTACAAGCCAAAAAGTGACCAGACTTTTTCAGTAAAAAAGTAAAATTCTTTTAAGCTAACAACCTAATTATGCAGTAGAGACAGCAAGAGTAAAAAGTCATATCAGATATGACTTGCTATAGTTATAAGGTGTTGCAAAAGACCTTAGATAAAGACAGGATGAAATTAAGAGTCTAAAAAAGAAAGTAAATCTTTAAAACTGAAAGTATTTTAGATTTCAAAGAACACTGATAGTAAAATTACTTATACAGGCAGAAATCTTACCTAATTTATACTAACTGGCAAATGAGTTTCAAGAAAGTAATCATGTACGACTGCACCATCTACTCTTTACATAAAATAAAATAATATTAAACAGTAATTCATTACTCAAGTTGTTTCTTCAAGAAATTGACTATTTTATTTTATACCAAATACTATAGTTCAAAATGAGGTTTTCATTATAGTTACGGGAAACCTTAACTTCACACACGGATACCATTAGCAGAAAAATTTCTCACAGCATCTTTCTGCAAGTCTCTATTCATAATAAAACTTGGTCCTAGGAATATGTAGAATGTCCTGTAAGTTCCATATAGGAATTCCCTTTAAAAACCAAATCAAAATTAAAAACAAACAAACAAACAAACAAAAGAAAAGAATCAAACCCTTAAAAAACAACTCTCCACAAAACCCAAAGGGAATTCACAATAAGTCTGTTCCACCATTAAGATGAATTCATTTAGAAACTACCGCAGCACTAACTAACAACCAGCACTTGTGTTCCAGACAAGTACCTCTCAGTCCTATAAAATATCTTGTTTCCACAAGCTCTGAAACTATCAGATGCTGCTTGGAAGACACTGATACCAGTCAGCAGGACTCCCATTAAAAGGTGAGGTGATTTCATCATAAAATTCCTGGAAAAACCAGTGGAATGAGCATCTTTGAATCACTGCAGCCCATTGACAGCTTTAGAACTAGAGGGTTCCACATGTCACTCAAGTCTTCATTTCAAAAAAACATTTTCCTCAGTAAACTGTCCCAAGTCTATGACAGTTCTAATTGTTGTTGCAGAAAAGAAAATCATGATATATTTTCTTTTGCCTTTATTGCTTGCCTCAGTTTCTGTTTTGACAGCTTCTCCTCCTCTGTTTGCAGTATATCTGTCTCTTCATCTATTCTTAGTTTCTTCTTCAGCTTTATCATTATGGCCATGTATTTCCACACACTATGCTCCCAGTCCAAAAATCTGTATCTTATGATCTTTTTCATTGGATACAGCTACAAATATTTGAAAGGTACCCAAAACATCACTCCTTTTCATCCTACCCTATGAAACGCAGTAACATTTCAGTTGCATTTTAGGCCTTCATCCTCTCCTTCATGTAAAAAATAAAGCTTTCATGAGATATAATAACAAGTATGTTCCGCAGTTATGGCATCCAAAAATTTAAGACAACCTTATTCACTTAAAGCATCCAAAATAGACTCCTTCATCTGCTGTCTTCTCTCATTTTGCCTCCTCAGTTCAAGCCAAATTTTTTTGCTGCCATCAAAAGTAACTTCTCATCACAATTTTCCAAGGAATCTTATACAGATTCCTGCTAGTATGCTGAGGATCAAAATGCCCAAAAAATATTTTTAATTGGAACATAGAGGATCCCATTAGGTTCCTATTTATCAGCCTTAGATACTGAAAATTCATACTGCTAGTAGTGCTCATATTAATTTATGTAGAATAAGGGTTTGGCAGCCAATGGATCAATCTGTTTAACTGCCAAAGTATACAATATCCTAATCTGTTAGCATGTGGAGTATTAAAATACCCATAAATTTTCTACTTTTCTATAGAAAATCATTCCTGCAAAACTTTTTCTGGATTTTCCAGACCAAAATACAGGAAAAAGAGATGAATATGTAGATAATAATGTCCTTGGGAGAGCCCTGTTGCTTGCACAGTACCAGGCTTTAGTTTTTTAGGATTCCATAACTTTTTAAGGATGTTCAACTTTGGACATTTGTGTAAGTTTACCGGTGTAGGGAGCTGAACTTGGTGGGATGTCAGGCACCCAGCAAACAACTTTGTCATGACAGCACTCTGTTGTCTCTACTCATCTATAAGGAAAAGTAAGAAAAAGTAAAGAAGAAGAGCAAAGAATTAACTTTGATGGTTTTATTTGACAAACTAGTCAGAGATGAGTCTGGAACAGAATCAAAATGGTCCAAATCCCTTCCCAATGCTCTCTTCCCAACTTCACATCATATCTGGTGTGAAAAATTTCCAATTAAACAGAACATCAGGTCAAGATTACAGTGAAAAGCTCTCATAAATTAAACATATCATCAACCAAAGTAAAAATACTACCACTTTAGCCAATTTGGGCTAACTGTTCCATCACAGTTTCATGTTTATAAAGTGTCTCTCAGTTTTTGAAGCTCTGATGAGCATGAGCCAATATTACTCTAAAGGATGCCCAATTAAGTTGCTATATTTAAGATCTCCCTAACATTATACTTGCAGGTTAACCTGAAAACTTTAGAATCTGTTTAGATGAGACTTAAGTCTCAGAAATCTATTTTTAAAAAAAAGTTTTTCAGCTTTTAGTATCTTGCAGCCTTTTATCTGCCCAACTTGTTTCTATCCAGGTAATTTAATGAAATTACTTGTGTATAGTTTGTAGCAATATTCATTAGACTTGCAAATTTTTCTAAAGTCATGCAAGAATCAAGTCCAATTTTTCCACATAACGATGGATAAGTTGCTTTAATGAAAGCAAAGTAATATTAAGCAAGAACAGACACAAGCAACGGAAACTACAAAAATTAAATACAGCTAAGAAAAAAAGTCTTCATAAATTAGCTAAACATACCTTTAAAATACCAGCATATTTCCTGTGAGTTTTAAAAACCTTTCTTTCAGGTAAAGAATTTTAGATACAGTCCAAAAGACTTAGCCAGTTTTTCATGCTACTCTTGTACACTCAAAACTCCCATCATTATGTCCTGCCCTTAGATTAATATATTGCCTTTTTAAAATTTCCTTCTGTTATTGCATAGTAACAAGAGTCAGATCTCCATTAATTATGAAGGATTAATTAGGATAGTCATGTGCAGAATAAAGAAATAGGAGACTAGTTTGTCAAATAAAACCATTTTTATTTGTATAATACTCTACATAAGATCCCTTGTTAATAAAACCTGTTACTCTGGCATGATGTTGGCTTGAATGTCACAGCTGATGTTATAAAAGTCTATTAGTTATTCTAGCTTGATCCCGGAATCTTTATACAGCTATTAATAGTTGGCAATTAAACCCCAAGGACCTCCTCGATTAGGTTCCTCTTGCCACGACCTTTCTGAGAGTGAGGTACCATTAAGAAAATAGATATATTCAGCTGAAGACTCAGCTAATAGAGGAACAGAAAGAACAAGGATGATGAAAAGCTTCTACGAAGTAACATGCAGTTTCAAGCTTATCTTGAGTTATTCTTTCTGATTACTTTCAACAAAATCACGACCTTCACAGTTTAACAGAATGCAGTGGCAAAACTTCTTGCAGAAGCAAACGAACTTTCACAAAGGCATAATAGAGAAATAAAAATGCTAGGAGCCGGTAAGAAAGAGCTTAAGAAAACAATTTAGTAAATATTGGTTTTAGTACTTATTTGTAAAAGTAAACCCAAAGTTATTATAACAGCAGAAGGCAAGGGTAATTAACTCAGGTTCTTGTTAACAGATCCCTTGGGGTGGATTAGAGTGAAATGACAGTGAATGATAGGTGTTTGTAAATATATATATGTAGGGTTTATTTGAGAACAGTGTGGTTGCAAAGCAAAACAGCTATGTAGCTGTTTTGTTTGTTATTATCTATAGTAATATAGCAATATAAAAGCATAAAAATAACATTCAAGAAAGTGTATACGGAAAAGAAAGAGAAAAAAGATAAAAGTAGACAGAGATATATCACCACCCACTGGATCCAGCAATGAGACTTAGTAGTTGCAATTTCACTGTCTGTGATGATCGTGGGGGAAGCCCACAAACCTCAAAGATTTCATGAGTTATATACGCTCAGGTTCAGGTGTGAATGCCTAGTACCTCCCCTGCAGTGGGGAGTTTTACAATGGTGGATGTAATACTGGATCACGGGACGTATGAGACTTTGACACTTTCTAAGACATTGCAACTGCTTATTATGTCAGTGGAGGTGAGTCCATTATGGCCCATCAACAGAGACGAATACCTCCAGACCATTCACGAATGTCTCAGTGCTGCCCCAGAGGGGAGCTATCACAGCTGACTCATTTGTGTAAGGCAGAAGAAACGCTACCCCACGTTGCAGGATTTGCATCTTTCCTTCCCTTGTTTAAAATCCAGCTTGTAAAGTGTCGAGTGTGCATGCCTTCGGCACCTGGGCAGCCACTTTGCACATTGTTAGCAAAGCACCCTGATGACTGTTTGAGCCATTAGCATTAACAGCCCAGTGTCCCATGGGAGGGGAAGGGTGTGCAACTGAATCTTTTGGCTGTGGCCTCCTCGCAGCCTTGTTTACTTCTCCTTAACCCTGAGATGATTAGACCATAGAATCACGTTTACCTTATCTCAAGTTACCATCAGAAGGCTTAATCCACAGTCCAATTCCCTGAAATCCAGGAGGCAGATTTGGGCATGAAGTGGGCTTGGATGATCTTAACAATGTTTAATCCATAAACCATTTCTGTCTCTCACCAAAATATTTGTGGACAAACCGCTTCAAGTAACTAGAGGAAGTATCAGATCAGTAGTATGACACACCACTGTTTTCCTCATGACTTCAACAGAAGATAAGTGTAATTAACAGGATTTATTTCCTACTTTCTTGACCATACTATCCATAATGGCAAAAAAAGTAAAATGCTAGATGGATGCAAGAGTCACTTCCAAATCAGAATGCTTTCATTTTGTATAAATACAAATAAAACATTGTCCAAAAGAGAAAGCCAAATAAGTATCAACTCTAATAAATTTCTAGCGGAATAACAAGAACTCAGAACAGGTTGAGTAATAGTCTCTGTTACCTTCCTCTAATTGTTTACTGAATTCATTTCCTAGGACAACTCAGTTTCCTTCAAAGAAGTCTCAAAAGTTTCCAAAGGTTTCTGCGGTTTGACTCCACAGAAATAGGTAGAACCCCATGACCTCTTTAGAATTCAGTATCAATGTTTGAAAAGCAGTTTAGCAAGACAAAAAAAGAAACAAATGTTTTGTTTATTTTTGACTTTATATTTTTTTACCTTACAATTACTTTGAACTGCTCTGTAGAATTCAAGAGAAAAATCGCATGATTTCTGGAAAGAAATCTTTCATAAGATCTCTCACTATCTATCTCTAGATACATTAATTACAACATATAGTCATAGCTTTAATCTAAAAGAACGTTTTTATTGATGAGTAATGAGCTCCTTGCTATAGGTAAGGTACAATTTCATAATTACTTTTTTTCAGCTCGTTAGCACAATAAAAGTAGACCGATGAGTTCAAGCCCCCTTGAACTGGAAACACCCATTCCTACAATGGAGTGAAGCTGCAGTCCTCCTGACACCCCTTCCTGCCCGTGCACCCCAACTTCTTCCCTTGAAGACCATAGCACACTGAGGAAGATACAGGATGAATTTTCCTCCCAGCCACAAGATGAACAAGGTGTGCAACTAGAACTGGAAAACACCTGAGCAGCTTTCTCAGCAGCTGATAAGAGGAAGAAAATGATACATCGGAGATTCTCACACATCTACTACCTGCAAGGTAAATAAAGATAAGTGGCAAAAAATGCTGGGGTCTTTTTCCCCAATCTCCCCAGTTTGGTTTGGGAAGGATCTTGAGGCAGCTTACTGTCATGAAACTCTTTTTTCAGAGCCCTACTGTATACAACTGTAAAGCACAAGGAGTAAGGTTATAATACTTCAGACAACTGCTGTGAACCTTAATTAACATATGTGTCTAGCTGCACTTTCCCTTTTTTAATGAAAAGTGGGGAAAAAAAGAGAATTACATAACCACACTGCCTTGCCTGTGAATCAGTTCTAGGTTGCCAAAGAAAGTACTTCACAATACTTTTACTGAGTTTGTCAATGAGTTTGCCTACTGTATTTTGCCCAACTTTGCTGGTATTAAACATGCTTTTAAGACACTTTGCTGATATTATTTTGATGATCACAAATCCATGTTAACATCAGGAATGAAGTACTGAATTGCCTAATTAGACCAAATGCATGCAAGTAACATTTGCACTTTGCTCAACTATGCAACACTGTGAAAGCTGGAACAGCTCTGTGATTAACATGGTCAATCTATTAGCAAATGCTAGACCCCAGGAAATAAAAAAAACAACTTGTTTGTTTTGTTTTGTTTTGTGTTTTTTTTTAAGGAAACGAAAAATGATTGCAAAAGGAAAGAACATATCTCTGTGTTTAAACATCAGCAGTGTTATTAAATCCCCAAAAGCTATTGCTAGCTTTAATGTCATGGAGATAAATTCATGATATCTGTATTGCTATCTGTTTCTGATATATTTCTTGATAATGTGACAGACCCTGTGAGATAGCCTGCTATAGATGGACTCATACATACATGAAATAAGTTCTGCAGATATTAGGATTTCCTTGGCTTCAAATGGTTGCCTTGGACACAAAGAGACTTAAAAATAGAGCAGTCTCTACATGTGGATTAGACAGTCAGCATCCTATGAGCCAGACAAATGAAGATAAATCAAAGCTCAGAAAGGCCGTGAAGAAGCTTTCTTGCTGTTCCGTCTGATTGCTAAATTAAATCAATTGGGGCTGAAAGAATATTGCAATCACGAGGAGCTACACCAGTATTTCTCTAATGGAAATGTATTCTTTTTCTATAGATTAATTCAGCCAATAAAGATATTGCACAGTTGACATTTCATTTTTGATACAGTCAAATTATCAAGATCAGTTACTGTATGAGGAGGCCATTGAAAAAAAATCTTGAATAATCTCTAGAGAGATTTTGACAGCATGTCATGCAGCCCTTTCCCACTCCTCTCCCTAAACATCAAATTACTTTTTAAAGGCTATAAATTAAAATATGTATTCTTCCACTACAGTAATCAGTTACTGTTGTGAATATCAAGAAAGGAAGAGGTACCTATCCATTTTTTGTGTCTCTGCATAGAGTCCTGAAAATGTAATCCAGTCATGAGGCCTCATAACTGTTTTTCATATCTTGGTTAGTCTTACTCTGTAATAACTAACCACATATTGCTATACTAAAACTGTGCCACAGAATTCATCACATATTTTTCTGACCTGAGCATAGTCAATGTTCATATTATGAATATGTCCTTCATCTAATATGCACTTCCTAAAGAATGTCTGTATTGCTTAAATTAAAGGAATAGTTAAACTCTCATTAATAGCATTGTGACTAACTTAAAAGAGGAAAAAAACCCCAGAATTCTAAGAGTTACCATGGGATACAAATAATATGTAAATGGTTTTCCCATAATATGCTTATAATCAAATTGGTAAGATAGAGATTGAATAAACAGACTGTAAAGTGTATGGAAAATCAGATGGACCACTGGGCTCACATGACTGTCATCAGTGGTAAAAAGTACAACCGGAAGCCAGTTACTAGTGTCACTCCTCAGGGATCAATCACTCAATCCAATATTGCTTCACATCTTCATTAATGACCTCAGTGATTGATGTGGCATTCTCAGAAAGTGTGCACCATACTGATAGGGTAATAAACATGCTGAAGGACTGGGCTGCTACTTTTTTGCCTATCAGTAGGTACATAATAATTTTTTGCAGGTGAATTAAAAAGCAAAACAATACAAACTTTTTTCTAATAACAAATATTTGGATTTAATTACCACTTTTTCTCATCCAAGATAAGCTTCTGTTTAGCTGATTCACACATTCCTATTCAATTGAGGATTGAAAACACAGCTCCATTCATGCTAAGGACATATATAAAAACAAATGGCAAATGATAATGAACAAGATACTGATTCTGACTCTGCAATTGAAACAACCCTTATGCTAGACTGGAATACCACATGGGTGTCCACCTCTGCTAACTCAAGTCAGTCTTCTTCTGACTACAGAGAAACTGTTCAAGTTTAACTGAATCATTATATATATATGGTGCTTTAAGCATGATTTTAAAATGTTGCCTATATTTGGTCTACCACTTGAAAAGCCAAGAATTGAAAACTGAGAAACACTGCCTGTGGAAAGGACTGTTCCCTACTCTTGCAATCACACTTTAAAGATTTGCATGTAAGAAGAAAGAAATTGAGCAGATAATTATGGCAAATCTGAGTTTTATGAGTCTTTTTCAACTAGCTAACTGATTAGTCAAAATCACTCCCCCCACGACTTCTTTCACATGCCATTTTTTGTAATTGCATGTATAATGAATGAGAGGCCTCTGCTGCTAATACTTTTTCCATGACCACATAAGGATGTCTAAACTGATGAGAATCTTCAATCTACACCTTAGCAATGCTTTACCACTCAAAGTACTTGGTGGCTGGATTTTCATTTTGACTGCTTTGGCATTTTCTTAGTTAATTCTGAAACATCTAGATTTTCACTCTGTTTGCACAATCAAAAAAAAAATCAGTAGTTTGTAAAAACATAACTTTGGATTGACTAACTTGTGTGAACTTTGGAAAATTTTAAGATTCATCAGTCAGTGATTATAATGTACTTCACACAGAGGCAAACACCATTACAGAGCATGCACTGACATTTGCAATCGTAAAATGTTACAACTGTAAGAGCTGACATTTATACAAGTATACCTCAAATTTTGAATTTCAGTACAGTTTGTATATTAGGGTAATAGTAAGCCTTTAATGTTAATCATATTTACTAGGGAGAAATTATATAAAGGGTAAAATGCGCTATAGTTCTGCTTTAGACACTATTATAAATGTCCCATTTGCTAAAGGATTGGTAAGCATGACAGAACGATGACAGGAAAAAGGCACAAAACACAGAGAATGAGCTATGGAAGAGTAGTCAACTGTACAACAGTTCTACTGGAAGGGAGAAATAAATGCTATAAAGATAGGGAATTGTGTAAGTTAGGACAGGATAAGCTACAAGGAAAGGAATGAAAAGGCAGAAATAGGATTCTTCAAGGAAAATGAAAGTAAGAAATTATTAAAGAACTGAAGTGAAGACGAATTACTTTATGAAGATGGGAAAAGAAACCAGAGGAACACAGAGCAGAACCTTGACTTTGTAATATGCATCAATAATGGATTTCAGTAGCTTTTTCATTCACTCTTTCCACATGGTATTCTGATTATAAGCTTATGTTAAATATAACCATATTTACATTTAGTCATGTAATGTCAGCAGCTTGAAGCAGGAACCCTTAACAAAGACCAGACAGACAGTGTCTGGGCTTTATTTCCACACTCTACCAATGGCAGACTGTATGAATTAACACCAGAAAGTGACTAATTCTCCCTTCAGCTTCTCCTTTTTTCTGCTTTTTTTTAGTGTGTACAGATCATCTCTTCCTCTGCTCATTTATTTTATCCAGCACATTGCATATGGAAGCCTAGATTTCACACTTTCATGTAATACAAGAAACATAAAGAAAAGCCATTCTACACTGTGTATGATGTGCTTCTTCATCAGCACAGCAAAAGGAGGAGATGTTAATCTCTGCATTCATCTGAATGACCTAAACTGAAAAATCTGGTCAGCCAATCCACAGTAGTAGAAAACAATTTTTTAAGTGTAAGAAGACTAAAGAACAACACATGAAACAAACTGGCTTACACGGCTTCCAACAGCACCATGGAATCAGTTCAGTGAATTAGGGGATAACTTCTGCTTTTACTGCCCTGCATAAAGAAACAGTGTCTTCAAGCATGGCTTTAAGGTTTTAGACAAACCTGTACATTTGGCTGGTCTGCAATCTATCTTTCCAACAAAACCCTTAGTTACTAATTGTTGAAAGATTTCTCTTCCCCTTTAACTTAGCTTTGGGTGCTACCATTATATGCTTCCTCTCAGGCACCAAGTTACTGTCTCCAGACAAAGAAATCTCAGCCAGGGATTGTATTCCCAGTGTAAGAACTGCAAAAAGCACGGGCATTTTCAGCTCAGTGTTCCCCACTAAAGAAAATCTAGACAATAAATACACACCTGTTATGAAGAAACATAGGATTCTGTGGTCTGTAAAGCAGTGTCAGAAGAGCTACTGTGAACTACATAATAGCTGCAACTTCATAATCTTTATAAGAGCATGATGTGGAAATGTTCTTCTGGTCACAAAGCCATATGAGACTGTACGAGTACAAATATCCCTCAGCTTGAAGGCAATCTAGAAATCCCACAACAATGGCAACACTGTCTTCTCTTTATAGCACGTCTTTTACTCTCTCTATCACGAAGCATTACCATTATTGTGTCAAGGACAACAACCAATACTTTTTCCACTTACAACTTCTCTCAGTCAGTAGTGACTCTTCCATACTTGATTGACATAAAAAAATTGTACTATGCCTTGCGTACCTGACATAAGAATAGCCTTAATCTTCCCACTAGTTTTACCATGCTGAAGTTCCAACAAAATTTTATTGACAGACTAAAGGAATAATTGGAAAACTGAATTGCTCTTTACGACACAAAATATGGGAGATGCAAATGCAAAGTGATTCCATCTTTTCCCTCCAATATTTATAGGCAAATTAACAAATCCTCTTAGCAAGGCCCTTGGAGTCTGTTAGCTTAACAAAATTATAGATTAATAGGGGTGGAACCCCTATTATAGATTAATAGGACCATGTTGCCATGCACCTGAAAATTGAAATTGAGCCATTGGCTTGCATAGCTGAATTATATCAGAAAAAGTCAAACACATTCAAGATTCAAAACCACCTGAGAACTCTAGAAAATATTTCAACTTTCCATATTAAGAGCAAAACTCTCCTTTCATTTTCATTTTTGTTATTGTTATATTGCTACTATTACTATAATTGTAATATAGTAATAAATTATAATATATAATATATAATAACTATACTATTACTACTATTATTATACTATTACTACTATTATTATACTATTATACTATTATTATAACATTACTACTGTTATATTTTACTTTCAATTATAAACTGTTCTTATCTTAACCCACAAGTTTCTGATTCTCCTCCCCATCTCACCTAAGGGAAGCAGGGGGAGTGGGAGAGCAGCTCCATGGCACTTTTCTTGCTGGCAGAGCTTAAAAGAAAAGAAAGAAAGAAAGAGAGGCAAGGAGAGATAAAGAGAGGTGATGTGACATAAAACAAGGCGAGGTGAGGCAAAGCAAGCAACAGCAAGCCAAAGGGACAGCAACTTTATCACACAATTGTCCTCTAGAGAAAACAAACCCCCAAAACAATATCATCATGCTTACTTCAGAGGCTTTCTAAAAGTATACACAAATTTTGAGAGGAAAATACAGATGACTAGAATAATAACACTGACCTGCAGAGAATTTGTTGAGAGAATGAACAAAAAGGAAGCAGTATTTCATACTGTATTCAGGCTCTGCCTTTAAGATATGGATTGGATAGGTCTGTCAGCTTTGGTTATCTGAGAGAAAATACAGAGCCAAACAATGGTATCTTGGATAGAAAAGATTCTACATAAGCAAGAATTATTGTCAAGAATTATAATCCATAATTGATTGATAAAAGCGATTTCTGCAAGATAGAAAATATTTTCTATAGAAAATAGAAAATTACATCTGTAGACTGACAGATTTTGACCATTCATATGAATGTCAATAAAAATTGCAGGCTTATTTCATAACATACTAATTTTAAATCAATGAGTGAGCAGAGAGTTAATTTATATACCAAAAAAGCTGCAGAGCCTTACTTCCAACGACTGCATTCTCCTAACATGACGTAGAATTTCCCATATGTCATATGCCTTCAAGCAAATCACATTGAAGCTCCACCTAGGCCCTTATCCTCTTTATTCAAGGAGTGCTTCTTGCTTAATTATATCAGAAAATTTAGGGGCCAAGAAAGATCGTTGTTAACCTTTGCATTCGTGCCAGTAGCAGCACTTCATAAATTATACAGAAATAGATTATGGGGTATTATTTGGAGTGTATCAGACTGTCTCCCTTCAAAATATGAGCTGGGTTGCTTTTCTCATCCAGTTTCCTGATCACTGTGAATTACTCATCCTACATTTAGAAAATACAGCTTATGTTCCTTTTGCCTCTGAGTACCTGCAACAATCGCTTAAGAGGGATGCAAAATATTCATGAAAATGACTACAGAGTAGCAAAAAACCCAAAATCAACCTAATTACCCACCCCTAAATACATAGTTTGAGTAGGATGCAGTGATAAACTCTGGAGCTCAAGTCCTGTCTCTTTTCCAGGCAGGACAAAAAACACTATCTGCATTGTCCTACATTCCAGACAAAAGGCCTCTAATTATTTAATCACTCACCGTGTATCTGCTTCAAGTTCAAGAAATTCTCCTGAGTAGAAAACTGCTCTTTAAAAGGTTACTAGAAACTCAGAGGTTTCAAATGAGAAATGTCAGTTTACAGTTTATCTGGAAAAAAACCCAACAAAAGCAAATTGCCCATTTTCCTCAACCAGCTCCCAGCACCCAGCAGCCCTCCTGCTCAAGAGCAGGCTGCCACACTTTTTGCAGGCTCATTTCATATGGACCATAGTCTGAGTGAGTTTCAGGCAACTTTCTTCTGTCCACTTTATTTGTTTGTTTCAAACTACTCCTGAAACAGATGCAGTCAAACAACATGAAGGCAATCTATCATTCAAAAACTCTTTGTCAGGTAATATATATTTGGATTCTGCGTGGGAAAAAAAAACCCAACAGAATTTGCACCAGAAATTGAGATCCCTAGCCATTTCCAATACCTCATCTATACAGATGTACAAAAGCTACGTGGTAAAACTAAGATCAGTTCAAGCATTTTACCAAAGATGGAACTACACTTCCACCTGACACAGTACCAGAGAAAGATGCTTTTTAAGTCTCAAAACTACTTTTACTGGCCAGCCCAGAAATTTAAGACTGAGCTGTTAAAGAAATCAAAACACTTTCTTTAAACAGCAACAGGATTTCAAGCCCTACCTAAATCTTGCCTCATTGCAGAAGAACTTAAACGTCTGAGCTACGGGCAGAAGGTCATTAAATGAGACCAAGACAGAGTGGTCTTCAGCTGCGTACAGACACACCACCACCTGGAAGCTCCTAATTTCTAGCTCTCCTAGGAGAGCTCATAACATTTGTAGCTAATGCAAACATACAGTAAGAAAAAAGGCACTTTTGGTAGAGAGAAACATAAGGTAAGTTCAGACGACATGAAAGTCCATTCCATCCCATTAGTATGTGCCAAGAAATGTACATCAAATGTGCTACCAGCCACTTATTTGTCTTATCTTGTCCTGGGGTGTATCAGGCACAGCATGACCAGCCAGATGAGGGAGGCGATTGTCCTGCTCTGCTCAGCACTGCTGTGGCCTCACCTCAAGTCCTGTGTGCAGTTTTGGGCACCACAGTAAAAGATAAAAAGCTATTGAAGATCATCCAAAGGAGGACTCTGAAGGTGGTGAATGGTCTGGATGGGAACCCATATGAGGAGCAGCTGAAGTCACTTGGTCTGTTCAGCCTGGAGAAGAGGAGAATGAGGGGAGACCTCACTGAAGTTTACAACCTCCTTGTGAGGGGTAGTGGAGGGGTAGGCACTGATGTAGTGACAGGACCCAAGGAAATGGCCTGAAGTTGTGTCAGAGGAAGTTGAGGTTAGATATTAGGAAAAGATTCTTCACTCAGAGGGGAGTTGGGCACTGGAACAGGCTCCCCAGGGAAGTGGTCACAGCCCCAACCCTATCCGAGTTCAAGAAGTATTTGGAAAAAGCTGTCAAGTACATGGTGTGATTCTTGCAGCTATCCTGTGCAGGGCCAGGAGCCTTGTGGGTCCCTTCCAGCTCAGGATATTCTATGATTCTATGATCCTCCCTTAAAATGAGTTTGAGAAATCATTATCTCTGCCTCTGAGACTGGGCATAAGTAAAAAGTTCACAGAACTTTTTGGCACTCATAACAAGATTTTCTTAATTTTCGTTGGGTTGGGTTTTTGGTGGGATTTTTTTGCAAATATTTTCTATTAGGTAGCTTGTAATGATACATGATTTATTTTTAATGCTCATCAGCTCAGTGTTTGTTGCACTGCTGCAATAAATCCTGCTCACATCAGGATGCAGAGTGTCAAGTTAACTTATTAAAAAACATCCAACTAATAGCCATTTTGCAGAGTTTGCTATAAACATCTTGTCTCACATCATACTAAATTTTCTTTGACAGAAGCAGTATCCAGTCCTACTGGAGAAGCGTTCTACTGCTTCAACCTCAAGACCCTCCAGGTGTCTCCTGTTACAACCTGCTCCTGAAGGCAAGGGTAACTTGGGGTGGATTAGAGTGAAATGATGCTGATATGTGTGTCTGTATATATATATATATATATATATATATATATATATATATATATTTGAACAATTTGGTTGCAATGGAAAGGAAGTATGTAGCTGTTTTGGTCACTATCTACAGAAATGCAACAATATAAAAGTATAAAGATATCACTTAAGAAAATATATAAGAAAAAAAAAGATAAAAAAGGATAAGAGTAGATAGCAGAGAGGAAAGATATCACCACCCATTGTTCCAGCAACAAGACTCTATTGTTGCAGTTTCAATGTGTGATTGTCACAGTCTTGATCCCTCAAGGGTGGGGAAAATCCACAAAACATAACGTTCAATGGGTTAGTATATATCCAGGTTCAGGTGGGAATGCCCAGTTAAATCCACTGAGAGGGGAGTTTCACACACTGTTGCAACACCAGATAATACACAGTTCTCTGGTGGAAGGCCCCAGAAATGAGTCTGGGGGCACTTCAGGGGTCTTTGATGATTTATGACCCCTTCTAAGACATGACAGCTGTTTCTATGTCAGCATAGTTGAACCAGGTATGCCTCATTAGAAGGGATGAACACCTTACGCTTACACATGAATGTTCTCATACTTCCTCCAGAGGGGACTTTCATACCTGGGCCAGTTGTGTAAGGGAGGACATTGGCATGATAAAAAGCATTACTTCCCCTCCGCAGGATCTGTTTCTTACTGGCCTTCTCCCTTATCCAGCTCAAACTCCAGTCTGTTGCTGAACAAAGGTTGGTTTGTTATGGTCATCCTCTTATGGTGGGTGTGCACCCTCCACTGACTTATGCAGATCAGAGGTTTCACCACCACACACAAAAAACTCTCCTCCTCCCCTTCGGCTGAGGAGTGCAAACCTGGCTTCAGCAAAGCACCTTTTGCAAATAGCCAATTGTTTGAGTCATTAACCATTAACATTTCAGTCTCTCACCTCTCCCTGCAGGCACCTGCTGGCACTGCAATAGCAATAAAGAGAAGTCTGTCTGAATAAAGAGCCTCAGATCAGAGAAAATCCATGTATGCTGAAGGAGGAACTATTTTTGCAAAACCACGGTAGACTATCAAGAAATGCAGGACTGTTTTATCATGCTTGAGTATGAGCAAGCAAAAAAAAAAAAAACACCAGACCAAAACAACAACAACAGCAATGAAAAAAAAAAAACAAACCGAAAAAAAAAAAAAAATCCAAAAAAAAAAACCAACCGTAACTTTGATTTTTCAACCCCAAAAAGTCTTCAAATCTTACTTCTGTGAATGCCTTCTTAGCTGTTTACATAAAAAATAACCTGTTACATGCCACCATATTGTCATTTCTTTAGATTAATAAACAAAGTTCGAAATAGTAGTTCCTCCACAGTGAGCTCTATATGAACTCAAAGACTGCCTTAGTGCCCAGTAACTATAAACCTTTCCTTGCCATCTCCTTCAAGGGCCAGGAGAGTTTGCCGCTGGGTTTCACAAAATTTTAATGTTAAGAATGTTAAGAAATATGGGGCTACACCTGTACAGTTCTTTTGGATTAGGTACGTACAGGCCTTAGACTAGACTGTGGTTATCTTTCCAGCAATACCCCAGCCTTCCCTGCAAACTCACTCAACCTTCAGAGTGACTCTTGTTGAACTACCCAAACAAGGCAAAATAGACAGACACTAGTTCATAGTTGTTTGTTATCCCCAAAGGAAATATGAATATAATTAATCACGATGTTTGTATCCAAACTTGCACACAACTATGAAAAAGAAAATGAGTAGGGCCTTGAATGTGCCCTTAGATTTCAGGACGAGGGCTGCACTAGTAGATTTTCCTATGCATTCCCACTGCCATCCTCCTTTTCTTTTCAACATGCTCTTCCTTTTTAATCTCCAATCCTGATATCTCCATACCCCAAATCCTCAATCCACTCTTAAATGTGACTGAAGAGTCCTGAATTACACCCATTCAGTCCTCAGTCTTTTATGCTCTTCCAGACACTCACGTCTCAGTCAGGTCTCCTCACATTCCTTTCATACATCCCACCAACCTGACACTACCCCTTGCCCCTTGTCCATGGCAATCAGCTAACTCCCTCTTCCGTGCTGTTGTGGTGTAAGACCACTGGGAGCACAGAATGCTGTTCTTTTACCCCAGCTGCAGTAGCTCAAATGTAAGCTCTCCAGGAAATCTGGCCCATGCACACACACAAACATGTGCAACACAGGTGGAATCAAAGACTGCAGCTGCTAAAACCATTTCTTCTCTGCAGAGCATGTGCAAATAGGCTTGCAGGCAGATTTTCTCAGTGACAACAGAAGGCATCTCTGACATACAGAAAATGCACCATTTTCTTTCAAAGCCTTAAAATTTAATGTTGTTCCTAACTAGCATGAGGTAGAAAAGTTTGGTGTGTGAAAAAAACACATCTTCTTAATTTTGCTTCAGAGACAAACCACTGCCTGAACAGCTTTTTGTAAACAAAAATTTTGTAATAGATATCTGCTGTCGAAAACTTTACCCCAAATCTTAACAATACTCATCTGAGAACCAGTTTTTATAAAGAAAAATATTACATACAAGTTGAATTAGATAATAACATTAACTCCAAGTTCTTATACCCTTATTTCATCATTTTTATTTTAGTTTTATAATCCAAGATAGTTCCAGAGGAATAATTTGCTAGGTAAGGTTAAAATTACCTACAGTTTTCTATGCAAACTGACCCTGTCTTGCATCTCATCTTGAAAATATAATCAGGTCAAACAAATAGAGACTTAGACCATGGGAGGGCTTCAAATTCTGAATGAAAATGGAAACTTAGCCTTGTAAAGCTAAATTAGACAAATTAAAAAAAAAAAATATGATGAAAGAGCACTTTCAAATCCAATTCCTGACTTTGGCTTCCACATGATACTCAGCATAAATCAGGTGACTTACTTAGAAACTGACAGATTTTTGGCATGTCCAATTAAGATTTTGAGTGCTAGTTTTCTTCACATTTTATTCAAAGCATTTTACAAGACCCTTGTAACTCTAGACCTATGGAGAGTTTCAAATTTTAGAGGTGCTAATATGTTATCACAGCCTATATATTTGTATGGGCTAAGATATATTAGCAACAGCACAAAAAAAGCATTTGCTTGTACAGTATGGAGTTTTTTTCTTTATGAGAAGTAAATTGATAAATATAATTTTCATACTAAATAAATTTACCCTTACAGTATGTTGATACAGTTTTAGTTGCACAATGCCAGCAAACATAACTGCACGGGTACATCTGTACTGACAAGCCATACCCAGCTGTTGATTCTCCAAGCACAGTGGGCTTTATAAGCAGAACATTTTGACTCCATACTCCAGCTGATGACTTTTATGGTGAGAGATTTTGAAAGAAGTCACAGTCCTAAACACTGCTATGTCAGCAAAAAATTCACATTTATACAAGTCTGGGCTAAACCAAAGAATGACCACAAGCTGACCTTTCACTACATCTGTCATCATTGTTCCCATTAGCCAGAATATTCACAGAATCCATTTAAGCCAGGCTTTTTGGAAACCCAAAACAAACGCCCAAGTAATTCTTTAACTGCCTCTTTGCAGTTAGCTAACCTTGCTGTGCCACAACCTGTCAAAAGCTCTGTGTGTTGGTCCAGTTAGGCAGCTCTTAAAATACAGGTCAAATTTTCTCTTTTTAAGGAATTCTCCCAGGCTTCCTACATTTGTTTTCACTTTTCTTTATACCACTTTTACAGTACCATCCAGATGGCAGAGAAATGCTCAGCCCTATTTACATTAATACAGTTTCAGACACCAGAGATTAGAGAACACATTTCAGGGAAAACAGTGAAGATAAACAGATTTCAGGTGAACGTAATCAGACAATCTTGCAGTTTGTTTTTTTTTGTTTTGGTTTGGTGTTTTTTTTTAATTTTTAATATATGAAAGAATGATATACGAAACTGTAGCATGCAAAATAAAGACATACTTAATCTTTTAATCAGGAAACAATGAAAAGTACTTTAGCAAAAGAGAACTATGAAAGCAGTAAGCTAGCACAGATTGGCACATTTCCATTTATATTGATGCAGTCAGCCACTTAGGTGAGAAACTGGGTTCCCTGCAGAATTCAGACCACATTAGGCATTCCTTTGCTACTGTATACATCACCTGTTTATTCAGCTCCATCCAGCACAAAGAAGAAATTCCCCAATTTATTGGACCCTCACTTTACACTTCTCACATAGTGCAAATTAAAAGACAGAAGGCAGTGAGGATTCAGTATGTTCTACTGCCAAAATCAACTTTGGGTAACTTTGGGTCTTATAATTAGCCTCTCAGTATGGAATATTTTAGGCTCAAATTTGTGCCTGGAATAATTCCATTCACTTTCTGAGAGATGAATTTAGCTCTTTTATTGTTTATGCTTTTTCATACACTGCATATAGGTACCAGAATAAGTCAGAAACATAGAAAAAATCATTGACCGCATTTACCTCGATCACTATGTGTGCCCTAATTTAATCACAAGCAAAAATGATTGCATGAACTGAATTTATCCAAAATTGTTAGTCTGATTTCAAATCAGCATTGAGAGGAGAGGCAAGCCTACATTATTCTGACCAAACAATATAGCTTGATAGCTCATCTCAGTGTCTAATGAACTAAAGTTTGCATAATGCATGAGTCCAATTTAGGAAAATTGAAACTGCTTTGCCTTAAAGATGGCCAGATGTTTACTGAGCATGTGATCAAGGGACAATTTCACACAGAGAAATGAAGACCAAGCCTGAGAAAGACAAATGATACAGGAGGAAATTTTTCATTTCCATTTGCAGTGGGGAAGACCAGCAAGCAGGTGTTTCCAATTCTTCAGTTACTAAAATCAGTGAAATTAAATAACTGTCATTATTGGGGGGAAGCTTTTTTTAATTACAATATAATAATTATATATTACAATATCATAATCTCTATAAATTGAAATACTAGGGTCATACCTTTCTACAGTTCACAATTTTTACTGCTTTGTAATTCAACCTCAATCTATGGGCTTTCTAGGTAATGAAAAAAACGTGCTGTGCACACTTCAGTAAATATACCTTGGGGAAATATCTACCTGGAAAGTCATTTGAGAGCACAGAGCTGTCCAAGTCTGATATATGGCGTGTATGTAAGCCGACGGTAGTTATTTCCTTGTCTCAGTTAGCCGACACACTTTACCAAACACGAACTACCAGCCAAAGCTCACAATCCCTTGAGTTCACTACCTGCTGTTTCCAAGAATGATTTTGAGAGGCAAGGTCTGAAAACAGAGGTAACTTATTCTTATTGGGTAAACAATAGAGGTAGAAAAAAATCACAGAATCTTGTGCACACATGTCCTTTTTCTTATTTGAGAGAGACACCACAAACTTCTAGCTGGTTGAGAAAAACATGTTCTGGATAAAAATAAGATGCATTAATAAACAGACAATAGAGATAAAGGTTAGTACAGACAACTGACGCACAAAAAGGTGCAATAGACAGGAAATTTGACAAGTAGTTACCACTTGCTGAGGTTACCAGGAGTCCAAATTGTACAGAGCCATAATACCAATGCTTTTTTTGAGTTTGTGCTTTTCTGTATTCAACACAATTATGAAATTTAGTTTCCAGGCTCCTACTTTTGAAGGATTTAGTAATCTCTCTAGAGGAAAAGGACCAGGAGGTCTGAAACAGCATAGCTATCTTATGAAATGTTCTGAAAACAGTAGCCAGCCATTTTTGTTCTTCCTCCTCTGTTGCAGTTCTCTGTGATGTATCACATTTGTTCTGCTTCTTACATACAGTCTTCACAGGAACTTTTACCTTCATAAAGTAATAATAATAGAGAAGCAGATTACATGACAATGTGTCTATGTCAACATGGTGAATATCTGCTTGATCAACTATCTTCTCTATTTTTCCAAATATACCTTTTTTCTAGCAGCTGGCCTAAATTCCTTCCTTCAAATTGCTTTTTTTAAATCTCAAATCACAACAGGTACAACAACCCTGTTATTATGACATACTTTTGTTAAGACCAGAATTCCTAAGGAAGAATACTTGCCAGAAGTGCCAAGAATCATACAGATTTCTTCTAAATTTCTAATCTCACCTTAATCAAGTATTCACTATCTCTGTGAGGAAAATATCAGTGGAGCTCAGACTGATGTAACTACTGAACAACCATTGACAGTTATGTTAATCTAGGCACTGTAAGAAAAAGCCTGATATCATCATACCTTTGTAAACCTGTTTTAGTTTTCCTAAATCTGACTTGACAAATAAAGGACCATGTTCACAAATGTATGAAAGCTAGTTATTTAATACCTTCAGAGACTAAGTTCCTTAATTACTATCCTTATTAGTATTAAGCACTTTTGAAAATTCTGTTCTCCTTGCAAAATATTCCAAAGCAATTGAGAGAAAGCAGGAATCATTCTTCCCTGCTCCCAAGTCTCCCAAGAGATGCAGTTTCCTAGATAAGTTCTGAGAACACACAGCTAGCCCTGGAGTAAGCATAGAAAACAGTCAGAAGGGAAGGCAGCAGATTCTTTGGTTTAAGGGTCTCACAATAGCCTTGAGATTTTCATCTCCTAAACCCCTGAATAGTTTCTTTATCTTTACCATTTAAAACTTAACACCTCTCCTCAGTTAGTAAAATTATAATATTAGCATTAAAACGTCTGTTGCTACTTTTAATGCAATGACTCCACTGTAATATCTAAGACGTTTGACATAAACACATCAAAAGCTCTACAGTCAAAACTTTGGCTCCTGTGTAGTATGCAAAAAGCTAATAGTAGTTATAAGAACAGCTTCCTCTCACTGAATTTCTTCGGCATTCAAGACACATTTTAGGTGTAGAAAACAGCTTGCCCAACGCAGCATGCTGTGTAGCAGAATCACCTATATCCTAAAAAGTCTAATGAAAAGCAGACACAAAAGAAGACTGAGGTGGAAAGATCTTCTATAAAGAACCTAGAATATCACAATATTTTTGACCACATAAAAGTCCCTTTTCCAGATCAAGAAAGTAACTACTTTGATATAAAAAGGTGTACAATGTTAGCAAAAGCATGAAAGTGCTGGAATACAACCCTGCAGGTTGTAGACCTTTTTAATTGCAGAAATGAAGCATTTATATTATTCTTCAGTTCTGTGTAATCATTCCAGCAGAAATACCTTGTCTGTACCAGAAAAAGCATGTCTGAAAGTTCTAAAGAGTCAAGGACAACGTGTTCACTAAAAAAGCTTGAAGAAAAATCTAAGACAATTCTCTAAACCTTATTTTTCAGGAATGAGACAAAAGAAATTATGTCCAATTAGACTGATGACAAGCTCTCTTGTGGAAAAAAAAAAAGTACATGGATTCTTCTGGGGTTTATTCTCTGCAATAATGGTGTGAAAAGCAAAGAGCATTGTTCTGATATTTTAATGACACTGATGAATAGTATTCATTCTTTACCAACCAAAAAAACTTAGAGAAAACTGAAGAGGATTCTGTGACCCAGTAAGGGTCCATATAAGGTCACACTATATTCAGTTATTCCTTCCTAACTATAAGCACATTTATAATGTTACTGGAATTGTTCTATGGGTGCTCTGATGGCTGAGTCTGTATCCACAGAAAGTTATGCCATGAAGTCTTAAAACAACTTGTCTTTAGTACTGCTCTGTTACTTACAGCACAAACCAGCAACATCCATTTGCTTCTTGGATAAATCCATCACTGAAAGGACTAAGGAAGACCAAACTCTCAAAACCGTGGTTTAAATTATGTCAATATAACTCAGAAATCCAATAAACAGGTTGACACAGAAGTAATTACTCTTTCATGGAGCAATCATGGAAAGCTCAAATTCTAAAAAAAAGTTTTTAAACACTTGACCGCTCAAAACCAAAACTGATTTAGGCCAAGACATCATCAATTTACCCTAAAGTGATTCAATATCCTTTACAGCAATTTTGCCATAGTTTTTCTAAACTAATTTTCCCAAATGTTGGCAATAAAGAATGTGAAGCTATGTAGCACTGGACAAGGAGGGCAACTGCGACTTTCTAAAGGAACTGTACCAGTGAGTACACTTACTCTAAAGCCTAAGACTTGCAGGCCCCAGCAACAGGTTACTGAAATGGAAAAAATCAAGCTTTAAGAACTGGAATCAGACTCGAAAGTAGTTTCTTACCATTCTTTGTGTGAAGGCTCATACATTCGCTCAAAGAAGAGGTACCTGTTAAGTACTGTAGCACTGTACAGCTATGGAGCAAACATTCAGCCTAGCTGCTCTTCAGATCTTTTTTCAGTGCCCATTACGGAGCAGATGAGACATTTTAAGTAAATTGTTCATTTGTCCTACACCTTTTGAGAAAACAATAAGGCTAAGTCCATCCATATTTGACAATCTTCATGAATTCTGATATGACAGACCTGCAGACAGAAGATCAGTCCCTTACTGAAAACTTGTGAGAGAACCTATTATTCCTCCAAGAAGCAAACTGGACTTCCTGCCAATACAATAAATTATAGCAGTATGTATTTACTGCTACACATCACAGCACACAAGCTTCATTGCAGAAAAATTAATATTATTTTAATCAATCCCATTGCACCTCAAACAAGGGCAGCCTAAGGCCTTTATCCGAATCTCTACACAGACTAGCTCTCTAAAGAAGACAAAAGTAGAAGCTGCCAAGGTGGTATGTGATAAAATCAATCCATGTTCATTTTTTTCCCTCCAGCTTCCTCTTTTCCAGTCTGTTTCACTTTTGAGGTTATATGAGCCTCCCACAAGCTCAGTGGTGGAACAGAAGTCAAACTTCAAGTTTCATTTTATTACTACTACCTCTCATAAACATTCTCACAGTGAAGCACTGACTGCCAGAGCTTAAAGCAACATGAATGAGTCTGTATGTGAGGTGATTTTATCAGCAAAAAATCCATTTGTCTTAAAAGTTTTCTATAATTCATATGTTTTTTATCATGACCGATACAAACTTAATGAGAAGATATAAATATGCTCTAGACACAAGAATAGTAACTTAATTGTAAACTAGCAAAAATTTTCATTGTATGATTAGTATCTTAGTCCTTGTAAATAAACAGAGTCACTCAAAACTAAAATTTAATCAAAGACATGAGTGTTCTCTTATGTCACAGAGCAAAAAAGGAGCTTGTAAAATTTACAGGGAAAAATACAAATACCCCGAGGCATTCCATTATTTTAGAGATTATCTAAACTCACAAACTGGAAAACCCACTCCTGAAAAATAGCAGAAACCTTACCCTCTTACGCCCGTAATTGCTTTATAAATAGATTAGGTAGGACAGAGAGATACAGTTAGAAAAACACACTCCAAGTTAACAATGAATGGGGCATCAGCCTTTCACTGTCTTTGAAAAGATGCCTGTAAAGGAAATACTTGGGGTTACACAGTGGTGTAAAAACACAAATGAAATCTGGCTATAAAGTAGCTTTGCCTTATTATGGAAAGATTTACCAGGCTATGTTTCTATAATTGCACATGTTCTAATAATAATTTTAACTGACAAGTAAATATACATAAAGACTAAAGGTACGTAAGAAATTCAGGCTTAATTATAAACTCTGAATAGTATTTTAGACAAGTCTCCACATCAAGACTCCTCTTTTAAATGTCAATCATGTCCAGTGGCGAAGGAAAATGAGCATATGGGGACTTTGAAACTGAGATTCAAAGAAGTCTATCAATGCACTAAGGACGTAAAATAGAGCAAAACTTGCTTTTATTTTACAACATTTAACTGAACACAAAGGGAATACAGCACCCATATAGATATATGACATAGCCTAGAGAGTGGACACAATAAAATGAAGTGTTGAAATACATAAAAGAAACCCTCTATGAATTACCCTTTAAGAATACCTGAGAATAAAGAGATTAGCATATATCAAGCAGATAACCAATTACCATTTTTATGAACAGGCAAGTATTTTATAAGCTTGCTTTTCACACTGTCTCTTCAATATGTTTTCTGTACAGCTGTGCTAAAATGAGATTCCAGTTGCAAAAACCACACAAGTGTCAAATTCTGCCTTCAGCAGCAGTTTGTCCTGCAGCCTCAGATTCTCATATCTGCTCTGTTAACACTGTGTGTATGAGCACACAAACACATAGGCTTTGATGCCATTGACACTTAATAGTCTATGTAAACTCAGTGTTTTTATATTTCTGTCTCACAAAACTACTTCTAGGGGATTTTTCCCCCCCCAGCAGTTATGTCTAGTTCCCAATTTGCACATTGGTGTCTCTCCTTTTTCTGTTCCTTTATATACAAGCCAGTGCTGCTTATCTGTAGAAAACCAGGCTACAGTAAGCCATGTCAAGACTAAGCTTTATAAGGCAACTTACAAGCCTTCAAAGTTATTGACAAGAACTGGATAGTTGATAAAAAACGGATCATGTATTTTAATGGAAAATCATATGCTTCCTGAACACCATTTTGAATAAGAAGTATCTAAAAAAACCCACAAACAAACAAACAAAAAAACCCCAAACAAACACCTAGATACAAAGCAATTAGTGATATGGAATTCATATCACAATATGAAGTGTGCAGAAAAAAATAAAAACAATATGGCAAACTAACTTTCAAATTAAAAAAAATAGTTAAAAAAAACTATTTAGAAGATCCCTAACAACAATGAAAGCATGTTTATTATGATTACAGATATAACAAAGTTTTTAAATACAGAAGAAGTTGAAGTAAAATCTTGCATCCTACAACTCAAGGTCTCTAATGACGTTGTCACTTGGAAGTACCACCTGGTATCACTCAGTTCATGATTCAGCCTGTTTTTACTTGTTTGTTCTAACACAATCCCTATTTCTTAATATCAATTTTTTTAAGCCATGACCCAAAGAAATCTTTCATGTCCCAGACAAAGGAAGAGTCACCACTGTCTATCCAGAAAACAAGTTTCTATTGTCATAATAAAGATATTATAATGACGAGTGTGTAATAGAACAGCAACTACATTACTATCTCACAATCACTCCTGGGTGTTTTTCTGGAAATCTTGAGGTTTAAAATAGATATTTTTGAGAGTAACTAGAAAATGAATCACGGATAAGACTTGCAGGGGAATTGGCATAAACCCTTCTGCAAAAAGTCTGGAATGAAGGCTTAGCCGTATATTCCTGTGAATTATGCCATCTTTGTCACAGAACAATATCTCTCCCTTGACTTGAAGCCTTTTTGAAGGAATCCCTAACATTTCTCCCCCTTGTGGCACTTCCAGACTCAGTCTAAGAATCTAAGTCTTTTTCTTAGGGCCACAAGTATTCACAAAGAATTCATCTGAGATTACCTTTGCTATAAGTAGGTGTCTGGTAGCACCTGTCTTTTTCCTGACTGTTAAAGAAACAGTGAGATATTAATATTCATACTCAAGTCTAATCATAATTGCAACAGGTGTTGACATGTGAAAAGCTTTACTCTACAAAATTGGCTTGAACACTCAGCTTGAACATGCATTGAATAGATATCTTGAAGAAAATTATTTTATTTCCTAGGTTTTACCTGCCAGATGAAAATCCCTGAAGAAAACTGATGAGAAAATCTACCTGCAGGATTTATCTCTAGAGAAGCTCCACATGATTGTCCCTCACAAGTGCTGCAGATTAAGAAAAAAGTAATTGAGCTAAGGTCTAAGTTTGGAAGTACACAGCAGGGAAGTCCTCCTTGTATGTGTTGATGATCTCACTTTTGAAATAAAAGAGATGGAAATCAATGTAATCATCTTTCTTTTTGCTCAATCACCACCTTACTGAGTTGCTGTGATAGAATAGCTCAACTTTTAATAATAATTTAAGGGAGAAAAGCTAAAAGTTGCTGTCCTGATGAGAAGTATAGCATATGTAGATTCTAGCAAGAATCCTCTTTTTTTACTCCTAAAATTGTATTTTCATGCACATTCCTCTCCCTTTGAAAGTTCAGTTATACGACAAGTATCAGACTGAAGATGGTTCCTTCTTTCCTCTTCCTCAGGCACAGGCAATTTCCAGCTACTGTTTCTGTTCCGCTGTTTGTGTACCTGTGCTTCAGCACTTCACAGTCTACATGAGAAACTGTTTACTTCAAAATAAATAAAAATAATAATTTAAAACATCATTTAATTCCACAAAGTGTTTGACTTTTCCTTCCAGTAGACCATCACAGGGCTACTGAATACTGTAGTCAAACAGCTGAAATAACACAAATGGGGGGAAAAGCAAGTCCTCTATCAGTTCTGCCACATGGAGAGAAAAGTCATTGTACAGCCCAATAACTTGCAGGTTTTTGAAGAGGACTTCCCATCTTCATTGTAAATTTAAGACTTCAAGTTCATTTCTGCTCTCTCATGTAAGTTTGAACAAACTCCAAAGTAACAAAGCTTCTGGACAAATGTTTGCTACATTTTAGTGCCTAATGTTAATCTCCTGTATTGATAAGTAGATCTGAGAACAGAAGTAAAACTTAGAAGTACTAAGCTAGTTCAGAAGCAGTTTCAGTGGGATATACACGAGCACATCTGAAATAAGGCCCATTTCTATTCAAAAGCTGAAATATAGCTTTAAGCAGATTTGAGTCCTTAAAACATCAGATACTCACATTTTATATTTCATCATTGTTTTATTTATCATACTGCCCCTACAGATTATATGTAGTTTTTTTCAGCTGTAAGCAAGAAACATATCAATGCCATACGCTCATTAACTATTCTAATAAGACCATCTACTATCAAAGAGATACAGTATACATTTTAAAAATTTATATTTTGGTGCATCTTTCTATCTTGGTGCCATAGAATATGGTTCAAGATACTCAAGGGATAAGTGTGACTGTGCCATAATAATCTTCCAAGAACCATTGATTTCTTCTATTACTTTTTTTCCTGCTTTCTACCTGAAGTGGCTCTGATCAAATACTTCCTTATTATTTAACCACAAAATCCTACTTACAAGCTAATTCAGAGGGGCAGAGGGCAAAAATACATGGAGAAGTAAGTATCCTCATCATTGCCCCCATTGTTTTCGAACAGAGTTCCCATTTCTAGAGTAAATGGAAGCCAGAGAACCTTCCAATAAATTGTTCCCTGGAGAAGTCATTCTGGTAGACCATCAGGGAAGGGCAAATAATTATCTATTTATTAGTTCAAGAATGAACTAATTGCTTGACATTCAGTGCTTCACATGAAATATGACCAACTCTTGTCACAGTCTTTGGATATGATGTCAAGTTGTTCACCACACCTAATTTGTTCTGTGTTTACTTGTCAGATTTCCCATTGTCAGGGTGCATGGGAGTCTCCGACCACCTAATATTTGACATGCTATAATGATTTACCTTCTTCCATGTGTATAGGAAAAACCAAAGAATAAGACTGAATAACCACCTTTCAAACTCAGGAGTTTTTCTTATAAAAATACAAAACATATATGCAGCTCATTCATTCAATTCTTATATGAACATTGCACATAGCAACCTTTGAATATCATTGTAAAAAAGAAAAAGACATTGCTTTGCATAGGTTATTTTAAGAGCTTTAAGTACATTAAGATATTAACTGGTGCTTCACTTCGAAGCTGTATTAAGAAAAAAATCAACCTAATTTACAAAAAGGAATAATATGCTGAATTCAAACTTGAAAGTTCCACAAGCAGCCACAGTTACTCTTAACCCCAAATTGCTACATAAACCAGGTTCGCTTCTAAATCTGAATGTGTTGCTGCAGAACTGGGTAATGACCTGAGTTAAGATCTCAACAACAGACCAACCATAGGTTTTGCTAGGTTCACTATTGTCACACTATCACCCTGACTCTTTCAGTTTCTCCTGCCTTTACACATGCAGAACCTCTATGTATAAGTTCTTCAAAATTATGCTTTAGGGTTCAAGACTGTTGGTAACTCAGTGAAAGAAAAGTAACCCCTGAAGAGATGATTGATTTCAAATAAATATACTTTATTATATGATGACTTTCACTAACTCCACATTACAAAGCTCTGTATATTCAACTGCTGCTTGAAATAACTCAAGAACTTTCTTGACAACAGCTTTGCTTCATACTTATTTTTTCCTAAGACAGCTATTTTACCATTGCAGATCTAGCAGCATTTTGTGATAGACAACACAGAGCATAATATTGCTTGTAGGTTTGTTCTTCTCTTGATGAGACACAAAAGAGAAAAACAGAGTTATATCTGAAAACAGAACTAAATCAGAATCAGAACAACTTATCCCAGTGGTATTTATTGTCTTTTTCAAAAGCTAGTATTGATGCCAAGGTCAGCAGTCCAGATAAAAATCTTTGTGAGCAAGTCACTTACCATATTTATTGATGATACAGGACCAATGCTGTTGACATAAATGTCAACATCAATAACTGTTGGTTTTACTGTGGAGAAAAAAAATAATATTATTTTGCAGACAACAAAAAATAATCACTTTAAATACTTTCTTTCCCAATAACCAAAAGGTCTTATTTTTAGGCAGAATTACTGAGAAATATGAATTATGTATTTTTCAGCAAGACAAGGTTCTTTTCTTCCTACCCAACAAAAAAAACCCATAAATTAAAACCTGTACCACTTTATGATCCTCATTTATCTTGGCAGTAATTTGTTAAAGAAACTTTCAGTGCTAAGCATAGTAGCTCAAAGTCAAAACCTAAAATGACTGACATGAAACTAGAAATAATGGCAGCACACTACTTTTTCCCTTTGACTCAACACACAGGTCCTTTAGACTCTCTGCTCCATACTAAAAAAAAAAAAAAAAAAAATCTTTCCAGACTTTTGCATATCATCTCTCAGCCCTGAAATCATCCTAACTTTGAGTAAAATCTCTGTGAAATCTGATTAGCTAAACCTAAATAACTCTTCCTTTAGATTCAGCCTCATTCCCTTCAGTCCACATTGCCTTTGCACTCACTCATCCAAAGGCTTTTGGATTTGATTTGGTTTAGTCAATGCACATTTCTCACAAGATCTTCCATGTTTTCAGACTTCCAGATTTAATAAGTCAAGACAAGCTCTGCACTCTTTTCTTTTGCTGAGGCCAATAGGATTTATCTTTCTTTAAGCATCTTTGGTGTCAGTGTACCTCCTTAACATTATTCAGATAGTTGTTATTGATGGCTATATATAACCTAACTCTAAAATAATGCCATTCTTACACTGAAAGGCAGATTCAATTTTTTACTAATACTGCCCTTCTTCCAACCCCACAGGGTATACCGTAAGCTCTAAACTGAGATCTAAACTGTAGGTTTATTTTCTCCAGGGTTAGCTGACTCAAAACTAAGTATAAAGCATAAATATTGCTCTAACCTGCACAGTCAGAATTGATGCAAACTTGGCCCTATAGGTCAATAGCTTCTGTCACACATCTCTTTCCCATAGAAGCACCTTCTCTTCTCCATGGTTTTCAAAAATTTCCAGTGAGAATTCAAGGCACTGAAGTTTATGAACTACATTGAACTTGTATTTTTTTGCACTAGCCCCTAAGCACGCTAGAATGAGGAAATGCAGGTGTATCACCCAAAACTCAGAAAGCTTTCCTTAGAGAAACTACTGAGTAGGGAAGTGAGGAAGAGTTCAATACTTTGGTTCTGTGGGACGTTTATCTCCAGCAAGTAACAGTCAATTTCTCTAAAGCTTAAGAAGCCATCCAGCACAAAACTGAAGACAGACAAGAACTTTCACATGTAAAGATAAACATTTTTTGCTTTCATCCCCTAAATTTCAGACTAACAATGAGATGCCAAGTAGTTTTAAAGCACTTGAAAAGTTAAATGATTCTGAAAAAAATGGGCATGCTGGCTTGTCATGTATGTACATATCATTAGGAAGACTATAACCCATGTTGAAAAAAACAGATGTTAAACTGTGTATAAATAGTGGTTAAAGATGATAACCATTCTCTCTAATTCATTAAGTAACACATACTTCTTTGAATGTGTATGGTCAGAACATCCAGGATTTTTTTAAGGTCATGGTTTCAAACTGAAATACTGGCTGATAAACTCAGATCTTCCCTACAGCAAAGGAAAATCTGAACTCAGCTGAACAAGCTCATCTGATTAAAGCAACTCTAATTGTTCCCAGTTAATAACTAAATAGGAGTCTAGCAGCTTCTGGTAATGAGACTTGCCAAAAATGCAGTAATCAATGTCATTACATAGGAACTGGTAATAGCAG
The DNA here is from genome assembly GCA_035047865.1 of Dendrocincla tyrannina. Lineage (NCBI taxonomy): Eukaryota > Metazoa > Chordata > Aves > Passeriformes > Dendrocolaptidae > Dendrocincla > Dendrocincla tyrannina. Next base: position 85,940,670 of record JAWWMP010000001.1, read on the forward strand.
GGAACTACAGCTAGTTCTTTCACCGAGATAGCATACGTGGAATAACGAGCTCTAATCTTTCTAGAGTTTGTGCACCTATCTAGGTGGAAGTTAAACACTAGGGAGTTATGATGAATGTTAATGACACTAGACTTCATGATGCAAATTGGCATGCACTTGAATCTTGGCAGGATCAGGGGCAAAATTCAGGACCAGAGCACAGTGCTTGGAATCCATTTTTGTTTAATCATTGCAGTAAAGTATATAAATAGATTATGAGGTGATAATTTCTCCTGAATGTGCTGGGCCAAATTCTCTTATGGTGCAGAAAAAATTAACCACTGTTTGTTAATGCTAGAGAGAATTTGATCTCACTCACAGTAAAGGTCTAATCTTGAAACAGAAGAAAACTAAGTAACAGTCCCTTCTTCTGTCAAATCAATATCCAGCCTCAGACATTCCCAGTGAAATTCAAATGGAAAATAAATTTAAAAAAAATACAGGTAAAGCTATTCTATTACTACAAAAAAATAAGAAAAAAATCCCCCAACAAACAAACAATAATAAAAAAAAAACCCTGAATTTGTCTTTGACTTATTTTGATTTCTTTTCCTAGGCAGAGGTTGAAAATACAATTGTAATTTGATTTTATGGTAAATATGTGTTCATGTTTTGAAAGACTCAATAGTATAGCTCGTTGCATATGGCCTTTCATGAATATAAACAGGTATAAACTTGGAAGATCATTAGGTATAAATTTTAGACTTGTTATCATAAGATTTTAATTCAAAATACAAACCTTAATGACTCAAAGATTTTAAGATTACTTCCTCCAATATGCATTATGAAAAAAGAATATAACTGAGTCTTAAATTTGCCATGTCTTACTAGAAAGAACTCACCCTCTAACAGTCTCCAAAATAAACTGAGTTTCACGGAAATCCATAAATAACTACATTCATAGGGAGGTTGAATCAGATGAGCCACTGCGTTCCCTTCCAACCTTACCCATTCTGTGATTTTGCAATTCTGCGGTTTCAATGCCTGCTCAGTTTTTCATTATACTACATGAATTTGCGAACGCTCAGTTCAAGAAGGAATTCAATCCACACATGGAGTTGCTGAGCTGCAGATGGAGGTGCTTTTTTTGCACTAGAAAAGTTCTCAGTGTTGTTGATTGAACAACAGAAGTGTTAATACCTTACTAAAAGTTGGCAACAAGATTGCAAATGGATACTCAGCTCCGGTACTGTTTTGATATGGGCATACGCCCTAGATAGTTGTAAAGAGCTGTCAGAAACTTAGAAAAATTACTGGCAAAACCATGTGTATACAATATGCAGGAGAGCAATTAAAGGTTGTCAACAAATGCACTAGCCTTCTCAAAGTTCTTTAAAATAGTCTTTTAATTTATGGCAGTAGCTTTCCCTGAAAGACAATGCGAGCACATCCAAGTAACTGCAGTGTTATGCTGCTACACAGTGCTATCCAAGGTAAGCCAACTGGTTATTACAGTCATTTAATCTTTAAACGTGTTGGTTTTGATTGAGAAGGGGATTTACAGAGCCAACCAAAATATCTGCCCCTAAAACTAAGGTCATCTGATCCAAACCCCTGTCTTTGAGACAGTGTTTATAGTCCGGTCAGCCTTGGAACTATCACATTGCAAAGGCACTACCAAATGAAAGTTGCCTACAAACTTTAGACAGTTCAATATACACCTGGCCACAAAGTACTGCCTGCAAAGCTCACATAAGAAGACAGGTGAACACCAAGACAGTTAGGGTAAAGCAAGATTGGGGATGTCTGGACAAGACGACACAAAAATGGCTAAAATAATGCTCTGATCATCAATACACATGCAGGACAGCTACAGGATTTGTGCAGTCCTATTTTATAGATTTACACTGGTGAAATAAACACTACCTGAGCTTGAATCCAAATAAATTCCATGAAGACTTTACTCTTGGACATATGTAAGTTGACAACGTGTTCAAAACACTCAACAGATAAATCAGGAGAATTTTAAAATACTCCCGAGAAAATCAAAAATGGGAATGTTATACAGTTTCATGTCATGTAGGGAAAAAATTCTGCAATAAGTTGCTGTCATTATATTATGCTTATTTAGTAATCTAAACTATCCTGTCCTTCTAAAATATATCTTAATTTTTGATAGATCTCTGCTATTCAAAATTGATGCTTATTTAATGAATGAAACCACTTTGATTCCTTCAGAAAGCTTCCTCCACATTTGAAGTCTGTCCAAATTGCATTCATGTTCCTGCACAAATCATAAATATTTAGAAATATTTTTTAAATTTTAATATTGAGAAATATTTTTTTAGAAGCTCAATTAAACAGAGTAGATCTAACAGAGCTCTCATAAATTTTAAAATAAAATAAAAATTATTTTTTGTTGAAAGTTAACCTTACACTGTTCAACCAATTCCCAGGTTTATACCAGTTTTACCCAAAACAGCAGTGCTAAAAATGTTATGGATCAATTCACGCATAGCAAAGCAATTAGCAATAGATTTTTAGAAGGCACACGACCACATAACAAACACAATATGATCTCTGTTCCAGAACTACACAGCCGCTTAAAATCTGCCCAAGTTCCACAAGGCTTCTGACTAACAAGATTGGCTCTACAGTAATGAGGTATTTCTTGAAATTACTCTATAATGATATTTTACATTATCTCATTAGCACATAAATTGCTATTTTTAAATTGGAATAAAGCTGTAATAAATCGTTACACAGTTATCGGTAACTGTAGTAGTAGTGATTATAGTGTTAATTTTTAATTTGCATTAGTGATTATGACTACTAATATTTTCCTACATGACCTTATAGACAACATCTATTTACCTAGTTATTCCTGTAAAACAAACTGCTATGCTAACAGGTCACTTCTCGAGGCTAACTGCAGTCAGCTAAAAAATCTCTATTTTACTACAAATTACCACATTTGAAGAAAGACATGGTAACAGGAAGTGTTGAGTCACCACCCATGGAGTGTTTAAAAGATGTGTAGATACGGCACTTAAGGACACGGTTTAGTGGTGGACTTGGCAGTGTTAGATTAATGGTTGGACTTTTCCAATCTAAATGATTTTACGATTCTATTCTATGATGATAATGAAGATAACAGTGAGGAAAATTAAAAAACCTCATTCTTCCTGCATGGAAGACAATTTGCTTGAAAACAGTCAAAGTCCTCTACTTGCTCCAGAAAAACTGGCAGAACTGACATCCCTCTGTACAGTTTCAAATGACCAAAATGGGACTGCAAATGAAAATCAAAAGGATAATCAAAAATTGAGTGCAGATTTGAAAGAAAGTTTGGGTAACAGCAATACCAGGATGAGAACACAGTCCTCTAAAAAGGGTATTTTTTCACATGCTAGGTTTAGCTGCCATTTTGACCAGGAGTGTGAATGACAGTGTGCACATAAGTGGACTTCCTCAATTAACTATGAATCCCTTTTTTCTTCATTTCCCACCATCACTATCAATCAGCCTTCAGCATTTCCATCCTTCATTTGCCTATCTCTAATGCACAAGCTGTAATTTTTCCAGTATTATGTTGTGGAATGAACACTGGAGATCTTAATGGTTGGGCTTGTTTTTCAGTCAATCCACAAAGTTTCCATTTTTGTTTTACTTATATTCATCAGAGGGTGGAGCTCCTCTACAGTATCGTAAAACTGAACAATAATAGAATCTGCTCCTGCAAAGTCAGCAACCAAGGTCTGGGTGAACAATAATAGTCATAAGAAAACAATACAGTTGCAAAAATGAGCAACAATATTTAAAATGATAGGTGCAGAAAGTTTTCCCTGTTTAAAGATGACAGAATAATTAGTTTGTGGCATGACCTCAAAATAGCAACTCTAGCACTGTATCTCTGCCCAGTTTACAAATACTTGCTCAGAAACCTCTTTAATGCTAGCATAGTTTGGGTAATCAGAGAAGGCAGGAGATAAAAGAAAAGGATTTTCTTATGTAATTAGTATCTCAGACTTCCCCTGACTCTTACTTAACTTTCAACTCAGAGCAACCTGAAAGTCTGTATGCAATACTTCCAACCTCCTCTCAGATTTCTTAGGTGAAGTTATAGAAAAGAAGAGAGAATAAGAACTAGCAGCTGCTACATATTGCTTTGGGTCTGACAGTTTGGATTAAGAGTTTGGCAAACATTAACTGTCAACCAAACTTCCCTGCCTACAATGTCATTCAAGAAAAACATTCCATCTGTGTTTGTATCAACAAATTTCAGCAAGTAATCACTGTCAGGAAGTAAAATTCTAAACAAGAACTGTCTCTGGAAATTAATTATTTACATTCAAAAAGAAAAGGTTGTATTTTAAGGGACCTTGCTGTTAAGAACTTGGGTAAAAAGCCTCTTTCTTCAACATTAAACAAGTACATCTCTGTCAGCCCAAAAGACTACCCACAAGACACATGTATCACAAAGATACAAGTGCCTCATTAGAAATTAGACAGAAGAGCATTTTATATGCAAAGAACTGTATTACTTGGGTTAAGTTACAAGATTAGTTTCAGAAAAAGTGTTTGAATACTCAAATGTTTCTATATATTGAAGTACTGTAAGCTTAAAATTAAAGTGTTGCTTTCCAGCATTTGATCTAATCAGATGATCCAAAAAAAGGAAAAACCAAACCAAACCAAAAACAAAAAACCGACCAACCAACAACAACAAAAAACACCCTCCCCCCCAAAAAAAACCAAAAACCTAATAGCAAAAATAAAACTGGGTTGCTTGAGGCCTTGGGGGGATTTTTAAGCAGAAACATTGAATTGGAGGGCTTCAGACTTCATTGCATTGGAATAAAATTTCTCTACTTATTCTTTTAGTAGGAAACATTGAAAGTTTTACCTGAGAGAAGTATGAATAAAAAGTAGGGTGTTTCCCCTGACAGCTGAAAAGCTGTGAATCAAAGCACGTCAGAAAGCCAAGTCAGAAATTCCTCTGTGCTCACATCCATGGTTAAGCAATTAGAAAAGTAGAATGTAGGCATGAAAAAACTCACTGTCAAGATCCTGTCTTAATCAGAGTTGTTCCCATGCTGGACCTTGAAAGAGCCTGTGTTTGATGCACTGTACCAGCATGAAATGAGGACTACATGCAACCAAACTATTTATTTATGTAAAGCTTGAAAACTCAAGTGTGGATCACAAAAATATAAAACTGGGATTTTGGAGTGTTCATAGAATAGCTTACCTCTCACTTGCTAACCTTGCTATTATTATTCTGGAAAGGTACATGACACAGTGTGCAGAAGAAAGCATCAATTACTGAAGATGCTAGAGAATGAGAACTCCTGCAGACAATCAAAAAATCGCTTCTATCCTCCCACATAGTGCATTGATCAATCTCAGTTTCATTGAATAGCAACCCTTTCCTCAGGAATATTCCTCTTCTTGCATAGGTGTGCTTATGCATAATGCATGGGAAATGACTGGCACTAAAACAGTCTTCATATTTACTGTCTTACTCATGGAAGTGGACAGTTAATGGATTTATAGTTTGGTAGCTGAATCAGAATAAAAATTTTCTGAAATGAAGGCAATCAACCTCACACACAACATTCCCACACCCACCCCTCTCCCCAAAAAAAAAAAAAAAAAAAAAAAAGAAAGAAAAAGGGAAGTATCAATGAGAAAAATGAAAGAATTTCTGGGGTTTTTTTTGTTATGATCTTTTTCAACTCCTGAGCTCTCACTATATTCAGCCCTGTTTCCTAACTAGGTCTTAGCCACAGCACTGTCTGTCCTCAACAATGGGCTATTTAAGTTCCTTCTTTCATATAAACCTAAATTAGGCTAATATCCACAAACTTCTGCAGTGCCCAGTACTACAGAAGTAGGATCCAGAATTATGGCTTTCCCCTCCTGAGTGCTGCCACAATAAAACCAGAAAATACTCCCTCTTTCTTTCCCATGTGTATGACCTTTACACACCTGTTAGGTCTCCAGGTACAACTGTCTATAATCAATCCTGATGCGATGAATGTCTCTCTCACTACTTCATTTTAGAAGATGCCTGACACTGTCTCTTGTAGGCCAGCACAAAAAAAAGACTTACAGCAGGAAGCAGTAATTTGACCTGGCATGACAGTTTACAGCTTTCTCTGCCCTATGATCTGGGAAATATTTTGATCTGTCAGGCAATAAGCAACCCTCTGTCACCACATATGGAGAAACCTAGCTGGAGCTAATTTAAAGAGCATCAGGTGTGGCAATCAGCAGCTAGCAAAAATAACTTGACAGCCTCTGTGGTAACAGCCTGCGGTGCACTTCAGGGTTCAATTCTGTGTGGCATATTGGGAAAGCAGGTCAGACAGAAGAAAGGTTATGGTACGTCTTCAGAACTCAACAAAAAAATGAAAAGAGCATCTCCTTTAAAAAGCAACAGAATAAAAGTTGTGCCTGCTCACCCAACAGATTTGCTTCTTGAATGCACTAAGAAACTGGTTAAATTAGTTACAGAGAAGACTTTTAACTGCCTTAAAAGAGAAATTCTGTTAAATGCTACCAAGCCAGCATGGCAAAGCACATCAGACAGAACTTAGCCTTCTGTGTGTGCTGATACAAATGAGTCCACCTATTTCTACCAGCTACACTTGTGAAAACCTACTCAGGGTACCGAGAGCTGCACAGCAGTTTCTGAGACTGCTCTCATCTTCAGAAATATGGCTAATGATTATAAAAATACTTGGAGAGCAAGAAAAACCAGCTTGACTCCCAAGACAGCTAGAAGTGGTGGAAATCAGAATATTACATATTTCAAAGTGAATTTATTTGGGCTTATAAATACACAATAAATACAGGGGACCACCAGAGGCTGTAGGGATCAAGCCATTTCAGAGGATCCAAGGGGAAACCATGTATTACTATAGGATAATCAAAAGAAGGAAAAGCAGGCATTAGTGGTCAAAGTACCTCAGAATACAAACTGAATAAGTTTTCTTCAACATGTGCAATTCAGAGCCTTCCTTAATGTAATGATACATTTAAGAAACAGAAGATGCAAACATACAATACAAATTACATTACTACTCTACAGTTCTAAGCCTAATCTTCGGTGAGACTTTTTTCTCTCACTACTACTGGCACATTTCAGAAACCTCTCACATACTAAGTTTTGGTGGGTAAGGTGACTTTCACAATGAAAGAAAAAGATAGCTTATTAGTTTCCAGATGTAAGCTCACTCAGGGAAGGTGACTGGCAAATCTTTCACTTTATTTCACTGTTACCAATTTTCTCTCTAAGGTAACTCACATTACATATGACATTAAGCTTGAAACAATGTAGGAATGTGAAGGTAGCTAATATTTTCCAGAACTTAGTTGTGGACTAAGCTGTCTGTTAAGGAAGATGAGAGGGAAGGTTTCATTAAAGTAAACTGTCTTTGAAAGAAATATGTTTCATCATGTGGTTTTTAATTTACCTGTGTTTCCCTTCAGTGATGGGTATACTTTTGTTTGTTTGGTTTTGTTTCATTTGTGCGATTTTTTTTTTTGAACTTACATTTTAAATAGTCAGTCAAAAAAAAAAAAAAAAAAAGTGTCAAAAAGATGGTTTATCAATAGAACCAAAATGAGACTGAGATTTTTTTACCTGTAATTATCATCATTCTACTCTGTGCTCTGTTGGTTTGCCTAATATTTCTAATATTCTCATTTTACTAATAAAGAGGAAGTAAAATTTCAGAGCCAGAACTTGGTTCTCCTACATGTCAGGATTTAAATCAATATGACATGGGTGGAAAAAAACACACTTGAAGGGCAGCAAGTTTTGCTACACTTAGAAAATTATTCATATCCATTGAGCAGGTTTTTGCTTCAAAGCACTTTGGAACAAAATACAGAATACCTGCCTACAGAAGAGATGTTAAGACCTTCATAGTTCTGAATGGATTTAGTTGTTATATGGGATTGATGCCTTTTATACCATGGAACGGACCTGAGATTCTCAGATCTATAATTGTAGATGGTAAAAAAATAGGTGAAAAAGATGCTTTACATCATAAAACACTCTTCTTTTTTATCTAATCAGTACACTGCTATTAGCTGTTCAGGATGAGGTGCTTTCTTTTCTTTCTTTTTTTTTTTCTTTCAATTCCAAGAGGCATGAATTTTATGCGGTATAATGGAAACCTGCCAGATGACACCAATAAAATTAAAACCCTCACAAGCTGTGATATTTATGGAGACAAGAACTCTGCCAAGTGTGTGGCCACAGGAGATGCAGTCAGGCATTCCCCTGCTGGTAGAACACTCCTTTGTTTCCAAAGATCAAAGGCCCCTTTTAGCTAGACAGGTCCTGTTAAGGTATCACATTGATAATAGCCTTCACAAGTTAACTGTTTTGCCTAATATTTAGGTTGTTCAATCAGCTCTTTAAAAATCCTGGCTTGGAACCTTGCAGGTGATACCTGACCTGCTGAGAGTAGATTGTGCATATGATCTGAGCAAGTCATTTACGTGAAAGCTGAGGCCAAGTATAGGCCAATGTGAGGGGAAAAAAAGAAAAAAAAAGAAAAAAAAGAGTAAGTGCTGGCCTAGCAGTGACCTACACACTCTTTACAGTGATTTAGATGTGCTTTGATGAGGGATGAGGGAGGAGGAAAGAGTAAGTGTTTACAGCAGCTCATTCACTGATGGCTCTACTGCTGCCCTCGAGGTGATCACTGAAGAACTCAGTGCCCATGGTATGGCAAGTGGGCACTCAGAATATGCTTGTACACTGCCAGGTAGTATCTAGACATATCTGAGACAGCCAAAACATCAGCTCTGCTGAGAAGGATGAAAAACCACAGAGAAACCACTGCCTGAGCCAGCATGCACTTCAAGACATTCTATTTGCCACAGTCTTCTCATTCTCTCCGTGGCCTTTGGCTTGCAAAAGTGTGTCCCCAAGTGATTTAAAATTTGCAATCCTAACCTTGAAACAACAAAGAAGTCAGTGTTTATTAGGCTTTTCTGACTGTGTTCAGAACAATGATTATTGCTTCAGGACCGCTGCTAAAGCTATCCACTGTCAGAAATAGTGGCTTTGCCATAAAAGATTGGAAGACTGAGTGAAGAGCAATGTGGCATGAAATGGTGAGTGCCCCTGTCCCGTGGGATAGTCGACTTCCTTCCAGGCAGCACTGTGCAAATGTAAAGGCCCTAATGAGTAACTGGCTGCATGTTAGTCCTAGATTTAATCCTCAGTATCTTTTATTGGCTGTATTTCTGCTTGATTCCAAGAATTACTTCTTTCTTCTTCCACTGTTTCATTCCATGCTTCCTATAAATTTCAAAACATGAATTTTCTTATTCAATGCCTATGTTACCTGGTTTGTTACTTTTTTCCTGGTGGTCTAACTGATATGTATCATACTTTAAGTTATTTGTATTAATACTGGGAACTTCAGGGCAGGATTACAGTTCAGCTGCCAGGACATGTCAACACTCCTGTTTGGAGGATAACGGTCTCCCAGATGGAAAGAAAGATGCGTTCAGGTGTGAGGCACCAGTCAGCAATTCAGGGAAGTTAGATGTGATGCCTGATCTCTAGAATTCCCCGTGTTCTCCTTGCCAAATGCAATAGTTTCTCAACTTCAAAAGGGCAATGTTATTTATCTGCATCAAAGGTAGGAGAGGTGGAAAGAGGAACCAGGAAAGGAAGCAGAGGTGAACTAATCTCTCTAGCATCTGAACAACACTCAGCTCAAGTTCTGAAACAACCAGACTGATATCAAAGAGAAAAATGGCCTAGGACCAAAATGCTTGATAGAAATAAATGTAGTTGAGAACTGTAAAATCTCTGTCTGATATGATATATGAGGAGCTGTGTAATTTAACTCCTTTCTTTAAAACAGGATTTACAAAATTTTGTGGAGAGACAAAAGGAATTATTTTGCTAACAATAACTTTCCAGAGCTGTAAGAGCTGTAGATCTAGAAGATCTAACTTCTATGATTTTATGGCAACTGACATGGGGACTTTGAACGATTACTTTGCCGCACATAGGCATAATGTAATTTATTCTGCCTTAAGTCAGTGATCTGGGGACACAGTGTACAAAATAAATTAAAAAATTTGTCTCAGACTGTCTTCCAGATGTTGATATGGGTGGGAAAGTGCATTAAAGCATTTCTCCATCAGATATTAAAGATCAGCTAAATCCAGTATGACAAACGAAGTAGAGAGATAAATGTCACTTTGTGATAAAACCAGACACATGTATCAAATATGATCTTTGTAAATACTACAGAAAATCAAAGTAAAGGCTACGAGAAAGAACCAAATAGACATTTTCTTTCATCACACAACATACACTTTTCTTCTGCAACCTTTGTATTATTGTGTAGCTATGAGACACCAATAATTGTGATGGTGAATGCATACAGATGGCTGTTACTTCCCTATAAACTGATCCAAAGGGATCATCTAGAAAGCGTATCAATACACATGCCATCAGCTAACAACAGTTTTGCTTATAATCAGTGGTAGGAATTCTCCCTCTAATCTCTCCAAAAAAATAGGAAAAGCAAATTACATTATATGATTGGTTTGAGTATTCTCCATTCTTAGTTCATTCTGAAGTGCATGCAAGGTGCAGTAAATATAAATGACAAATTCTCTCTGGTTTCTGTCATACAAACTTGCTGTGAATAAACTGAGCAGCAGCTGTGCTACAGCCATTTTGTTCTAGGGATACAAACAGGGCATAACTACAAAAGGTGGAGCATTTAAAAAAAACCAAACAAAACAACAACTGATTTAAAAAACACAATGTCATTATACAAATTAAAACAACAACAAAAAAAGACAGCCCAAATGGTTATATGCAGGTATCTACTGGCTCTTATCCAAACTTTATAGTTAAATGTAGTAGTACTGACCACAAGACACTTCCATTCTATAGATTTCTTTTGCAGATGTCTGGTGTTTTGGGGAAGAAAATCTCCGGAGTTGCTCTACATAGGCAAATCCTGATGCCTTCTCAGCATTAAGGAATATAACTTTTGTGATTATATTTTGAAGAGAGTAGAAGCACATGCTTCTCTTGCTATGTCCTAATTTTTGGTTTTAATATGGTGAGGTTTTGTTTGATTCTCAAAGTGTGAGTTTTTCAGATGCATTGTCTGGATGACATAAGAGGTAAGTATGTTCCTTCCTCTGCCAAAGACCTGCTGAATACTTTAGAGCTAACCCTTATCAGTACACAAACTCTGTAAAAGCAAACCAGATTTTAGGATCCTAAGTTATCAACAGATCTTCTCATGAGAACTAGCATTTTTAAAATAGCGACTTAGAAATGTACTTAAAAAAACCCCAACTTTCCCAAATGCTTGTGCGCACATCCAAAATACAACATGCACCCAAAGAAGATTATCCTCATTTGTGCAGAAAGAATACTTACTTCCAATATCTGGCCGTAGCTTTTTGTCGTACTCTCTCAAAAGCTTGTTTAGTATGAGAGTCACATCTGTGTCTTGTGTTTTTGGAGCTAAAACCCATTTTTGGTTAGTTGTTCCATCCTCATATTCATCCTCTTCAACTGTTCTGGAACTGTAATAACAAATGAAATAAATAGATGTTATTTTACATATCTAAAATATGAATTTACATGTTGGGTAAAGCTCCACACTCATCTGAAGAAGTTTTAGATGTCTCCCCTGGCTTTACTCAGCCTTAGACTAGTTGTACAACAGGATGCTTCCCTTAACAATTGTTGAGTATCTGTGGATGAGTCATGAATAAGATTTGTTTAGAAATTGTCTTCTGACAGTTTCTTCAAAAAGTTATATTCAGGACTTAATACAGCTATCAAAGTAGTACTTTATATCCTGTATTTTAATGAACTTATTCTGGTTAGTTTACAACATACTTTTGCAACGAATGAACATCTGCAGTATCATTTCATTAATACATCAAGACAACTGATTCATCTCTTGCACAAAGGCTAATAAGAGTATTAAAAATTTAGATCTGTTAATGCTTCTTGATAATTTTATCCTATTAATAAATCATTACATTCTCAGTGTCTGAATTTCAGAGTTTAATGTATTACAAGGCTTAGAATTAAGATCTCATTCCTTGAATTTAAGATGGATTATCACAAGCACGCAAATACATTGCATAAATTAATCTGAATTTTCCTGCAGCTTTAATGACATTCTTTAAAAAACAGTACCAGATGAAGAGTTGTGACTTCTTTCCTTTAAAGGTGATTTTTTTTTTCCTTTTAAAAGCATGTTAATACAAATGTGGTAAAACTACATACACTTTGCTCAGAAATCACATCTAGAGCTATTTTCACAAAAGACTCATTTCATTTGTGTATCTGTTTTTGTACAGACTGAAATACGTTGATTTGAAGATGTATCTTTTGGTATCTTAGAAACCAAATCTGTTTGATGCCTCTCACTGGAGAAAATCTATGACAGTTAAACAAAGATGAAGTTATTAGGAGAAAAGATAACCTCGGTGGTAGAACCTACAGTAGTAATCATGTGTTACTTTGACCTGAAATTGCCCGGGGGGATATGATTTCATTTTGCAACATTTTTGTATAAATGTCAATAAATATGTGCAACGTAAAGCAATGGAGAATGAGAGGCACCAGTTCTGCTTATTCATGGGCTGTGCTACACACATCAGAGCAACCTTTTCTCTCCATAAGGACACCAATGTCTTTTAAAACACCTCAGTTGTCCAGAAGACTTGATAGACACTCTATATTAACACAAAAAACCCTGATATAAGTATAAAAATTTAATCACAGAGCATCAACAATCCTCACATTGCTCGAAGACCACTATTTGAGAATTTAATGAAACTTTTAATTGAAACTGTTCTACAGAAAATACATCCCTAAGGATTAGCCATGAATCACTTAGCATGACCTCACAAATTGCAAGCGCTCTAGGCAGAATTTCTATATAAAAACAATTTTGAAACCTAGACCCTGAGGATTTTCTATAGAGAGCTCATACAGCTAACTTACAAAAGTAGAGAAAACTTAGAGGAAATTTTGAATAGACAACCAATACCCTGTTATTGAATTGTATTTTTAAAAAACTTGATTTTTTTTTAAATAATTCACTCAATGAGCATTAAAGAACCTCAAGAGGATTGGGGGGGGGGGTGGATTTTTTTCTACATCAGCCCTATACAAGTCCTATGTTGTAATACTGCTGTTACAGAGCCATTCTTAAAGGAGGCATCATCTCCAAAATATACATGGTTGATATTTCAGAGTTGAAACGCTGCAGTGGTGTTGAATTGCTGATAGCAAAGAAGCACAAATCATACATCTTTTTCTGCTGCACCAACTAGAATTTTACCAGAAGCATTCAGACTGCACATGGAAATGAGAGGCAAATTCAGGTGAGATTGTGATTCCCATTTCAGGGAGATGCTGCTTTAAAATCAGTCATTAAGAGTCTAAGCAAGCACTGGCAGACCTTTTAGATCCCTCCACTCTAGCAGCTTCTTTCCTAGAAAGCACCTTCAAATCATTTAAATCCTTACCTCTCTTCTAGATTAGGACTGGAGGTGAGGAAGTTTCACAGTCGATCAGACTAATAGACTAGACATGTATATTTCAAAATGTTTTGTTTTCCTCCTTAAGACTTTGTTATTTTGCTTCCCTTGTTTGCCTCTACATAGTTAAACTCATTGAGGGCACTTGAGGTTACATTTTCATCTGTAACTTTACTGGTGACTGTCAATTTCTCTTGTATTCCTCCAATCAACAGAAACCACTATAGGATGATGGCAGGCCAGTCTCAAACTGGGAAGGAAGAAAAGTTACTTCTACAAACTCCTCAGGGGCCACTAATTTTGATTCTGTGAGGAGACAGAGAAGACTGTGCATAAACTGCAAAGAAGGAAGTCTGGAAAACCCTTCCAGAGGTTGTGGAGAAAGGGTTTATGTCCTGCAACACGTGTGCCCAGCACTTGCTTCGGGAGCTGGCATGAAGCATCCTCTAGTTCCTGTGGGCATTTAGGAAATAGATGCTACTCGGACGCAGGGCAGGCTGCCGGGAAGGAGAGGGAAAGAAGAAGGAGAGGCCTCTGAGAAAGCCTGCAGCCTGGTTTGCAGCTGAGGTGGGGGAACTGAGGTGACCCCTTTGCCTGGGTTAGAGGTAAGGGTATAGAACAGCCCCGGACAACCGAGACTACCAAAGACGAGCCTAGTCCAAAAGCCCAGGGCTGCAGCTGCCGGCTGTCCCCCTCTGGCCTCTGACAGTCTATGACGGAGCTCCGCCGAGGAGACCCTTCCCAGCCCTGAGGCAGGGGCCAGGGGCTCACGCTGCCCGCGGTTTACGCTCTCTCTCCTCTCGGCGGCCCCTCCCGCGGAGCCTCCGGGGGTGGCGCGGAGGGAAGCCAGGGCCCTAAGGTGAGCAAGGGCAGCGCCAGCCGCCGTCCCACCGGGTGCCGGCAGCCGCCGGAGCGGGAAACTTTCAGCCGGGCCGGCTCAGGACAGAACCTCCGCCGGCGCAGGGCCGGGAAAGGACAGCGGCAGTGCCATCGAGCCGGGAGCGCCGCGGAGCCAGGCGGGTCCGGCAAGGGAGCGGGGTAAGCCGCGTTTGGGAATAGAGCCCCGGCACGGGGCGGGGGAGGTGGGGAGAGCCCACTGTTCTTCCTGGGCGCCGAGTACTGTGCAAACTCCGGCGAGCGGGACTGCAGCCGCCAGCCCCGGTGCGAGGGCAGAGGAGAGGGGCTGGGGGGACGCGAGGGGAGCGCAGACTTACCAGGCGTGAAACACTGAGAGGAGGAAGAAAATCGGCAGGAGCTTAGCGGACATGGTCCGGACAGTGCTCGCCAGGTAAGAGGTGAGGCAGGATGAAGGAAACGTTGCAGGATGTTCACACGGAAGGGAGAATGAGGCAAAGAGGTGAAGCTCTGAGTCTCTTCTCTTCTGTATTCTCAGCTTTATACCCTGAAGAAAATACTCCCTTCCACAACGCTCCTGGAAGGGAAGGGGGAGGCGAAAGGGAAAGGGAAAAAAAAAAAAGAAGAAGAAGAAATAAAAGTGGGACGAGAGGGAAATCCTCAGCGGAAAGGCTGCCAGGGCCAGGTATAAATCAGACTTCGCTGGCTGACAGGTGTTCAGCGGGTACCGAGCTGCGGCGCGTCCCCCTTCCCAGCAGCCAGTTGCCAGGAGCAGCGGCGCGGCCTCTCCCGCTCCCCCGGCTGGCGATGCCGTGCCCCCCGGGCGGTGCACAGCGCGGCGGAGCCCGAGCC
>JAWWMP010000001.1:85955988-85998868 GCA_035047865.1 Dendrocincla tyrannina
CTGGGGCGGAGGGAAAGGGAGCACCTTGCCCCCGCCACGGAGCGCCTGGCCACGGCCAGCCCCGCAGCGCGGCACCGGAGCGCTGCCGGGGACCGCCCCGCCCGCATCGGAGAGCACCTCGTCCCCGCTCCCTGCCCAACAGGTACCCGCCTCGCCGACAACGGGGGGGCCGGGAAGTGAACCCTGCCCCCGCCCCGGCGGGCGCACACACACGGGAGAGGGGGAGCAGCAAACCCGGCAGCCGGGATTTCTCCCCGGCATCACCAACCCGATGCCCCCGAGGGGGCGGCCGGCGGGGGCATCCCCCTGCTGTTTTGTGGGCGTCCCCGCCGCCTCCCCGGGTGTTGAAGGTGCTCTCTTCAGACGGAGGGAGAGGGTCGGGTGTGATCGGAACGACGGGCATCCCGATGTACATACAAGAAGAGCAGATATATGTAATCCGTACGCCTGCTTACACGGACAGATAGATAAACACAACACAATGTGTTTGATGTGCCCCTGTATCTAGCTGGATGTATGTAGAAGTTGACATGCACTGGACGAATACATGGATACACATATATATGCACAAGGTATGCCAGTAAGATGTGTACACAGAGAAAACAGAGATGTTGTAAACCGAGTTACATGGACTTAACGTGTATATTGTGAACTTTAGAGCAAATGAGGATTTTCTGCTATGAGAACTCGGAAATGTGAGAGCAGATAAGTGTATTCAGGGCAAAAATAGTTCGGGTTTGAACATCTTTTGTCTTTTTACTCCACTAGGAACAGCACAGATGTGATTTTTAGGGACTGCAATTCTCTGCAGGTGTGTGGAGCTTTGCTCCGGGCATGGACGTAATTGGAATATTTCCTTTTGTTTTCAGAACGGGAAGTGGCAAAATTTCACTTACATAATGCTAATTCGGAAACAGAAAACTCTGCTAGAGGTGCAGCGAGTGATTGTTTTCCTGTGATCGTAAATCTCGGAAGTATAAATCTCTGCTTCCTCCTCCCTTAGACATAACTTCTGAGTTCTGGGGGAGTCGTTTCTAATTATGACATTGCATTAAAAAAATCTGCTGGAAGATGCAATCTTGCTTTTAGAATAACTCCTACCTGATTCCTAGAAGAGCTAACTGTAGTGAGTTCTGTTCCCGAAGTTATCTATTGAAGGAATGAGACCGCTTAGGGAAAATCCTTTGTGAGCCGGGCAATTAATTCCCAGTCATACACTTTAGGAGTTTTTTCAACCTTTCCTATTTTGTGGTGGGTTTTTCAACCTTAACGCCTTTTCACTGGATTTTTTCGTGTTTACTTTGGCTAATTGCAATTACTGCGGATTGCTAATAACCAGTTGTTACAAAGCTTATGCTCTTTTCTGCCACCAGCAGAGAAGTGAGGGTGCAATCCGGGTCGCCTGCTGCCTTGAGAAAAAACGAAGGGAAGGGACGGCGGGAACTCAGGGGTTGCCAGGATTTCAGCAAGAATAGCTATGTGCCGGTCAAGCAGCACGCCGACCCGCTGATGTGTATGAAGTTTGCGGGAACACCGGCGCTGTGGGGCGGGCGGGAGGCGGGACGGGGCGTGCGGAGGAGCCACCGCCTCTCAGCGACGGGAGAAACTCCCGCTGGTGCCAGTGAGCCCCGGCGGCACCGCAGGACGGAGTTTTCAAGCACCTGAAGGTTCCCCGAGTGCTGGTGCTTATGGAAACGTCAGTTAATGCTCCGCGGTCCCGGTACCCACGTCCTGGTTCGCAGTGCCTGCGCGTTTGGAAAGCAAGGACGCGAAGCGTCCTCGATGCAGGGAGGAGTTTCGTCATCGCCGGCTAACCCTGCGCTGGCCATATAGAAAAATGTGTGTATTCACACACACACAATTTGAATAAATAAAAGCTTAGCCCGGCCCCGACCACTCTACCCGAGAGCCCGGCAGCACGAGCAGCTGGGGCGATGCTGCAGCATCGGAGCAGGTTGCGGCGGCCCGGGCGGGGGCTGCTGGGGGCCGCCTGGCCTCTGCCACCGCCCGGGTGGGCGGCACAAGGAACCAGAATGTATCGTGGAAGAGAGACCGTGAGGAAACACACAACCGGCGGCGATTCACGAAGAGAGGTGGCGAGCACAGGCCCACCGCCGCACCCGCGTTCGGGGGCCCGGACTCTCGGCCCCTCGCGGCCGGGGTGGTTTCCCCGCAGCGGCTGCTCCACCTCCTTCCCCAGCCCCGTCCCGCCCTCGCCTCCTCCTGCCGCGGTGGCGGCATCCTCTGGCGGCGGCGGTGGGAAGCGCCGGGATGCGACCGGGCGCCCCTGCGCCGGGCTGCCTCCAGCCGGCGGCAGAGGGCTCGATTAACCCTGTGCGGTGCCCGTGTGACGGTGCCAGAGCTATACGTGGCCATCGAGTCACCCAGCCCTCCAGAAAGACCTTCACGGTGTTCCCTCTTCTCTTGCAGTGTGGCAGCAAGCCCTAAGGCTCGAGCAGAATGATATGGTTCATTAATTATTGCCTCCTTCTCCTCAGGCTGTAAGGAAAAAGAAAAGGTGAAGTTTAAGGTTTTTCTTTCTGTTGGCCTTGGTGAGCTATGTGTTATTGCCAAAGGGATACTTTAGCACCACTCGTCGTCACACTTCATGCCCCGGTCATTTCTGCTTCTCTTCATACTCACATACTTTTATTTTACTTTTAAGCACACTCTGCCTTTGCTGAGCCTTTTCAAATTGTGTATTCAGATAAGGGTCATGATTATCCAGTTTTAACAAAAGAACATTTTATAATATCCTGTAATTATAGTAAAACGTTTATGTTCTCCAGCTCAATAAAATAGATCCACACTTTAATTTAGCTTTCATTCCATTTTCACAGGAGGTGACCATCTTTTCAACCTGAGGGATACCTTTGTGGTAAGTCTTGTGCAGTGGGAAAGTATGAGTCCCTGAAAGTAGCTATGCAGGGGGCTAGTTAGCATAAATAAGGGGAGGAAATGCTGAAGAAGGGAATGAGATTCATAGATGAAGTGCCTTATTTGCTCAAACTGGGAGCCTCCTCTCTAGCATAGAACAGTTTGGGCACCTGAACTTTTCTGAGATTAAATGCTGAAGGAGAGTCCTGCTGGTGGTTTTCCTGGCACCCCAGTGCTACCTATATCAGGAACAGCACAGAAGGGAACTGGGGCTGCTTTAAGGCATACAAAAAAGGGCCTGAAACCCATGTCCTTCTGAGTCCTCCAGCTGGAGGCTTATTACACATTTTAAGAGTCTATAGAGCCAGTTTATTCTGACTGAAGGTCTCTGTCACTACTGCTGGAAGCACTCCGCTTCTATAAATAATTAACTCTGCCTTGAGGTAGGGTATTGAACCTCAGAGGCCCAGACACTTTCTGTGTGCCCTCAGCTCTATATTTCAGCACAGCGCCCCCCCGAGCTTTTCAGCAGCTTTGCATGTGCATGCTGGCAGAAGAGGGCAGACACCTCTGAGCATTTTCCCGAGGATGTCAATACCAGCCTGTAGTGAATGAATAACTGAGCCCAGACCCAGAGACCAAAACGGCCATGGGTGGCTGGTTCCCATATTTATTATCATATATGTGGCAAGTTATATGGGGGAGTTTTGTCCTATGTGTGGTAATTTTCCCACTTAAAAATCCAACCAATCATTGCTGGTCTAGTTCATTGCAACCTATCAGTATTTTTCAAAAACTCTCCAAATTTGTCTAACTGAAATGAGTTGGTGTCTTCAATCAACATTCTCAATTTCATTTCCACTTTGTTTTTAGCTAGGGCCAATTTAAACAGCAGCTTTTAAACATGACTGTGAGGAGTGGTAATTGCTTTTGAGGATGGCAATGAAAAGGCAAATAATGCACTACAGAATAGGACACTTCCACGAGTTTAAATTAGTGGTAATCCTAGGAAGGTCTTTCAGAACTCATTTGGGGTTCATAAAATCTAACTTCCAATCATTCCATCTTCGTCAGCAAACATCTATAACAACATAGGGGAAGACACAAAATCGGTAAAGCAAGGATGTCATCTGAGAGTCACCATGCAATGACTGTATTTAAGTATTCATAGTGACATAAAAATATATACAAAGCCATAAAGAGTTCAAGCAATTTGGTCAATGCCAATCTGAGAAGTAAGTGTGTCAGGGGAAATATTTCCTTATTACAAAGAACTTTATCCCCAGATTTAAAACACAAATAGCTGTGCAAGTGCAACATTCATCTTGCCTGCATAAACTGAACAGCATAGCAGTTTCATTCAGTTTTTTTGAAAGTTTAACTTGCACATTGAGCAAAAATTTTTGAAAGACAAGATTATTTAGTAAAATAATTTTTTTTCTCAGTTTCATACAAATATGTTTAGTTAGTCCACAGAAGATGTGATTTAGAAAAAAAGCAGCACACAACTTGAAATAACAGGAGGATTAAGCTTTAGAAAACATGTTATTGCTTAAATTCATCCTTGGAGTAAGTTGGCACAGATCAAATGTTAGAAATAAAAGACCTTTTCCATTGTATTTGCCTTGTTCTTTCATTTTTAATGGATGCAAGTAAGAAACTTTGGTTGCAGACTGCGCACACTTACTCCAGGGTCCTGAATTGTTGTAATTCACTTTTCAACTCTTTTTTTCATGAAAGTATACAGGGAAAACCCTGATGAGAAGCAATTCCTATTTGTTGTTCTCTTTGGCTGTGACTAAGCTGAAGTGAAGTAGATATGTCCTGCAGGGTCCGAGGTCATCCATGCTGGCGACAGTGACACAGCTCACTCCACTCCTAAAAGCCCAAGCTACTTCCAGGGGAAACCAGAGGAGATTGATGCACATCCAGATACTACCCCAGCCTGGAGCAAGACAAGGCCAAGGTATTTCGTTTGAGCCAGGATCTGGGAAATGCTCCCATCTCCCACAGTTCAGATGCCATCTCAGTGAGTAATGGTCTCCCACACAAACAGTTCCACTGACTGTGGAGAGGTCTAAATGGAGAGGCAGTGGCATTTAAGTATTCCAGTCTGGTATCTGTTGGTTTATTGAAGCATCTTCCATGCTATGGGACAACACCTAGTGTTCCTGCACAAGCACACACTGCAAGGTGGCTTCTTCTTCCATCATTTCAATTCTCAGCAAGGTTAGGAAACTCCAATCTGATTTAGCAAGAGTTCTAATCATTATTTTCCACCTTTACCTTTATACACAGTAAGTGATAGTCAATACAACTGGAAGTGATTTTTGTGCAGGATGTCTGTGTTGCCATATGCCTTTGGCAGGTAATTATAAGGTCCTCTATACAACAGGTAAACACCAATAAATTGTTTACTAGCACAAAGCAAATAACCTGATCCTGTGACCATACTACTCCAGTGTTTGCAGGTAGATCCATATTCATTGAAGAAAAGACTTTCCATGTAAGTAAAATAGATCAGATTTAGAGGTCCTGGCACTGAGTCCTGCAATGGACCCCAGAAAATAATACTCAGCCATACAGAGTAAGAGTCAGACTTGGGTGTAAGAAAATAAAACAAAGCACAGAAACCCTCTGGAGCAGAAGAATTGCCCAAGAGATGATGCTGTAAGGATGGCTCTGAGTTTTTCAGTCAGGAAACCCAGTCATTAAATTCTCTGAGTTTCTCATCTCAAGAAGTAGCCAAAGGAACTTTATAAAGTTTTACCCCCCAATAGACACTGCAATTTATCATTGCTTTTGATCCCCGAAGGGCCAAAGGGATCCCCCAAAGTGACGATGGTGTGTGGCTGCTCAAAGACACACGGGAAGCCTGCATGAAAAGAGAGATCCACATCCTCACATTGTCTCAGGACAGCACTGAATAGATGGGCATGTTCCTCCATTGCTCCTCTTCGTAAGCACCCAGTCATTTGTCCAATCCCATGGCTTCTCCATTGCCACTGAGTATTTGTGAATTTCTCATTCCACAGCATCAAACAAAAAGCTTCAAAAACGAATAGATGTATGAGATTTTTCTTCTTGGCAATGTTTAGGAACGAAAGGGTTGAAGAGAAGACACACAAGAAGCCCAGACAGCTACCAGTCCCAGATCAGACCCTCACCTCAAAATGAAGCACAAACTCTCCTCTGTCCCAAAAAAGATGACAGGGCTGATACTCCATAGAAAGATAGCACCTAATTATGAAACAACTCGTTCACCATCTTCACTCAAGACATGTACCTTTCTGGGCAACAGGAAGGATGTGTCATATGCGCACGTGATAAAGTGCATGCATGTGTGCTTTCCAGTTCTTCAGCTCCTGTGGTATGACTTTTTGGTCTTTCTAAAAGGATAACAACCATAAGAATGACATTTTGCAACCAAATGTTGAATGCATTTTTTATTTAAACATTAAGATTTAATTACAAAGGCTTCTGGAACAACTAAATGATGCCAAGGAGCTGAAAACTCAGACTGCATTTTTTCACTCATTGTGAAAGCAAAACATATCATTAGCAGCAAGGAGTTTTATAGAAAAGTTTCAGATGGACAGTACAAAGACCTTTCTGCTGATATTGTCACTGAAACACC
Organism: Dendrocincla tyrannina; assembly: GCA_035047865.1. NCBI lineage: Eukaryota > Metazoa > Chordata > Aves > Passeriformes > Dendrocolaptidae > Dendrocincla > Dendrocincla tyrannina. The sequence goes on from JAWWMP010000001.1 coordinate 85,962,503, forward strand.
TTGCTGTCATGAAGTACATCTTTTTTTCTGATCACACTTCTTAGTGTTGGCTGACTGGTTTTTGCTGTGGGAAACAAAGAATAATTATTGCAGCATAATCTCTGCTACCATAACACAATCTTCTTCTTGGGAAAAGGTCCAAACATCATTTACTTTGCCCTGATTAAAATGTCTACTGCTGTTGTTAAAAGTTTTATTTGCACAAGTATTTTCCTAATCTATATTAATTTCATGCAATATAATTCTTAATTTTTTGGAATAAATACTAAGAATCATTAGAGAAAATTTCTTGGAATGCAAAATCCAAACAAACTTTTTCATTTAAGTGCAAGATTCCACCACCTTTATTTAGACAAGTAGCATTCCACTCCCTACGTTATTTCACTGCAAGCTAGGGTCTTAAGCAGTGAAAATCAGCATAGTCCCAGTAGGATTTACTGCGTTGTATTTAACTTCCAATGAGAATTGGGCTGAGCAGTTTTATCTGTGGAGCAATGCACTGCCTGTAACTAGTAAAGGTGCTCAAACATAGCCCTACATTTAATAATTTGGCACATTTACAACTGGCGTTACTCAGTAACTTATCAGATGACAATAGTAGAGCTCTTCTGTAAAATATAGGTTAAGCCTATATTTGTAAGACTGTACATCTGAAGTATAAAAACCACGATATGTAGTACACTTGAACAGTTAAAAAATATAACTTATTTTATTTGTAAACTATCAATGCAAGATACTCAGCAGCAAAGAAGCCATGTTCAATGTCTTCTGATCTTTTATAAAGATCTGTTGCTGTAAGTAATATAATCGTCTCCAAAACATCTGAGGTTACATGTAGAAACAATCAAGGCAATAGTATTTGTACATATTATTAAACATGCAAAAAATTTCCTGAAGAATATTGCCCAAATGTAGAAAGTCATCGGGATCTCAAATTTTCCTTGGTAGCATCTGCTTTGTAGTATGGCTCACATGTCGCTTCAGAGTACTTCAGTTTATTTTGGAGAATTGGCACCTTTAATTACAGGCTCCCTATTCAAATATGTGGCCCAGTAAACTAAGTTAAAAGTTCCAAACAGCACTGGAAAAATTATCCGGGACATTTTGTCAATCTTACTGATGCTGTTATAAGTCTTTTTGCTTTCAGCAGGCTTTTCTTCTGCAGGTTTCACTGGAGCAGATGTAGTGTTTGAGATGACAGATGGGGCTGAGTCCTTTGGCATGTTTGGTGCAGGGGTCATCTTCCCAGTTGTGTAGGTATTAGTTGATTTATTTCCCAGCAAGTTGCGCTCTTTTTTCTGCAGTGTAAAATAAAAACCATTAAACCACAGGAACAGAAAGTGGAAACATTCTCAAGATATTAACCCAAAGAGCTAAGTACCGTAATCAATCATGCTAATAAAAGCCTGTTGGCTGTTTTGACTTTGACTACCAAGCAGATGGTTTTGCCTTGATTTTGTAGTCCTTACTCAGGTGAAACTTTCCCTGGTGCCAGAGAAAGCTGAGACTGAGTGGCTGGACCTGCATCCCACCTGGCATGTGCATTAGCAGCTCCTTTTGTCAGGGCAGTGTGGTCCTGCACCTGCAGATGTTGCTGCCCCACGGGCAGCTGACAAGATGTGAACCTCACTCCCCTGGCTGCAGCAAAGACTGTGGGGAAGGTCTCATTGCCCCTGTTTGTCCTCTCTGTATGGCTCTTCTGGGATGCCTGCAGGTATGACCTCTTTCTAGATGTTTTACTAAGAGTCTGTCCTATTCCAAAAGTTTCATTTCAGCATGAAACTCAAAAGTCTGTGTTTTCACAGACTTTTTGTCCCTGTTTGGAGGAATACTCTGGTGAAACCCTGACTAATGGAGCTCAGTCAAGATTTGCCCTTTATTTAGGAGAGCACAGAGGGAGGGCTCTGCAGAGATACGTTTCATAGTATAAGTCTGCTGTTATCAGAATTCTGGTCACTGAAATCTCATGCCACGTATGCACAATGCCCATTATCCTTTTGTAAAAAGTCCTCTTCATATATATGCTAGAGACTGGTAGTCTATCTCCATGAAGAGAAGGTGTCAGTTTTCCTTGCAAATCTTCTTCTACAGGAAGGTGAAATGAGGTCATGAAGTAATGAAATGACTTTTTCATGAAGAAGCTGAAAACTGACTATTCAGTTATTTGAACTATATTGGGTGCCTGCTTTTTATTTTAGGTATTTAAAAAATCTAATTAAGCACCTTGATTTTTGCAGCTTCCTGGGCTTTTTTGCCATCCCATGCCCAACTTCTCTTGGTGAAATAGTTGACTGTTGCAAATTCAATCAATGCAGAAAATACAAAGGCATAGCAAACAGCTATAAACCAGTCCATTGCAGTAGCATAGGCCACTTTTGGCAAAGAGTTACGGGCACTGATACTTAAGGTGGTCATGGTGAGGACTGTTGTTACTCCTGCAAAGAAGACAAAAAAAAGAGGCAGAGATCAGTTTGCTAACCCTTATGGGATTCCTAATGAGTTATAAACAGGTCCCAGTTCAGGACACCTAAGAAGGCCACATGAAGTCAATCAGTGTTTGCATATTATGCTCCAAAAGAGTATGACAAAAATGAAAGCCTCCACCCTCAGACATTTAATTCTGTGGGGTTCTGGTTATCTCTAGCTATAGTGTATTCAAATAAGTATTTTTAGGGCAACACAAACCCAGTGTTTGTAATTGTTAGAATAAAGTGGGATTACTTAGTTTGTTTTCTTACACGGAGACTGCACGTATGACATTGTTGACTGTTACTGGTTTCCTTTTCCATAGGCCAGTAACTGGCAAAACTGTCTCTACTTTCATCTGTGGGAGGATTTCCCCAAGAGGACAAAATTCAACTCTTAGTTACATCTTTATAAATCTAGAATGGGTACTTTCAGTCAGTAAAGCAATGCTGCTACCTCTATTCTCCCTATACAACTTGCTGAACTGACTTTTGATTCGAGCTGCCAGCTGATTTCAGTGGATTTGTACAGAAGAATAACTCCTTTAAGGATAGATGAACAAAGTTTTACATAATAAACTATGTCCACTCCCCTCATTTTTCATCTAGTGAAACTTTTGTTTTTCATCAACCTTCACTTATGAGAGTGCTTATTTTCTGTTATCTTCTAGTGATAAATGAAGTAATTTAATGACATCCCAAAAGTTTTTTCCATACCAGTTTCTTTAGCAAATATACATTTTCTAAATGCAAATTCATATTAATTTCTTTGATAGTAATAGAGATAATTGTTACTAATTAACCTCTACGTGGTTTTCCCACATAAGCATCCTACAAAATGTCTTGGAATAAAATCTGTTTTAAAAGCTAGAGTATAGACTAAATATGATAGTCTATATATCTTTTTGTTCTAAACCACCCAGTATTTTACCCAATGGAAAAAACCCCCAACACAAATCCCATCAATCTGATTTTTCTGTCTTCTGTCCTTAAATTTCATGTAATTGATTCTTGACCAATTTCTGTCATAACTTTGCAAAAAAAAAGCCCAGACAGAGTTTTGTAAATGAATTTTGCATTTCAACTGGAAGAGAATGAGGAAACATCTACAACATCTCAAGCAGAAATAAACCTTAGTGAACTGTGGTTTTGTTACAGCAAATCACTTCCACAAGCCAGACGAATCCTATCTGTGTTCTAGGAGAGAGGTGGATACTCACCAAAGACAGTCCTAGCAGGGACAGATTCTCTGTTTAGCCAAAATGACACTTGCGATAAGATCACAGTCATAATGCAGGGAAGGTATGTTTGGATGACAAAATAACCAATTTTTCTTTTCAGATGAAAATGGGCTGTCATAATAGTATATTCACCTAGAAGGAGAAAAATGTACATGTGGGTAAAATAAAGAAGGCTTACTGATTTAGTGTCTTAAACAGGCCAGCTCCAATCCCCCATTTGAGGATACCACTCAACCATTCTTAATTGCATGAAAAATGTCTGTGCTGTGGAAAACCAAGACTTGAGACATAGGTGCTTCTAGATCCTCACAGTCTTCACATTCAATCCCCAAAAGCAGAACACAATGACTGACTCCTCCTACTACACTGAAAAGCTGCCGTCCTCCTATGTATCTGGAATGCTGTGATGTCCACAGGCTTAAAAAATTTGGCTTGCTGGCACTGCCTCACCCCCGCCTGTTTTTGACCCATTCCTACAAACTCTCATACTGTAATAATGATTAACATCCTCTACTCTTAGAAATCTGATTTAGCAGCAGGACTTAACCTCATTAGGGCAACTGTCACTACCACGCCATCAGTTTTCAAGAATAAAAATGGGTCCAGACACCTTCTGCACCACACTTTAGGGACTGCCTGTCTCAGTGTCTGCTGCAAAAATTGCCACTTTGCACATGGATCCTGGGATGTCTTATTGATCTGAGTACCCAAACCCTTCAGACTGCTCCTCCAGGAAAAAAGAATCCCTGTAGTGCATGCAGCTTTCCTAGAATTTGGTACGCTTTATCCCTAGGAAAGATAATCTGTTTCTGGATAGACAATGTGCCTGCATGGAGAGTTCACTGAAAGCCGCCACAGCAGTGCTAAATTCCATGGGGTTTTTATATGCCAAATTCACAGCATTGCCTTAATCTGTCTTTTATCGGCTCCTCTGAATTTCAGTAAAAGCCTAAAAAAATGCACTCCAAAATCGACAGACCAGCTGTCACTTTCCCTAATGTTTCAGAAAAAATCAAGACTTAACCAGCTCTTTCAGACTGTTCTTGAAAAACTATATAGTTGTTACTGAAGGCTATTCATTATGGTAACTGCTCCCCAAAGCCAGAATCTTTCTAGCTAAAAGCATGCTACTATTTGCCTTGGAAAAATAAGAGTAAAAAGAAATGTAATAATAAAAAACAACCATCCCTTCAAGCCCTAGCAGTTCTCCAACTCGCACTGATATAAAATTAATTTAAAAGCATGCATCATTCAGTTGGTTACTGATGAATCAGAGAAATGCCTGTGTATATATTGTCTTCCAAAACCGTAATAACTATAGCTATAATCACTGTCACAAGACTCGACTGTTAAGTCTCTACAGACCAGCCACAAAAGGAAAATATACAACAGACTGATTCTGCCTTGAGTGAATAGCCTGAGTTGAGCTGTGGCCAGCATTGCTAAGCAATTAGATTTGGCAGATTATTTCTAAGTGACAATATGGCTAATTAGCAGAGAACAGGTTTACAGTGAAAGGGTTTTTGCAGGTATAGCTGCACTGATGTGTTACGCTACAGGAGCTCTGCTATTCTGGATGCATTTTACAGACCTTGTTCATGCTGAGGATTTTAGACAGAAATACTGAACATAGAAATACCTTAACTGACATCCTGCCTCTATCTTTCTGTCTTTCTCTGGAGTCTGATTTTCTGGCGAAATGGTTCCCTGAAGAGTGATGTGAAGGACAGGGAATACTGTGAAACTGGGCAGAAAACCCCTGTAAAGCGTCACCTATTTCCCTTCCAGTTAGTGTAATTTTGAACCAGGGACGCTGAACATACAATGGTCTCAGGAGGAACCCCACTTGCTCTTTATTTAGGACTATTTAGTTTGTGGATGATAAGAGCCAGCAGGGTCTGTGTGCCTGTAATCTGTTTCTCAGTTGCTACTGCACTGGGATATGTTTGAGTCACAGTTTCCCTGCTTGCAACAGAGTGATGATGTGCATTATCAATTTTGAGAGTATGCTTTCAGAGCCGGAATAAAAAAAAAATATCTACATAGCAGAGGAACAGGAACCCTGTTTTTTTTCCTTTTTAAAATGCAGAAAATGGATCCTTATATTTGATGGCCCTCCACAGCTGATTTCTACCTTATTATTTTCTTTAACCTATCAAAGCTCTTGTCTCCACGGAAATAATAATAGAACCTTGATTTTGTAGTCACTTTTCTTTCAGCTGGTATCTTCTCTGACTTCCCATGCTGTCCCTTTCAAAAATGCCTATACTGGGAATACTTCATCCAGCAGACTTGGGTATTAAGAAAACCCTGGTTTTTAATGCCCTGGGACCACAATTTAAAGTAAAGCTAAAAGCTGCCTGAATTGGCCTTTGTTCATTTAGAACAAGATACTGGCTCTGTTGGAGTGACAAAGCTCCCTTTTACTTCTGTAAGGTCACTCTTTATCCTTAGACCATAAGCTTTACTGAGCAACAGCTAATTTTTGTCATAGATTTATGTAGCACTTAAAAGAGAATCCTGTTCCTGATGGACTCCACTCAACACTGCAAAAAACAAATTATTGTTACTAAACAATAACAAATCTAGTACTAATGAAAAGCCCTAGAGCAGGAATGGCTGTGTTTCTTCACAGAGCTATTCTACTGTACTGCTGGTCTTAAGGGGTTTTTTGTGTTTTAAAAGCTGCTTCAGTATTTTTTTGGTATCTAGTTGATGGAATTCTGGAGATCATACTTACAAATTTTCCAGGATCTTACAAGCATTCTTTTATTGCCATTATGTTGAGATTCAACTGAGTACTTTAATGAGGCTGGACCAGACCCCAGGCTTGTTTGTTTATTGGATATACCTCCACTCAAGTCTATTAATGGCTGTTGTGGCAAGATCCTGACATTAGGTCTGTGATGCCACCTCCCTGACCATGCAGACATCCAGAATATTTTTGGCCCATGAAAAATGTGTGTGTCTTCTTATAGTGATAAAAGGGAAAGATTCATCTCATGAAAAAAAAAATCATAATTATTTGATGCAAAATGAAGAGTTGAACAATTCTTTTATTATTTAGGCTTTGGATATTACAGAGCTCAGGCTCCAGCTGGCAGAATATAAAAGAGTGGGTTTATGTTTTGTTTTGTGCCATTGCAGATCCTGAGTTATCTATGAGAGATTCTGGGTATGGGTAACAGGATTGGGCAGCCATTTTTGGAAAGCAGGAGGATCCACTTGGACTCAAGTCCTGTAACTGATTATTTTCGGCACTTGTACCACCAGGCTATAACAGATGTTTGGTCTTTTGGAAGCAGTGTGAGTAGTCAAATATCTTCACTCTTGGGGGAAAGACATCTGGGGATGTTAGTACAAAAAAAAACCCCAAAAACAACAAAACAAACAAAACCCCCCCCAACCCAATAACAACAACAACAACAAACCCCAACCCAAAAAAAACCCACTAAAATACAACAGCCAAAATAGCAAAGAGGTGGTCCGTGTCAGAGTTGTTTCTGTGACACAGCTAAAATCTTCCAAATTTCAAGATTGGTTGATGAATTAGGAATGCCAGGATATTTTTTTCTGAGAAGGCAGCCAAACTTAGCACCTTGCCTACAAAATCAGCAGAATCCCAAGGGATTGGTGCAGGTTCGGCATTTCCTTTAAAAAAAAGAAAAAAAAAAGTCTTCTAGAAAGAAGAGTATAAATGACCTATGACATACACAAACATTTTGTCTACACAACCACAAGGGCTGCGTCGTTTGACTTGTTTGTCATAAAAGCCACAGAAGATCCAAGCACTTGGATTTATGCAATAGCTATTTGGTTTTTCTCTTTCACGTTCAACAATTCAATAGAAGGAAGAAATGCCTTCAACAGCCATTCGTAAGTAATGACGATTACTGGCCTCCTACGAGCCTGATGAAGTCCAGAAAATCCATCATTGACTGATGCTTTCCCTGTGCAAAATCGGATTTTTGTATTTTGCTAATCCCCGGTTACAATCTGTGTCCTGCTCTTTGTGATGCACCCTGCAATCAGAATCCAGGCAGCCCAGATGTAACCCAGGACATTAATATAAAATCCTGACGTTGGAAACCAAGCATTTATTGGCATAAATCTTAAATACGGGAGGGAGGTGTTTACTGTGCAGAAACTTTGGGATTTGTCTGAACAATTCCGTTTCCTTGGGCAGAGGAGTACAAGGAGTTTTCACAGGCAAAGCGGCAAACTGGAAGTGGCCCGGAGCTGACACGCTGGAGCACTCACTGCCTGAGCTGGATAGTTTTCCTGCTCTGAGGAGCAGGACGAGCTTGTAGGAGATGCTCCAGTACATCCTTTGGATCTTTTTCTTGGCCACAATGAAGGCGAGAGCGGAGCTGCCATTCATTGCAGAAAACAATGCGGCTATGATGGTGAACTGGTAAGGAAAAGTGTGTCTTTACTCTTTAACGGGAGATAGAGTACTCATTCTTTTTCTGCAGAAGGGACCGCTCTGTCTACATGCTTCTCTTGACTTAAGGTATCTTTGCTTTAGCAGCAGCTTCACGTCTCCTGAAAGGGGCAAGGGAGGGGATGAAGGTCTATAGGATAGCGATGGCAGTTGTGTTTAGTGGCTGCCCGTGGCAAACCTTCCCTCAGTTTGTATCTTGTTTAGAGCATAAGCAGCAAGCTCAGATGCCCCCTCTTTATTTGCCAGTTGGAGCACAAAGCTTTACACATCTTTATGTTTCGGTCCAGCTAACTTTGTGTGCAAGTGTATGTGTACCTCTTCACATCTCCTACATTTCCTGCAGATAGTAACAGGTTCCTAATTCAAGCTGTACTTTGTACTTTACAACTCTGCCTATCAGATTTCACCAGGGATACAATGCATCACCAGCAGACTCGGTTGGGCTTTTGTCGCAGGAATTGTTTCCTGCCGTGTTGTTACATGTTGCCCCTTTCCCCAACCCAAGCCCCCTGCAATCAGTGGCGGTGGAAATCCCCCTTCCCTTTATAGCACGCTATTTCATTTCCCCCTCTTCCCCGCCCCGCTGGATGCCACTAATGCTCTCTAGTCGAGTGCATTGTGTAACCTGGTTAAGCCCCGGTCCTACTGAGCGCACGTGATCCCTGTCCCGGTCCCGACCCCCCCGCCACCAATGCACACCCAGGGCTGCCCTTGCGTGGGAGCCTTAAGAAGCATGGGGGCAAGGCTCACGTGGATGCTCGGCCTCGGATTAAAGCTTCTTTGCCTCTCTAATGCTGCCACATCTGGCGCCTCCGCTCGCAGCCTCGGAGGGAATGGGAATCCTCGGGGTTTGCACCTCCTCCGCGGCCACGTGGTCCCGCGGCCACGCTGCACAACCACGCCACAGCCCCCACCTGACCCTCCACTCCCTATTCATTTCACTCCTCCCCCTTACCCCTCGTTCGCCTCCCTTCCCCCCGCCCCTCTCACCTCCCTCCCCTCGCGAGGTTTCATCAGGCAATCATTTTAAACCGATGATTGAAACGGATCAAATTCGTGGGTGGTGTTTGCCTCCCAGGGTGGTTCCTCCCACGGGAAAATAAGCCCAGCAATAGCGCTGGCAGCCTCTGCAAAGGCGATCGCCAAGAAGCTGTGTGCAGCTTCTCTGGCACTCCTGTAAATAGTAGGGCTTGGATGCATCTTTAGCAACAGACTTGCAATGTACCTAAGAGCCAGCATATAAACCCTCTCAATGTCTAAGTGTCTCTGCTAAGTGGCCATGAACCTGCATAGGATCTCCCTAGCACTCCACATCCCACAGATACTTCTCTAGCCTTGCTGCAAAATAACCAGAGCTTGTGGATCTCACCTCCTGCTCCAGCTGTGAGCAATCACGACATGGAAATATTCTCCATACCTGTACTGGTACTGATGTTTTCAGTTCCTACAGTTTGTCCCATCAGGTGGTACTGGTTAAGTCGTGAGCCATCTTCAGCCACCACCACAGACGTTGTGGTACTGTTAGTCCATACATAGATCACTTCAGAGTTGGGGTAGGCATCTGCCAACAGGTGGGAAAAAAGATGGCGATGAGTAAAAATCACTGTGTATTATTTTAGTGGATCTTTAAATTATAACAGTGGGGAGAGAAGAATGGAGGAGTGAGAGTGAATGGAGAAAAACAAATAAAGATGATATAATCATGGTCCCATATGCCCAGCTCAAAAAATATTAGGCTGAATCCTTCCAATGTAAGAGAGGTGTGGGAAGGTTTGTGAACAGTGGAGGTATAAATATAATCCATCACAACCACTCAATTTGTGAAAGAGCTGCTCAGACCTGTACTCACCTAGCTGGTGGCTCCCAAACCCCAGCAAGCGGCAAAAGGCATTTTGCTGAAGCTCCCCCTCAAAACGGCTCAGGCACCTTGAGCGCCCAGACAACAGGGACCTTCTGTGTCTTGCCACGTCTCCAGTATAAAATTCTAAAGGAATTATAAGTGTGCAAATGCAGGAAATGGTATGTATGCACTGAATTTGGAATATGTATGTGTTGGTGAGGGGGTAGGTCTTGCATGAAGGCGATGGCTGTAGATAAAGTAAGCTGGAATATATCTGCCTGTACTTGTAATGCTGAAGAGCCAACACAGGATTCAGGGGTGAGAATGCATGAAGGAGAGCGGGAATGGGGTGGGTGGAGCGGGGAGCTGTTCGTGCATAGCAGAGCAAACAGGTTGTGCTGTGAAAACACCTGCACAACTAGAGATGCGAATGTGAATTCTCTCACGGTCATTTAGAAGTCCTAGGAATTAAAGGGGGTGGCAGTACTGCCAACTCATTTGTTCCTCTATAATGCTGTTGTAACTTTTCACACCTTAACACCTAGAGTGATTATAGTTTTATAATAGAATCTCAATTTTCTTTTAGAAAGACAGTCAATGCTTTAGTTTTTAAGCCTTCTCTGCAGATAGTCTCAAAAAATCCAGGAACTGATTATACGTTTAAATGTATTTTATTTAATATAAGTAACTCTCACACTTTTTAGAACACGTAAAAAGCTTGCAAATCGCAAGAGTTAGAGTCCATTGTACTAAAACTCTAGAAAGCAGGCAAGGCTTACTCTCTGAATACAAGATGAAAAACAGGTAGGCTTGGAAGTGGCCTGCAGTCGAATACTAATATCTCACTTTCTTTAACTTGGAAGTTGGGAGTGCATAATGTTTCTTTCTGGAAAAACCTGACATCCTAGTTAAGGGCACAATACATGGTGGTTTCCTAAATAAGGGCTTCAGAGTCAAGGACAAGAGGTCAGCTTGAAGGATCATGTGTACTGGCTCCGTCAGACTGCATGTTTTTTTTGCTAGAGCAAGTAAGCTGTCTTGGAAAGCTGCAGCTCTATGGAGGACTTATAAAAAATTCACAGTCGGTCAGTGTGAGCTTCTGAAGCACTGCAAGGGCCAGACATATGGTAATATTATCCCTGGATCCATACAATGGAATGTCAAGCAGAAAATGGGAAGTGATCCCAGTTCAGACTAAGAGCAGGAGCTTGAATGAGGAATCAGGTAGCAGGGAATAAAGCATCACATTGTTTCCACTGTTATTAATGTTACTGTGTCATACGTAGGAGGCAGGACGCTAGGCTAGATACACTTTGGTCTGACTGTTTATGGCTATTCATCCACACCTCAGAAAATACACAGAAATAATGAGGACAGAGGGGGGAAGATAGTTTAAAAGGGGGTTACAAGTATGTCCAAGGACTGGAAAATAAGGCATGATTTGAAACTTAAGCAGCTCAACTTATTCAACTCACTAACAAGAAGCTGAGTTGTGGCTCAAGCTCTGAGTATAGATACTTGCATACAGAAATCTAAAACCAGGATGAATCTCTTGTACTACTGACAAAAGGTGCCTGAAAGATGGTTCCAGGCAGATTCAGATGAGGAACAGGGCAGAATTTCCTAACTGGGTGAGCGGTAGGTGATTATACAGTGGATAACCTTCTGAGAAAAAAAATTATGGACTACTGTCACTAGGAAGATAATGATGAGCTGAAATAATTTTTGTCACATATTTGACAGTTGTTGCTGTATGCAGGGATGGAGCTGATCTAGGGTTTGGAAGCTGTAAATCTACAAATCCTTCAACCCTTGTTAACCATACAGGACTGCCCACGTGCCTTCCTTATGCTTGTATTTGTAGCTCTGCAGTAAAATTATTGTAATTACATGTCACGATCAGCTTTAAAAGGCTAAGAAGGAATGTCTTCCCTATTTCAAAATATTTGCATCACAAAAAGTGATGGTATTTTATCTTCCCTTTAGAGCTGAGATGCTTTATCTCGAAATTATTACAAGCTCACAACATATGGTAAATAATTTCCAAGCCAGATCTGGAGAAGTCAAGTAGGAGGAGTTGGGTCCATTTAAAAATGTGATGCAGAAAGCCCTTCTTTTTTAAATGATTATCAGGTATATGATGTTCATGTGCTGATATCCCCAGCAAATATGGGATTTATTTAGGCAGTTTGGGATTGCAATTTCCTATGCAAAACCCCCAGCACTTGACTTTTTTTCTGGGATGATACAGAAGTATGCCTCCCTGTTTCTGCAAACATCACAGACACTGGGATACTTGTGTTTGTCCTGTTTTCTGATGATGACACACATTAATTCATCCTGACTAGGATGAACCAAATTCCACCGAAATTGTGACCAGACAGGAACATAGGCCTCTAAAGCTTAATGAGTATTCACATGTTTTGGTTCTCTGCTCTGCCTAGTCTGGAAGGGTCCTAAAATAAATCAGTGCCTCTGCTTTGAATTGCAACCTTTACTGGTTACTTATACACAGTATGTATGCACATACATACCAGTATTTATGAACCAGGGTTGGAGACTCCTACTGTGGAAAAGTCCAGTGACTCCTCTTGTAAAAAAATATCAGCAATTCAGACAGAGGCCAGAAGGTTCCAAAATTCCATCCAGATCTCACAGGTGGGCCCAAGCAATACTTCATGAGGCTGTTTTCTTTCAAAACTATGCCAGGGAAGGGAGACTGCCCATCCCAGGCCTCCTGGTGAGAAGAGAGACCACTCAGGCAGACAAGAGCACAGGATGAGGCCAGTCCCTGCACAGGAGGAAGACTCTAGCCCATAGATCCTTTCTCACAGGAAAAAGGTCTCATAGTCTCACCTATTGCAAGACTGCAAGACAGAGATCTGCACATTGCTTGGCCAGGAGTAGTGTGTCTATGGAAGAAGGGAGAACAGGCCAGCTAAAAGAGATTCTTGTGCAAGGACAGGATGGTTTATAGCCAGGGCTTTAAGACACAAGAGGGTAACAGATGTGTTTCTGTGGAGCCCAACGCAAACCAATGCAACCTGCAGTGATTTTACCTCCTCAGAAGTCTTTCACATTAGGAATAGCAAGAATTTACCCCAGTCTGGAGATATTCTGTTGTAATGTATCACATATATGGCATAATCCTCATCTATTTTTCACAGAAATATAAGAAAACATGTTCTGTGTTTTAAGAAGCTCTAATATAAACTTTTTGTACTTAGTGCCTCCTTCCCTTACTATAGGCCAAATTCTAAGAGGAAAAACCAAACCCATGCACCTTGGTGTGGCAGCTGAACTACTATCTCTTCTGGTCATCTAGATAAGAGACATAAGCTTGTGTACTTTTAGCAGGTAGTTGTCTTCTTACTGCAAACCTGCTCCCCTGTCTTCCCAGAAGCCTCAATTATCCCAATTATCCCAAACTTGACAACCAGAAGCTCCAGATCTGCTGCTGATAACCCCAGCAGTATAACAAGACCCAGTCATATCAAAAGCTGAAAGTGTGGCTGTAGCCTAGAATAATGTTATTTTGCTATTGGGGTAGGAGAGGTGCTAATGGAAAGATGGTATCATTCACTGCTATACCAAATAGTGTGAAGACCCCCTCCCACTTAAACAAAGCTTCCAGTACTTTGCCTACTATCGATGCTTGCTGAAGAACCAAAGAACTTCAGCTCATGCTGTGTAAAATGAAAAAAACGTTTACTGATGATAAGGAAATATTGCCCTCATCTCCTGTACATGGCACACAGGGTGCTGACGTCTCCCAAAGAGTGATAGGAAAATACAGCAGTGGCTCTGGGATAGCAACCTGAGACAATGATATCGGTAATAAATGTTGTAAAAGCAAACTCAAATTCAAAGCCACTGAAAATACAAGAGAGACTGCTTGGTGTTTATTCAGCTTTAGGCAACTGAGCATTTTCTGGATTTATGAATCCAAATAATTAATTTGGTGTTCTTTGCAATCATTTTGCTGGCATGGCAAAGAAAGGAGGAAGCCTCATTAAACTATTCTTTCTCTCCTAAGCTCACTCTTTCAAAAAGAAAAAAAAAAAGTAGCAGTTGAGATGAACAGCTAAAATTACAGAAAAGTATAGTGTTATTAAATGTGAGAAAGTGACAACAGACATTTATTTCTAGTGGACAGTTGATAAATGGCTGCAGGCTTATCACCTACCAGAATGATGAAAGAAGAAATTTCTTCTCATATCTACTTATTGATGAGCAGATCTGTTTTTCTACATTCTAGCATCCAACACACACCACACAATATAAAAATGGTAAAGATGTCCCTTGCTCTTTTCCCACACTCTTCCTGCTCCTGTAGGTCTGGCAAGGAAGGCATGACATGGTCTTTTTATGCCAGTGAAGAGTGGGCAAGGGAGTGTCCACAGCCAAAGAGAGAAAATACATTAAGAAAAAGCCTAGCAAAGCAGAGCAGTTAGTTGGTAAGAGCTGGAGGATCCCTGCCATTTGCCTTGGCATTGAGGAGTGACCTGTTTTCCCTGTTCTCATTTGCAAACAAAACTGTGTGAGCAGTGTAGCATCCTCCCTTTAATTCAAAAAGCAATGCAACAGCAGGGAGTGTTCTCCTGCTGTCTCCACCATAGGGCAGTGGTGGCAGCTGTGGCTACTAACAGACACTCTTCTTCTCGCCCTTCTTTCTCCTCCATATTTGAAATAAATTCCAGGAGGCAAAGAAAAAAGGGGGGAGGGGGGTGGGGAGAGGTGGTGAGAGGAAGGGGGATGGGAAAAGTGTTTCTCAGAACCTTAAGTCAAATAAACCTAAATGTGGATGGATGAACACAAACTTTGAGTCTATGGGAATCAGATGTATTTCTAGGACTGATTTTTTTTTTATTAAGCTATAACCCACAAAGAACATCACCACCGGTATCTGCCAATAAGTTTTCATATCTACATTACAGGGCATAAACTAGTTTAGTAAAAAAGAATCCCTCTCCAAAGCACCCTCTAAACACTTTGACAGACCTCTTGGAAGCCATAAAGCAGTGACTGCATAATTAAGGCAACCTCTGTGTATGGGTGCCCACCTGGCATGCTTGAGCTTTGTCCTGCAGTTAAACAGACCATTTATCCACAAGCCATGGCTGAAACTTTTCTTTCAGAATTATGCTAACTGGAGGCTGAATTAACTTAAAGACTGGAAAGATGACTTTTGGCTTGTCTTCTGTTTTATTTATTACAATTGTGCAGTTACATTCCAAGCCTTTATCATCATGACATTTAGTACACGCCACAAGGATCATCAGACTGCCTAATGTTGGGAGTGTTGATAATCCCTGTCAAAGCCTGTTGATTGGGAAAGATGTGCATAAATTGTCAGCTTTTTTAGAAACTCTAATTACAATCTGAATAGACACACAAATATCTATCTTATCTAACCATTAGTGTATTTGACTGACTTAGAGGCCGTTATGTAACTCAATCGTGATCCAGACTTACATCCTTTCAAAGACTCCTGCAGGCAGCAAAACAGCACTGCTACTAAGCCATCATGTACCAGCCTGAATGCTAAGAGTCAGGCTGTGTTTCTTGTGGTTTGTAGCCCATTACAAAGCATCTGTCAAACAGTTGTGCCTATGTGACTCAGGCCAGATTTCAGCTCTGTAATTGGAATTTCCCATTAAATTGAGTTTATAAGAATGAATCAATGTACAAATGAGATCACTCTATAGGGACAAGTGGAAAACAGATCAAGTAAAAATGTAATTTTAAATATAAAAATAATAAGATGTGGTATAAATATGCATGCTCTAGATGTAGGGGGAAATAGCTTTTTTTAACAGCACGTTTTTTTATGTAAAATAGCATTTTCAACACTAAGAGAAATGTATTCACGTATTAAATTATTAAGAGCCTAAAATAAAAACTTTGTCATAGTGTGATGAATTCTGCAGTTCCTGGGAGAATATTAGGGTTGTGGAAAATACTTTAGGGACCTGAAATCATCAGAATTAAGACAGATCATTGAAACTGGCATGAGTTTACAGCATGCATGATTTTAAATACGTCACAGACAAGAAGTGTAATGTGTACAAATACATGGACTACAAATTCACATAACAGAGTCACAGAACGGTTGGGGCTGGTGGGTACCTCTGGAAATCAAGTCCCACACCCTGCTCAAGCAGGGGCACCAAAGGCAGGTTTTCCAGAACCACGTCAAGTCAGGTTTTGAATATCTCCACAACATTCAAATCTCTCTAGCCAATCCGTTCCAGTATTCAGTCACCCTCACCGTAAAAGCATGTTTTCTTCTGTTCAGATGAAATTTAATCTTTTTTAATTTATGACCACTGTCTCTTATTCTGCCAGTGGGCACAACTGAGCAAAGCCCAGCTCTCTCTTCTTCATCCCCCTATCCCCACCTTCCCAATCCCAACCCCCATATTTATACAGATGGATTAGGACCCTCTGAGCCTTCCCTTCTGCAGGCTTAACAGTCTCTTGGTCTCTCCTCATAGCAGAGATGCTCTGGTCCTTCAGTGACCATTGTGGCCCTGCACTGGACTCTCTCCACAAAGTCTGTACTTTATTTCCACTGGGAAGGTTAGAATGGGACACTATTCCAGTTGTGAGTAGAAATTAAATTAATGAAACCTTTTTGGAATGACACAGTATCATCTACATCCAACAGCAGAGGACATCCAAGGAGGAAATTACTCATGAACTTGGAACAATTCTTGTATGAAAACTGATGACATAGACTATAGGACACCAGTGGCTGTGAAATGGGCAGTAGGCAGTTCAGTCACACTAAAGTGATACTTTCTGTCCTTCATAAATTTAAAATAAATATAAAATTTGGTTAAAAAGTAGTACTTTATATATTTTCCTGATACACAGTTTTATTTGATCTTCTTGTCACATTCTGCGGGGAATAGAATAGGATGTTCTGAAAAATGTGCCAGACAGGTCTTGAGAGACTTCATTACTAAGCAACACTAATATACTCTACTGATCATTGCTAAAAAAAAAAAATAAAAAAAAATAAAGCCTTAAGTTAGATCAAAATTACTCTGTTTCAGAATGTAATTTATAAGTCATCTCAGGAAGAGGTGGGAATAAAAATATGACAGAAGTGTCTATGGCTTGGAAATGAAATGGAAGCACAGACTGTACCCACAAGATGGTGAACCACACAGAATTGAAGATGTCTGTGAAATTCATTTCGAGACACATACTTTTGGAAAAGCCATTTTCTTTGGCCTTTATAAGCAAGGAACAGCTGGAAGGTCCTGAGTAATTTTAGAAGTTTCAGTTCAGGGGAGAAAAGTCTAAACATGACCCGACTTGAAGGTCAAAAATATAAAGCAAAGGAAAAAATAGCCCAAAACCCTTACGATTTTTTACTGAAAGTAACTGCGATTTTGGAGATGTGATTCATGATTAGCATAGGCAAGTCTGATGACTGCTTTAATACAATAAATTGACTATTTGCAAGTTTGTACACTGAATCACAGTCATATTGATGATGCATGTAATGAACAGTTGTCCTGATAATTCAGTCAGACATAACTCCTTCACAGGAGGGTCTTCCACCATTTAAGAAGAGACCTGAGCTAGGAGCTGTGCAGAGTAATACAGAATGTTTTCTAAGGATGACTGTGAAGACAGTGCAGCAATTTGAGGGATGCCTCTGAAAGAGGTGTCCATATTTGCCACCATTCAGGCAGTATGACCAGTGAGTGTATCCTGCTTGCCCATGGGGCCACAGGGGAGCAATCAGAGGGGTGCATCTATTTCCCAACCACTGGGGTCAAAACTGGGAGTGACTATTTGCTATAAAATCTGACATCCAGGCATTAAAAACTAGGCATGGCACACTGAATTGAGAATTGAGCTGTGTGTCCCAGGATAGCACGGCGCCACTCAGAAAAAAGAGAAAAAAACTCCAGCAAACAAATGTTTTTTCATAGGGCAGCCTGCAGCATGCCAAATAGCAAAAAGACATGTCTGTAGACAACTAAGCTCTGCCCCCTGTCATTGTGGATGCCTGCCAGAAGCCGACTGAAAGGGGTGGCTAAACAGGGGGGACTGTTACACATCCAGTGCTCCAAGGTACCAGCAGCACCAGGTCATCTTCTCCAAATCCCTGATCTTATCTAAGAGCTGACATTAGGGAGCAAGTCATATCTTCCTTCTTTTGTCTCTTTCCATTTCTTCCTCTCACTGCAGTTGTTATTTACAACACAACTTCTTGCTTTATTTTCAAGTTCAGTGGTACCTGTCTCAACCTAGAACTAACCTGAAAATTGATTTTACATCACCATTTAATGGTGCCTACGTGACTGCTTTTCATATGGAACATGTCAAAACGTGTCTGGTGTTCCAGCCTCTGATGCTTCTTTTTTTTTTCTGTTATGGCTGGTATAAATATCTGCTGTAAGAGGACTAGAGCAACAGAACAGTAGGATATGCTGGGATGATATTTAAAATGCTAAGTATGCTGGGACATTTCTAACCTTATGTAGGTCTTTCTAGGCCAGGCATATGGTAATACCAAATCAGTTGGCCAGTTTAGTGCTGTACTAACATTTAATGAACTTTGAATTTACAATCATAATATTAGGCAGTTATATTAACTGCTTCATTAGGAAAAACAGCATGGTCATGAGAAAGATGTTAAGAAACTTAATTTACTTTTTGCAAAGCAAACAAAAGTATCCTCCAAAGTGTGGCTGACACCATTACTCACTTTGCATAGTACCTTTACTCTCTAAGCAACTTTGGTTGCAGTGGTACATTAATTTTGCAAGCTGCCTTTTAATATCAGCAAAGCTAATGTGATGAGCTCTTCAGGAGTGTCACTGGTTTTTCTTTTGAGAGATGTGGAGTAAATTTTAGAAAATACTCTATTTGATGTTATTGTGGAAAGTACCTTCTCAAACATTATATTTTTGGCCACATTTAACATCCTAGAATGAAACTCTGACCTCACTACAATCTACAGACATTCTTCCCACCCACTTGAGTGGCACCAAGAACTCAACCATCATAATTAGCATATCTGCTGAGCTTGCCATTCAAAGCACCGTCATTTATAAATCAGTATGGCCTGAAACCAGCTGGGAGTGATTGGAACTACTTGCAGAGCTGAATATATACCTTTGTTTCTGAATCCAGACCCTTAATGAAGACATTTACAAATCTCAAAAGTACTGATACATTAGTAACACTGTGAGAATGTATAACCCATAGGTATGTAGAGATAGAAGGCTGAAATATTATTTTTATAACTTTAATACTGCTTTGAGATTGCAATCACAAGAACTTATTCCCTATGCCAATGGTGCAGTCATCTATCTAAAACTCAGAAGATGGATTATTGGCTCCTGCCGTGGGATGCACTTCAACCCTGTATTTCAGAGAAGGGGATAAAATCTCCCAAGGTCATCAGTTCAAACTGCCCAACCACAGTGATGGCTCCACAAGGAGCCTCTCTTAGGTGAACTGCTGCTGTTCAGAGGCACTGTCATTTCACCTGCTCTGAGCTACAGTACTCAGGCACACATCCCCTTTTCGGGAACTGTCCCCTCCCAGTCACAGAGACACAGATTCTAAGGTGCTCACAATCTTCTCTGTGCACAAATAAAACATCTCCTTATTTACAGCCACCAGCTGTAAATCTCCTCCTAAAATAGGAGGAGATTAACCTGAGCCTAAAAATACCTACTTCTCTTCCCTAAGAGGGTGACAGCAATCAGCTCAGCTGTATATATTTACGGAGATATAAATTTAGGAGGGAGGAATCCCAGCTTTGCTGACAGATTTATCGCTGGAATGTTTTCAGCAAAATGGTTAGCTGCTAGCAGAGACTGACCATGAGGAGATTTTCAGTGGAGATGATGGGCAAGGGGGAAAAAATAGAAGGCTTATAAGACTTTCCCTCTTCCCACTCCTCCCTCCTTCTCATTTCTTCATGGGGGATATGAACTAACTATTTCCTTTGAAGAAGCTTGCTGGGCTGGGACTGCAGCAGTGCTAGATGACAGTTTGGACTAACTTGGCTCTTTGTGTATGAGAGGAGGCTAATTTAGAGGGGGGACTTGCTTGCCCTCCAGAGACTGAGGTGTCATAAAGAAGCTGCCAGACTAGAAACTGAAATCCAAGTTTGAGCAGTGTCTTGGAGCTTTTTTCCTCCCTCCAAAACCCTAGGCAAGTAATTTTGTCATTAATGTACTGCAGTAGCACTGGGAGGCTCTAATTGAACCTAGGGACCCATAACGACAGAGGCAATAAAAGCAGGTAATGAACCGCTCTATCTTAGCTCAGAGGAGACTGTAATTGCTCTTTGCCTCCTTTATCCCCACCTACAAAATGCAGACAGCAGAGACCTACCAAGCTCACACCAGCATCACGAGAATCATTCCAGAAACGTTTATGAAATGCTTATGAGCCACGAAAACAGCCACCTTATAAAAAAAAAAACAAAAAACCTGGCTTGTACAGCAGTGGAGCAGTATTTACCCACTTGTCATATTTACAAATATCCCATTTGCCCGTGGTATAAACCCGTGACCCATGGCTGGCAACCATAAGCCCTGGTGCTGCTTTTCGGGACATTGTGAGCCCAGCAACGTCTTTGCAGGTTTGCACTCAAGGGCCATTTGAAAGCTTAAGCACAGAGTCTCCGCATGTTGTTTTCTACTACTGACAACTCAAATTGAATCCCCCTTGCCCTGTAATCAGGAAGTTGTGCAGCCTTTAAATTTAGGCTGAAATCTCCAGAGTGAGAAATGCATGCTGATGTTTCTACCATCAGCAAAGCACCCCGGATCTCCACGCTGCTCCACCACAATCCTGTCTAGACCTCTTTCATGTGACACAAAAACCCCACTGCTGATCTCCACACCAACTCCTCCCCTTGCCTGAAACTTTGTTTCCCTGCACTCAAAAATGCCACCAGTCAAGCTTTTCTCCCACAAAAGCCTGACGTATGTGGGCCACCTTGTGATGAGGAGGCTGCTCCCAGGGCAGACAGCTGCTCCAGGGGTTCTCTGCAGCTGCTACAAAAGCCACCGCCAGCACCCCCAGAATGCATTCCTTACTGATACAAAACCCGAGATTCATTAAGGATGACCCGACCTGTGCTGGGGCTGCTCTAGGGAGGGAGCCAAGCCCTCCCCTGCTGCAGGTCGGCAGAATTTGCAGCCTGGGGTTAGCGCTGGCTGCAAGACAAATGGGGAAGACAAGAGCTTCTTCGGATCACATAGCAAATGTCCTGGGTGAGCAGTTGTTCTTTCTGACTCCTTTTTTCAGTCTGTTATGAACCTAAGTGGGGAAAAAACTCTCTGCCTACTGTAAGCAGAGGGTGAGCGGAAGTAAGAGGTGACTGACCCAGAGCCAGGCATTATTCCACAGGGAAGCCATCACACAAGTCCGGGGAATGGGCTGCAGTAAATGCTGCTCTTTTAATGATGTACTGTTAAAGTTATCTCAATGCAAGCAGTAACCATGTATACATGACAAAGTCTTTGAAAAGTTAAATAGCAACAGTGACTGCAATTGCTTAAAGAGTATACTAGCACAGTTTCTCAAGCCTTCTATGAAGTCTTGAATGTGTGTCTCTGTAACAGACAATGAAAAACTATGTGAACATTTTAGGGAGCTTTTAAAATGGGCACCTTTCCCTTTTATCGTAATAAAAAGTATCATTTATATGGAAAACCTACCAGACAAGTGAGAATTTACAGTCATCCTTATTTTAAGTTCTGACGCTGGCTGGAGTCCCATAACAACAGCTGCTGCAGAAACCCACATCATGCAGTCCAGGTCCAGAACCCTATGTTTTCATTTCTAAGTAGATTCCTGTTAAGAAAGCTTCTTAGATCTCTGCAATACTTGAATATTTTCTTTTATGCAACATTCTTGATGAATCTCCTGCCCTTTGGGAGTTCTGGGCTGCATTGCTCCACCTTGATGTGGAACTCAATGGAAGGATGAAGCTACTGGCAGCGCAGACTGCCCAAAATACTGGACTAGAAGAGGTTATATATCTGAGATGACTACAGGCTATGTTACAACATCTGTGAGAAGGCTGAAGTATCTGTTGTTACAACCCGCTGAACTGAAAGCTGAAGAAACTGCACAGCTCATATAAGATGCTTGCAGCAATGGTAGAGTTGTCTCTTTAGTAAAGACCCTACTGACTGTTTCATTAAGATCCTTTCAAAAATGGGACTTCCAGCAGAAATAGCAAAAAATAGTCCCTAGGAGAGATACCAAAGCTCACCACCAAAATCAAAACCTAACTAATCTACAGCAGTGACTGTTTCTTCAGAACAAAGTATGGTTTTGTATGAGAAAAATGGATGTCTAAGTTACTCTGACTAGGATACCATATACTTATCTATTTCTGAGCTAGCATTACAGAAGAAAAGGAACTTCTAAAATATTATTCCTCTTATCCTTAGGCAGGTATCAAATATAGTTCTAATGAACCTCACTGCAGAAGTACTTCCTTTCTCTCAGTAGCCATAAAGGAACTCCAGACAACTCACTGGGGCATATTTGTCTATCTGAAATTCTCACAGATCCATTCTGTCTACTCCCTAAGGCTTTACTCTCAATGCAGGGCTTTTGATATGGCCCAAATCACTGTGTTCATTCTGCACTATAGCATTTAATTTTTTAAATAACACAGTCCCACAACAAGTCATGTGACTATGATTCCAAGGAAACTGGAGGCAAATAACAGCAATGCCATTAGGTATTTTTCACCTCCTCCATTCATTCTAAAGGTTGTATGGAAAATTAGTTCAGGCTAGATGCCTGTGCTTTACTAGCTAGCTAGTAAAATTACTTAAGTAAAACTACAGTGATGGTTCAAGCTAGTTGTCTAGACTGCCTTTCTGATGCTGCCACAAGCATCTCTCATTGTGTCTGGAGATCTAGCTTCTAAACAGATAAAAGTTAGGGGAAAAATATTCCAACTAAAGTGGTAGCTGGTAGCTGGTGGTAATATGGGGTTCGAAGAGGGACAAGAAAAATATAAGTAAAAATCATCAGAGACATTTTGTTTAAATACTGGTTTTTTTGAAAAATTTCTCAGCAGCTGCAGGTGAATGGACAGTTTGTGAACAGTGAGTGCCTTAATGTTCAGTGCTGCAAAAAAATCCTGGAATACTGGTGAAGTTACTGTCTACTAATTACTCTCCCTTCTTAGAGGAAAATGATTTGAGCATGCCTCCTGCTACAGACATAGCCTGTGCACTTTCCTTTATCAAAAGTCATACTGTGACTTAGTTTGAGCTGTTAAAAATTAAGATATACGTAAACCATGTTAACCTGCTTTCTCCAGACACTACAAATTGTACCTAGTGCTGTTTCCTCACAAACAATTGTCAAGCTCCCTTGTTGATCAATGGTGCTCAACCTTCACCTTCTTCATGTCTGTCTTAAAATTCATTAGGAATAAACACCAGGCCTTTTTTTTCTCTGTTCATGAGCTTGGGGATCTCATTATTTTCAGAATATTCATTAAACTATCTACTTGCTCTAAAAATAGTAAGGTTTTTTTTTTCTTTTGCTGCTGAGTGACTAGTGGGCGGCTGTTTCATGCATTTGTCCATTCCACAATACAATATTTCATAACTCCATGTACTTTGATACCATGTTTTCAGGAGACAGTTGCCATAAATACACTCCACCTTACAGTATTTGACATTGTCAAAGCACCAGTTAACGTTCACCAACAGCAATTAACTAATTCATCTTCAGGGCAACCCCGTGAGCTAGGTAACACTGACATAATTAACACATGAGTAAAATGAGATTTAGGAGTTAAGTCAGTTGCCCGGGCAGAGGCCTTCATGGTCTAGTGGATTAGACATCTGCCTCTCTAACCAAAGAAGTTGAGTCTAATCCTTTTTCTGACATTGATTTGCTGCGTGACCTTACAGAAAGTCAATTAACTTCTCTGTCTCAGCTGCCCTAGAGATAATGATGCTTACCTACCTGGTGACACATGGACATTTTGAAACTGTACTAAATGATACTCTTAATGTATTCTTAGGGGCTATCAGTGGAAGAGGTGAAACATTAAAGCTGGGAAGCTTTAATGTCCTTGCTATTTTATCTAATTCCTCCTCCCTACACCAGAAATAGCTTGGGGGTAAGGACAAATTTCTTAAGCTAAGCTGCTCCTCATGAAACTGAGTCTGGCATCAGGAATCTGCATCAAATCCTGTTTGACAGTGAAGCTATTTAGAATACAGGTCAACACCAGAATTACAATGTAAAGTTTATCTTAAACTTGGTCATGGAAGAAAGCAGCATCCTTCCCATGCTACCACAAGGTAATGAGCAGACTGTCACAGCCATCCCCACTGAGTACCTCTGATTCAAAGGGAGTGGAGCCTGCTGCCGAGACCCCAGAGCCTGTGCTCTTGCACTGTCCCCAGTTCCCTCTAAATTAGACTTCTGTAAGATAATTTCTACAGATGTCCTGGTCTAGCAGGGATGGAAGCCACAAAGACAAGTATCAACATACATACATCTCCTGGAGCAGACCCACCTCATCTTGCCATCTCTGAGCTGTGGGGCATTGTACTTAAGAGAAGGACAACTAAAACCTGCTCTGTTCATGACAAGCCATCCTTGAACTTCTGTCCTTTTCATGATGTGCCATAGAGCATTGAAAAATACTACTGTAGTTGGCACTTGAACTGCCCAGCAGGTCTCTAGGCTGGTGGTGTGCACAGGCAACTTTATATCCCTTTTTGTGTATTTGACCTTTCTTTTAACTATTTCTACAAAATATTCTTTTGCTCCATATAATGTTTTCTAGGCCTGTAAAATCTTCCACGACTCTAATACAGCAAGAAGCCAGTAAAATGGGGCATAAGAACTCAACATTTACCTTTATTTCTGCAAGCAAGATTAATATTCCTTCTCTTTAATAATGAAGGAACCATCAGGCACTTTTTGCCTTTTGCTTGCTGAGTTACAGCAAGCATGGTGAACGCTCATGCAGCCAGAAGATTAATAACCTGTTCCTGCTTCTTCTGCAGCACTGATCACTTCTCAGCATCCTTTCTGCTGCTGATCTGCCCTTGTGCCAGCTGTTTTGTTTTGTTGCCTGGCTTTCTTCACCCTCAGACTGCTTAACACTAGTCTCTTCTCAACACCCCCAGCTCCACTGATAATGTGTTTAACATTTATTTTGATGCTATTCCTTGAGGCTTTTCAAAATCCTTCTTGGAAAAAAGACCAATAAATAGAAACCCTTTGGGGAAAGATAGGTAGGAAAGCTAAAGCAGAAAGTCTATGTGCTTGTGTATCATACCCCTGTAGGCTTTGTCTTGCTGCAAAACTGGAGATTACTCAGTGCAAACCCATACTGTTCTAAATAGGGAATAAATAGTGTATTCTCCTAAAATACATCTGGGCTAGTTCAATAAACCCTGAATTTTTGGCTGTACTTGTACAAACATCTGCATATTAAATCCCAATAAATTACTACTGAGTTGTCAGGTCAGTAATACAGAAATTCCCAATGCTCAAAGACTGCCTGTGCCTTCCCTACATGTTTACTTACTTCAGAGGCCACTGGTGTGACTACCATAGGCCAAATGACTCTGTGTGTACACACTGTAGAAGATTTTAAAGGTAACTGGTGATAGCTTGTAAAATGTCCTCTAGAATTATATTCTAAGCATGGCAAGGAGCAAAAAGTAAAACTGTATTCACCCATCACATGCCTAAAATGCAACCTTTCAGTGCTAGTTTTGAAACGGATTAAAATTACCTGAGGGCTAGTAAGTGGTTAATGTGTAACACAATTGGCACAAGCAAAACAGATAATTACATTCAGACAGATTACTGAGTACTCCTTCTAAGTATTTGTACCTTATCTTGTAATGTTATCTCATGCACTTGCATGTTTAGTTGGGGTGCTTTTTTTGTGTGTCTTTATTATACAGACACTTAGATCCTGTATCTTTCTTCACCTAATCTACTAATACATTGAAGCATCCATTTAAGGTTGAGCTTCAGATCTCTGCTGCATGAGGTCCTTTATTTAAATACATATATTTTAGTTTTATATTGCATATTTTGCAAGATTTTGATGCCTAAAATCATGGAAGATAGGCACTCAGAACAACATTAGTGGAGATAGACAGAAAAGTGCTTTTATTTAAAAGCTTCTAGGTGCACACCAGAAGTATACATATGCATGGTTCAGTGATGTTACAGCTTTTATAACTTCCAGTAATTAGCATATATGATATCTAAAACCAACCCATAATACCCATTTCCCCTGGTGCTCACCCTCCAAAAGCTCAGAACTGCCCCTTAGAGCCTCTCCAAGGGCTCTGAGCCTTCTCTTGTGTTTTGTCTTCAAACTATCTTGGAGGTGCTTCTTCAAAACACCGTGTCCTTGGTAAAACTCAGAAATGTGTGAGAAAGTGTCCAGGGATCTCTAAAAACCACCTAATATGTGAGCAATCCAGGGAAACCTACATAATTCTAAAAAATTCTAGAAAATTTACAAAATACACTAAAATCTTTAGGCATCAATTTCATAAAATTATGCAATCTCCCAGTTCTGTAGTCTACACTGGCGACAGGTGTGACTTCAACTTTATCTATCAATACAGTAAAGATATACCAAGACGGACAACTTATTTTTCATCTTCTTCTTAATTCTTTCCAGTAGCTTTTGTTTAGCCCTATACACAAACAATTACAGTTGCCTATGAGATGTTTTCCTGTTTTTACGTCTGGAATGAAATGGACGGTTTGCATATATAATTTTTTAAGTTGAGTGTAAAGGTGTATGGATTTATATTGGCTTTGCTGTCAATTAATGCTGCTGAAGTCAGTGAGCACACTTGAACCTACAGTGACCTTTCAAAACACATTCAGATGAAACAGGGTCTACCTGGATTGGAAGAGGGAAGGGAAACCAGTTCATCTGAAGTTTGGCAATTTGGTAATGGTTACTGTAAAACAGTGTTTTTACTTCTTAGTATGAACACTAGAAGACAATGTATAGTCAGTATTAAATCAGGGCAGATACAGATGATAAAGGCAAGGCTTAATCTTGCTAGGATTAGTGACTCTAAATTGATATGACTGAAAAACATAGCACAGTGTTGAAGTTAGGTGGCTCCAGGGCTTAGCAAAATGCCTTGCCCAGTAATTATCAAAAGTTTTCAGATACACTGATTATACCTGGAACCTCTGATTTTATTATCAAAATTAAAAAAGAAAAAAAAAAGAACCAACCAACCAACCAAAAAAAAAGTCTACTGTAATAGCCTCATTTGTACTTTAATTAAGAGCTTTGTTTTTAAATATAACCATCTGATTCCCTGAGGTTATTTTTAAAGTAAGCTTCTGGCAAGGCAGCAGTGTAGTGTGTATACATGTGTATACAACATCATATAACAGGATACAGGACTGGATTTATTAAAGCCAAATGGAAAGATATTTCCTCTTTTAATATTCTAGATCTCCTCTAATATATGTGATGTAGATATTGCACTGCAGCCTGATTCATACCACAATAATTGCACATCAATCTGGTCAGTCCAGTGAAAGCTCAGTTTTACTACAAATGTAAATGTACCAAGTTATCAACTTAGCTGTCTGCATCTGCAACTCCATCTAACAGTGGCAATTACACTTGATGTGGATATATATAAGACATATCGTCCATCAGCTCATCATTTATCATGGGGCATGCAAGCATGAGTTGAAAAGCAGCAGGTACAGATAAAGCATAGTCATGGAGAAGGAGCAGCAGGGTAGCAGCAAGGGGGGCAGGTTGTGGATGCTAATAAGCCGTGTTAAAGGGGGAGGAGGGTGAAAGATCTCTACAAGACATGGCTGAATATGAAAAGGCAGAAAACAAGGCATTTTTCTATTTCTTATTTCAGAAGAGAACTTACAGCTTCCAAATTTTAATGGGCAAGCATGTGCATCCATGGGGAAATCTTCAAGCTGCATGGGACATTCAGCAGAGATGGTCAGTCTGTGGAGAAGTAAAAAGAAAACACATAATTTTTTTAACCTGCACCTTCTCTTTAGGCCCCTCATCTCAATACATGAGTGCTGACACAAGTAAGCTTTTCGTGAAGGCTCCTTGCTCCTGATGAATCACGGCAACCCCCGGTTAAACTGAATGTGAGATAAGCCAGGTGGACCACTGTGTGCATGCCAGAGGCCGTATCTAGGAACCCTGAGACACATGAAATGATTTTCTTTATGTAAGGTGTTCCAATAAGATCATTCCTTCTTATTAGTACATGAAGGAACTCCTCTGATGGATTTCTGCCACATACCTGATACTTTTCTGGTTTCTGTACATACTGCACCTAGACTAGGTATTTGACTCCTGGTTATAGCACTGTTACAGACATAAAGAAGCATTGACTTCATGTAACTATTTAAATATGTAAAAGAAATAATTATAAATAAAAGTATATAACTATTTATAACTATATATAAAGTTATATATCATCAAGGACATATATACATAACTTTATATAGCACTATAGTTAGCTTCTGTGGAAATAACATGATATTGGGGTAGGCCATTTCAGTTCAACACACTGTGAATTACCTGGGCATCTTGTCAGGAAAAAATAACAGGGTCATCTTCCCCAGCATATTGCCTAGGGAAGCAATCCCATCCTAGACTACCTTGCCACTATGTGGAAATACGTGATCTAGACTGGACTTGCACTCCTATAGACATGTCCCATGGCTGTTCTGTATGACTGACTGATCAAGCTGAACACTAAAAGAAGTCTGAGGTAAATTCTCGAGCATTCAATACCAGTGATATCAAATGCATCAAATAAATCAACTATATCAAGAGAGCTTACTTCTAGCACATGTACAATCTGTTTTGTCCATGCCATTTTGATATTTGCAAAATACACACAGTTTGCTCGGGATAGTGAAGATGCAAATCTCATTTTACATTATGAATATCTTAGGGCTTTCTCATTTTATGCTGCTATTCCACCTCAGAGGCACTAGACCAGAGATACCCAAAGCCTCACAGACTACCTGGGGTGACATGAGGCTCTGCTGGAGGGCAGCCTGGTTCCTGAGTAACCTGTTGCCTGGGGAGCAAAAATCTGCAAAGAAATCCACAACACCCTACGACCGGAATGCAAAAGTACACTTTCCTCTCGCAACAGCAACACAGAGCCATACTTCCCAGCTGTATACACACTCACCTCTTCCTACTAGCACCCCAAAGTGCTACAAGAACTTCTATCCAAGGGGATCATAAAGAGTAACAATCTGTCTGTGCACAGATGGCACAGTGTTCAGCCAGTCCGATTCAATACAACACAATGATGCCTTGCTGGGGCACTCCAGTGACAAAGAAAATAAACAGGGGGAAACAGCTCCACTGTCTGCCAACACACAGAAATTCTGGAGCTTTACCAGTACTGGAAATGGCAAAATAAGCACATAAAAATATAATAGTATCATTGGCTAGAGATCATACTCTGATGATAAGCTGGGAAACAGGAAGAGAAAAAGGCAAACTGCACTCAGTAACAGAAAATGCCATATAAAGCAAATAATAAAAAAAAAAATCCAGTTCAGAACAGAGCTAATATACCATTTGGTTAGAACAGACAGGAAGCTTCAATATAGAAAAAAAAAATTACTGAGGCTTAAGATACCTGCCGTTAGGCAAAATTGTCCTTGGGCTTTATTTTTTAAAAGAAATTTTAAGATCACTCAAATACAGAGTTGTCTGAAGTGAAGAGTGCCCTGGGGCATTAAAGCCAGCAAAGCCAGAGTCACCAAAAGTGATGTGTGGATGAATTTAACAAGCCGGTTCTAGTAGCATCCTGCCCAGACCCTGCATCCGTTTCATAAAAATCACTCTAATGGGTACTTGAAAGCAAGGCTACCATCCCTCCAATGCACTGTTGTATTTTCCATGCACTGCAAATTTAATTTTTTGGATAAATTCAGAAACCTTGCTCCAGGAGCCCATAAGAAAGCTGGCATGTTTTACTGCAGCCCATCTCTTGTCTCTTTGGCTACCAACAGCTTAAGCATGTCATTTCAAAGGCTGCAGATTGACAACATTTTAATATACATACTTGTCATCTGCAAACAACCAAGGAGGGGATCCCTATATTCATCTTACAAAGACAATCAGGAAGCGAAGGAAGATTCAGGGCAGAATTATGCATAAGACCTTCTGTTTCATCTGACTGTCTTATGAATTGCATCCTGCTGCCTGCATCTCTGGAAATAACCCTTGTGTATAATGAGAAAGGCTGTAGACATTCATCAACTGTAAATGTGGAAGGGAAGATGAGTTGCACAGAGATTGTGACCTAGTGGAATTTAATTAAGTCCCTCCAGAAATTATTTTTGCCTGTCTTAAATGCAAGGGTAGCAGATAAGTCTGGAGGGCATCTGGCTGCCACTACCTGACTCAGAAGCCCCAAAGACCTTTCTGATGCATGGGTTACTCCTCTGTCCCCCCCTGAATTTCTCATCCAGTAAAAGTCTGCACATTCCTTAAAAGGATGATGCCTGCTGCAGTCTTCTGAGCCTAGCCCAGAATGAAGTTTAGCAGCTGTGAATGTGCTTGGGTACAACCTTTCCTTTCATTGACACAAATTCTTTCGCTGAAAAAGTTTCTTTTGCTGTCAGTGATATCTGAATGCTACTTTCCTTTTCCAGTGCCTCCATCCTAGAACCACTCTTGGTTGGGCCACCTTGAACAAATGAACTAGCTATATTATTTGTTACATGTTATTAAAAACCTTGTATTTGAGTCTTTTAAGTGATTTTAAAGTGGTCAGTGAACGCTCTTCTAGAAACCTCTTACAAAAGTGTGCATCACCCAAGGCTTCTGAAGTGTCTTGTAATGACCAACTCGACCAAAAATTGGGCAGAAAACTTCTAAGAAAACTTGAATGTGGGTTCTGGAACACAGCACAAATGTCACCACTCTGAATTTCTGCAGGGTGCTCTGTGCTCAGCAGGAGGTGGCTTTCATTACTGTGTGAGGACCTAAAAAACAAAGTCACTAAATCGACTCCTGGTTCAAAGAGAGTGGATTTTCTACTGCATACAGAAATAAAAGCAGCACAGCAGCCATCTCTTACACCCTCGAGCAGGAAGCATGGGTCACTGCATACAGATTTGATTCTAGGTGCAGAGTACAAACTATATATTCAGATCATAGCTCCAAGACTCACAAAGAAATTGATATCTGGGTCTACTTCTTCAAATATCTCCTGGGGTGATATTTGCACACTTTGTGTTTTAACTTTGTGACAAAGTTTAGGTACCCTTTGCATACTCTAGTTTGCACAGCTGTTTATAATAAAATTATTCCCCGTTTGCATTTATTTAAAGAGAAAAGAGGCCTTAGCATGCATATAGAAATCAGCCTTTGCCTAATCCTTTTAATATAGTGACTCCAGGGTGATCTTGCTGTGCTCAGTGCAGCACAGTTATCTGAGGCACAGACAGTCCCCAAACCAGGATTTTTCTGTCACAGCACAAGTATTGCTCAAAGGCAGGTCTTTTCAACAGAAGCATTTAAAGGTTTTCCTCCTCCACCATCATTCTGTCTTAATAAAATCCCTACAAGATTAGTTTCACTCAAACAGAGTTTATGACAACATTATAGACGGCTCTTAAAGGTCCTTTGCAACAGGAGGATGAAACTCTGATTTTATTGAAGATAATGGCAAAACTCTCCCTGACTTCAATGGGGCCACTATTCACCCAAGAAATGTAAAAAAACCTGATTATAGTTGCTGATTTATTAATGATAAAATTTCACTGTCATAATGCTCCAAATACTCACACTACTATCCAAATGTTAGTCAACCAACAAAATCCTATTGCATACCTTAACTATCTGAAAAAAAAGAAAAGTTAGGTCTACAAATTATTTAATCTATCATCAATAATTGTACATGAAAGCTTTATCAAAGCTTCATTATGTATAGCCTTTACTTTAAGAACATAAAGTGATTACTGAAGTTCTGTTTCAAGACACATAAGCAAGTATCCCTCTAAGAAAAGCACAACAATTCGAGCAGCAAGACTTTGTCACTCCAAAAAAGTCACCTTCAACCATTTCCACTGGGGAATTAAGCGTGACAGTGCTTTCAAGAGACTGTTCCATTTTAGCAAGAGGAAAAAGAAGGAGGTGTTAAAGTCAAGGATGTGGAAAGGAAATAAATGCATATATTAGGGAACCAGACATGCACAGTGAGTGTGCTTCAAGGAGAGGTGGGAGTCCCTCAGTAGAAGTCCCCAGGACACAAAGCACCCTGTCCTGCGAGACCCTGTTTTAGGGCACTGCAGGGAGCCCTCAACCATCCCGTAATTCCCTCAATGCAAGGAGCATCTGCTCCAACTTATGGGAAAAGAGCAGGGGGACTGAGCAAAGCTATCATCTCTCTCATACCCTGGAAGCGCAGAAAACGCTTTCTGAAGTATTATCTGCAGCTTCCAGGCAGGAGGTAAGAGCAGCCACCTGCCCTGGGAGCCCACAGACAGCTGCAGAAACTTGTTTTTTTTCTTGTCAGCTACTAGCTTTAGTATGCAAACAAATTAAAACAGAAAGCTTTAGAAGGAGGGGAGCAGAAAAGCAGAATCACCAGTGGCTTCTGGGTAATTCAAGATAAGCATTGAATAACAAAAGTTACTAATTAAGGGGATACAAGGAAACTTTTGTTGGTGCTAAGGTACAGTGGTCAGAGAGATTCAAAGCTTTTCTCCCTATTTGCCTTAATCCCCATACCAGCCCCATATTCTTAGTTGATTATTTCTGTGCACTGCCCTTACCCCTGATTAAAGGGAACATTTTAAGGCTGTGCTTTGGCCCCCCGAGTGCTGATAAATAGTACCTGCTATGGGGCTCAGGACAGCCTAAGTGCTGTTCCCAGCCTGAGGCCAGCCATCACCATTTTCCTTAATAAAAGGCAAAATGTTTGCTTGAAACTCATTTTAAACCTATCTCAATCTATCTCCCCAACATGCCAAAAAATATTTAAGTGGATCCACCCTTAGCCAAGCCATCTCCCACTCCAAGAGGCTAGTTGGCTCCCTGAAAAATAAGACTTTAGGGTTGGGTTCCCTTTTCATGAGAAGCTCCCGTGGGTACCTGCTCCAACAGGACTTTAGCAGAACAATTTGAGCCCTTCTGACATCTGCAGTATGCCCACTGGTATACATGCAGATAGGAGAATAACAGAGTTGATGGTTTGCTTTGTTTTTTTCCAACTGTGAGTGAACACATGGTTAGGTTTGTGAAATTATTCATTTAGTCTTGACTGAGGGCAAAACTATTCACCTATTCTCCCACTGTGATGTCTTGGGAACCCTTCTAAAACCAAACTATTATTTCTTTCAAAGGGTTTTAAAGAAAGACTTGCTTCAGGCCACAGCACAGTGAAGTGTGTAGCCCAGGGAACTGATGACTCCCTGCGTTCCTTAAAAAAATGTTACATGTATCTATATAAACATATATATAGATTATATATATTATGTATCTATTACATTATGTATCTATTACATTATTATTATTATCTATTATATTATTATATACATTATGTATCTATATAAACATATGTGAACACACACACACACCAGTTTCATGTCATCTGCAAACTTATGCAGCATCCCTTCCAGTCCTGTGTCCAAGTCATTTATGAAGATGTTGAAGAGCACAGGGCCCAAGATGGAGCCCTGTGGAACCCCACCAGTGACAGGTCACCAGTCTGATGTCACCCCATTCACTATTACCCTCTGTGTTTGACCGACAAGCCAATTGCTCACCCACCACATGAAGTATTTATCCAGCTGTGGGATGGACATTCGGTCCAGAAGGATCCTGTGAGAAACAGTATTGCAAGTTTTACTGAAATCCAAAAAGATTACATCAACTGGCTTTCCTTGATCAACTGGTGGGTTACCTAGTTATAAAAGGGCTCAGGTTGGATAAGCAGGAGTTTCCTCTCATGAAGCCATATTGGCTGTGACCAAAGACTGCGTTGTCTTTCAGGTGTTTTTAAATACCTCCCAGAGCAATCTTCTCCATAACTTTACCAGGCACTGAAGTGAGACTGACAGGCCTGCAGTTTCCGGCATCCTCCTTCTTGATCTTCTTGAAAATGAGGACAATGTTCACCAGTTTTCAGTCATCTCTGGATTTCCACAACCACTTAAAAAACATCAAGAGAGGTTTTGCGATGACATGAGATAGGTCTTTGAGGATTCTGGGATGAAACCCATCAGGCTCCATAGGTTTGCAGGGATACAGCTCAAGCAGTGTATCTTGCACAGTTTCAGGCTCGACTGGGAATTGATCGTTCTTGCAGTCACAGTCCTCTAGCTCAGGGCACTGAGACCCCCTTAGTTCATCATCCATGTTGAACACAGAGGCAAAGAATGAGTTAAACCCCTCTGCCTTGTCTCTATCCCTGTCTGTGAGGTGACCATCCTCATCCTATAAAGATCTTTCTTGGTTCTGAAGCACTTGCCAGACAGTCTTAACAAACCTAGTTATTGGTGGTGGTAGTGGGTTACACAACACAACACAGAAGTCTTAGGGTGTGGATAGATTTTCATTCATAGTATGAATGGCTGTAAGAGTCACCCTGAAACCCACCCCTGGCTGACTGTCTGCAGCCTGGCTCTAGGTGAGGGAAGTGATTATTTTCTGAAACTCAAACACTACTTTGCTCACGAATCACCATCACTTTGTTGGATAAGAGGCCA
Organism: Dendrocincla tyrannina; assembly: GCA_035047865.1. Lineage (NCBI taxonomy): Eukaryota > Metazoa > Chordata > Aves > Passeriformes > Dendrocolaptidae > Dendrocincla > Dendrocincla tyrannina. The sequence goes on from JAWWMP010000001.1 coordinate 85,997,267, forward strand.
AAATACAGAATCAGGACCTTGTTTGACACCTCTACATGGAATATGGAGGCAGTTCACCACTGCTTCCTTTTTACACTGGTCATACACTCATTTCCTTAGAATACACTGTATAACGTGGACAGAGAAGAGAGAGTAAATATAGGACTGGACTGAGGTGGTCTGCAGAAATTCTGACTTAGCCCATTTTTCCTTCATAACCACTCCACTGAGAATACTACCATTTCCCAACATTCCTATGATGCTATGTTATCTTTATGTGACACCAAAATGTCCTTTAAAATGCTACAGGGAAAGGTCTGTGGAAGACTAAGCTCAAGTTACTGATGTTTTTTGAAACTGAATACATAATTCAGATGCATGGTGTACTTGACAGCAAAACTCTCATTTTAAGCAAACAAAATCCTTATCATAGCTTATGCTGAAGTGCAAATACCAGACTTTAATTGCCTAGATTGTGCTGAAGACTAAGTTATCCTGAGATCATCTGAGGTGGACAAAATTGATCTCAAAACCTGTGCCACTTTAGGAATGACGTTCCCTGCATGTGGAGTACTTTGGCATACCCAGAGCATACTCTTAGACAGGGAGAGGGGTGGGTGTTCAGCCTCTGGACACAGGAAAAACAGAAAAGGCAATGAAATAAACAACAAGACACAAAAAATTATATGATACAGATTTGGCAGATTACAGAGAGAATCACAAAGTAGAAGTTTATAATAGAGGGAATACCTTGCATTCTAAGTACTTCTTTAATATACATAAAACCAATGAATGAAGCAGTGAGTTTATGCTTATCCAACCTGGCCATTCAAGCTGTCTAATGAAGTCCATAAGCAAGGTAGAATTTGCTGGAAGAAACTCTGTTTTTTATTAGACTAGCTGGTGCAGTAAAAAACTCACAGGTTTTTGAAAGATAATTCCTTCTTTAGATTCTCTTCCTACAAACTTTACTTTCCTAAAGAAACTGTAGATCAATATGGTTATGCACCTATGAATGCTCTAGCACAATATTACACGTATCTACTTGATAGCTTCACTTAAAAACCTCTCCAAGCTTTCTCTCTTTGATGGTCCTTCATCCATGATGAATTCTCTTTTGGCACACTGGGAGAAAGGCTTTCAAATCTCTCCTCTGCAAGCTTCCATTTATACTGAATTTTTAAATTAAAATCAAAAATCTAACTAGCACTAGAAATGCTGAGAAGCTGATGCAGTTGTCAATGCAGGTAAAATGGGAAACAACATCTCAACAAGCCCACACTTCGTTATGCCATACCACACATTCCCTGAGTCTGCACATGCTACACCTTTTGATTACAATTTCCATCAGCATGGCTTTCTGATGGCATGTTCAATGATGTGCTAAGTGCAATAAGTACAATTGTTCGTGAAGCGCTGGGTAAGACTGCACTATGAGCTTCTTTTTGGGTCTCAAGAGAGGCTAATCCTAGTTACCGGCAGAACCAGCCACTGACAACAATACCCATTAGGGCTCTCTCACATCTAGGGATACACAGAATGGCAGAGTAGGTAGGAAGGATTATGATCTGGCAAACTCAAATACAGAGCTGAAATCCTTGGTTATTTTTCACAGTTGAATGA
>JAWWMP010000001.1:86007913-86019577 GCA_035047865.1 Dendrocincla tyrannina
CCTGGTTCTAATAGGAGTGGACAAAATGGTGCTCCCCACAAGTACTTGCAGGGTTAGGTGGGAATCAGCATCACAAGAAATCAATCCTGGTTATTACCTCATGGTATACAGCAGAGTGCCATCATCCTCCAGGCGCAGAAGTTTGTTTGGGGTTGTCATGTTGTGAGCAATAGACTTCTTGCCATTGTGGAAGAAAGTGTCTGGAGTCCAAATCTTGCTGGCAAGGAGGTTGTTAAGAGGGAGGCGTTGCATAGGTCCTTTGAATCTCAGCCTTTCATCTTTCCAGCTTTGTCGGAAAAAAACATCAATGGTGTACTCCTGGCACAAAGAAACAGTCAAGGTGTTGAAGGATCTAAATAGAAGATTTTTGTTTCCAAAAATTACTTTAGCAAAGGAAAAACAATGGAGTTGGCAGCCACATGCTAACTTACCATTTCTGTGTCTGACACAGGACCAAAACTGGTAACATAGATGTCTGTTTTCACCTGAGTTATTCTCTCTGTAATAAATATGGGTTCTGCATTAGTAATTGCTCTAAGATGAAAATACATAGTTGTGATGCATTTAGCTATTAACAATTTCTGAATCAGTCAAAAATCCCCAAAAGTTTTAAATTAAAAGGATGTTTGAGGAGGCATTTCATCCCTGATCAAATACAGTTGACCTCTGAGAGTCCAGGCTCTGTTCTTATAATCAGAAAGAAACAAGCCCTTCAAGGGTGCAATTCCCCTGACTGGCAGGTTTTGATCATAGATCATAGAAACACAGAATGTTTTGGATTGGAAGGCACCTCAAAGATCATCTCATTTCAAACTCCCTGCCATGGGCAGGAACACATTCAATTAGATCAGGTTACTCAAAGACACATCCAACCTGGCCTTGAATGCTTCCAGTAATGGGGCGTCCGGGACTCTCTGCATAACCTGTTCCAATGCCTCACCACTCTCACAGCAAAGAACTTCTTCCTAATACTGAATCTATATCTACTCTCTTCCAGGCTAAAACCATTACACATCACCCTATCACTGCACTCTCTGATAAAGGGCCCCTATCCATCTTTCCTCCAAGTCCCTTAGGCACTGTAAGAGTTTTGTGCATTCTCTTCTTCATTCTGAACAACCCCAGCTCTGTCAGCCTGTCTCCATATGAAACATGTTCCAGCTCTCTGATCAATCTTGGTAATCTCTGGACTCACTCAAGAGGTCCACGTTGTTCTTATTCTGGGGATGCAGAGCTGGACACAGTACTCACAAAAGCAGAGAAGCAGAATCCCCTTCCTCAGCCCGCTGGCCACCCTTCTGATGCATCCCACGATGCTATTGGCTTTCCGGGCTGCGAGCACACATTGCCAGCATTACACTTCATCTTGTCCTACAATAGCTACTGAATGTCTTGGAAGCACCTCTTCCCTTCTGCTGGCTTGGGTGATCTGTCCAACTTCAGACATCATTATTAGAGATGTCCAAAATTAGGTGAAATTATTTCTACCCTCAAGTCTCTAAGTCCTTCTGGCATCTTTTCAAAACCCGGACTAATTTAATTTAAGGGCAAAAATTTCAGAACTTCGTTATATAAGATAAGAGCATCAAGCCCTATTTTCAAGCATCTCTGTGTAAAGTGAGAGGAGAAGGAGAGAAAGGGATGAAAGCAATGTGTTGGTCTCACAAGAGGAAGGGGTGGGGGTAGCCAGATTAAAAAAGGGCCAGGAAGAAACATAACAGATGGTTTACACATGGGTAGAAGACGAGAGAAATCTGGGGGATAGAGAGCTGAAGGAGGGCTCAACAAGGTTAGGATGGCAACCTATTCACATGCTATTCACAAATATTCACATGCTATAGTTTTAAAATAGCTGCTGTAGAGGTTATCAAAATGACATATCAATACAGATTTGTTGTAGTTGTCTAAAAATGGATGGTTTGTGGATCTGTTTTTAAAAGAGGTATGTGTCACCAGCATAAGTTTACATAGGCTGACCAGTAAGGGAACCTTGCAGCAACCTGCTAGCATCTTGTTTTGCTCACTTTAGGAAGTACCAGAAAGAAAAACTCTATTCAATTACAGAAAAAAATGTATCACAGATGCTCTCCCAATCCAACCTCAGACGACCTTAGCGACCGAAAGAAGATGATTTTTGGTGATCCTTTTATCATGTTCCATTTGCTAGGAGATAAATCTATTTTCTGGACTTAGTTAAGTTAATCAAACACAACTCCCTCATCAAGATCAAGAGTGGGTACCCATCTGAGAGGGCATCATGTTGATGATGGTCCTGTATAGCACTGGGACTGGCCAGAGCCAACATGTTATCCTACCTCCCAGTCCTGGACGCAGTCGGTTGTCATAGCCGTCCAGCAGACCATCCAAGATCCTGGTGAATATAGTGATGTTATCATTGGTATCCTCTTTTCCTGACGCTGTTGGCGTTTGTGAGAAGCTATTTTATGCAAACGAAAGAAAACATGTCAAAAGCCGTGCTGGTTTCAAGGGACTTCAGTCTCAAGGGAACTTTGCAATGGAGCCACTGAGCCTCTGCCCTCTCCTGCTGCACCGAGTTGCACAGGGAGTTGTGGTGATTTTATCATGGCTATAAACAATCATAAATAGCTCTCCCTGGGGGAGGATCCGGAAAAGGATCCATGCCATAGAGTTACAACCCTGTAGGGCTGGACTGGGGGATACCTGAGCCCTTTGACCCCCTCAACGCCTCAACGCTTCCTGTCCTCAACGCTGCCCTGTTTCACATCAGCCCCACCATTTTCCAAGTTCAGGCATGTCTCCATCCCCTGCAGAGAGCAAGGTCAGCTCACACGGCCAGCAAAAGTTGTTCCTGGCTTTTTCCTGGGTTAGGTCTCCATTCTTTCAGATCTACATCAGCTGCCAGGGAAGCTGCATGAGCAGCATGGGTTTGCCTGGGGATGCACCTTCAAGTAGGCATGAAGGTACTGTCTAATCCTTAAATGTCAAACAGCTTCTAATTTTCAAAATCCATGTAATTTACTGCCAGAACAAAGGATGAACTCTAACCTTATTTGAGGATAACAAACTCCCACTACATTCAAAAATCCCACTGGGATATCACTGGGGTATCTGGAAAACATACTGCTGTACAGAAAACACAGTTCTTCACTCCTCCTCTTTCTTTTGCATAAATTAGTTCTCCCTTGTAGTATGCAAATAACAGCAACGTGTAGTGGGCCTCATTCCATATCTTTTGGGCCAGATTTGTTTTTATTCTGAACCTTTTTTTATTTCATCATTTTATCCGTGGCTCAGACCTAGGAAGCCACTCACAGCTCAAAGCACAACTACAACTTGCATTTTTAAATCTCTTTTGATTTTCATTTAAAGATGCTTAGGAGAATCCCCTGCCTACTAATGCCTTTGCTTACCTAAAGAATAGACATGGGGGATTATCCATAAGCATGCTTCACCTGCAGAAGCAATGAGCATTTCTTAAGACAGCAAGTTGGCTCACACTTGGTGCTTATTCAAGATTTAACCTCTGCTGAAATCACCAACAAATGCTCCAGCTGTGAAAGGGCACATCATCCCACTAGGATCCCCCTGCCTCATGCACAGGAGAGGCCTCATCCCCCTGCCTGCAGACAGGAATCGCTTACAATCCAGCAATCTGAACTCAATGCCAGGCAGTCATCCAGAGATAAATATTAAATAAATAAATAAATAAATAAATAAGCAAATAAAATTCATGTTTATTTACTACCAGTCCCCAGGGAAATAAATCAGTAAATAGAGAAGCTCAGAGCATCTCTCTGAACAGCTTGCCTTGCAGAATGGTTATAACATATGTGTTTGGCTTACCTAGCAGAACAGGATTCATACAAAGGAAGACAAGGGACATCAACCTGATTTTACCCGCACAAGGTTTCCACTAATGGGATCTCACTGACACCCATATAATGGATCTGGAAGTTTTAGTGACACCAGACCTGGCTCAGAACAAGCTGCTCCTGTCCACGTATCCTCTCACAGGGATGAGGATCCACAGTCCTGCACCTGTCCCCTTTACAGTTTGTGTACTGCTGAAAAAGCAAAGGATTTCAAAGCCTCTCAGGACAGGGGAGTCTTAGACTTGTGGTCTAAGTGTTGTTGGCCCTGCTGCGACCCTCAGCAGGCTCCACACTGCTGAGCCTGAGGCCACCAAGGATCCTCCCTTCACTGCAGGCAGAGGCATAGCCACAGATCTTACCCATTTTTCAGGACATTCCACCTCCACATGGTCAAAAGACCAAATTAATTCTGTTTTCTATGCTGTGACCGCAACCTCTAGTGAGCAACTGAGGCAGACAAGATCACAGGCATGTTTAACCTTAATAAAAGACAGTTAATCCAGGAGATGCAAACTGATTACATAAGCATTAGACATCCTTGCATTCTGAACCATTCAAGACAAAAAAACTGTACACTTTTTTGTTAATTGCAATCAAAGGGATTTGCCACATAAAAGTGAATATTTACAAGTAGCAGCCTAAAAATGCAAATAAATGCCAACAGGAGACAGAAGTTACAGATGTTCTTTACATGCAGCAATCATAACTAACAGTTTGATAAAATCCTAGTGCAAACCATGAAAATCCAATACACCTAGAATACTGTTTTCAACTTTTCTCATCTATTTTATCTTCTTTTTTTCATAAGAAAGAGATATACATCATGCTGTCTGCCTGCTACACCATATCAGCATAGGGACCCATTTTCATTTTTCACTGCATCTGACAAAGGAGCAGAGAGATCAAACTTCATTTCATTCCTACAAGTTCCATGAGACGCTGTGACTAGACAAGGGGAGAGCAATCTAAATTAGTGCCTCATTAAGCAAAAATGTGAGGTTAGCAGTCATCTATTCCCTCTGGCTGGCTGACTGGGCCGTTCAGCATGCATGTAGCTCGGAAACATCATCAGCAAGACCAGCCCCCCTTCTCTCTGATAATTAAGAGATATGGAGGAGACTTGCAGCGTGATTAGGAAAGATCCTGGGAGAAAAGGACAGCAGAGGTAAAATGTAGGTGTTGCAATGGGAGATGAGAACAAGAGATGGAAATGTGAAGCTGGGATTATTGCAAAGATATGGTGCTGGGGGCACAGGACACAAAGCTTCACTACTTTCTCTGCTCTTGAAAAAGCTTGTTATTTTTAGTGCTTATGTCTGAATTCAAAGCCAATAGAACTCAGAGGGAAGATTTCCATTGAACTATTTTTGTGGGGATGGGACAAAATATACTTAGTTCTCATAACTGCTCCTCTGAATCTAACAAGAGTAATTGATGCTGCTTCCTTCTATCTCAGCTATGTGCACCTCTCACAAGAATAGTACACATACCCCATATACTGAAATACTTTTATATCTCCACAAGAAAAGCTAATTAATAGAGGGAAAAGATGGAGATACAACTGGAGTGAAAACTCATAAAAAGTCTGCACTTCTGCAAAACTGCAATCCAATTTTGATTTGGCAGATTCCTTAACCCATAAAAAAGGCATCTGATGCTGAATTTCTGTGAAATGTCAGTATTAAGGGAAGCTGCATTAGTAGATGGATTGCTGTTTTCTCTTGTGTAAATGTTACTTTTCCTTTCACATAAAGCTAGTGTTTGATTTCTGTTATTTAGATTGCTGGTGAAATGCATGTTTTGGAGTAAAGTCTGAGGTTGTCTGTTGTGACACAAGACATTTAAACAGTATTTGCAAAGTTGCATGCACATATTAGATACTGTACAGGTCTATGAATAGAGAGAAAACAGGTGCTACCCTAAACTAATTATTTCCACACAGCTAAAGATTTAGTTTTATCAACATATTACTAGGTAAGCACATTATTGCCCCTCCGCAGTGAAAAATGTTTTTATAGCAGAAATTTTCAATATGGATAAAAATAAACCTAGAAAAAAACTTAGGAAAATGCTAAGGAAATTCAGAGATAATTGCATTTAAAGCTCATTATTGAACATAAACTAAACCAACCAGGAATACTTCTCATCACATTTATTTAATATTGCAATTTCAGGGTAACTGAAAAAATCAGGAGCCACAGAAGGGACCCATCAATGTAAAATGTAATACTCTAAAGATGCTCAGCTACCTTTTCCGATGAGTTCATCATTTACCATTTCAAACATCACTGTCTTTTTTGCCATCTAGTCAAAATCATGACAGGAACTACTCATAGCTTAGTTGTAACAAGAGGAAAATCTATGGTAGATATTTAATGATTTTTCCCAAAATGTCTTTGAAAAAAAAAGGTAAAAAACACTGGAAAAATAACTGAAGAGTATTTTGCTATCGGAAGGTATATTTCTCTCTCTCTCTTAAGAGTAGCATTTCCAGTAACTTGCTTTAATAGGATAGCAATTATACCTGAATTTCAGGCAAATTAACAGTTTGTGGAAAAGACAGTAGAGAATGCACCTGCAAACTTTTGGATACTGCCAGTGGCCAGACATCAAAGGAAAAAGATTCACTTTTCTAAGTCAGTTTCTTACCACCGCTTTCTTACAGATTCTTGAGATCTAAAAATGCTGATGTTTTTTGAATTTGTGCAATGAAGATTCAATTCTTTCACATCAGATTAGAACGGAGGAGAAAACTGACTAAAAGTCTGAAACTTTAATACTATTTTCAGGTCCTTAAAGAATAATTTAAGTCTTTTATTTAGCAAGAACAATATTTTGCTACCTTCTGGGAAAGAGCAATTTGTGAGCAGTCCAGTGAAATCCTGTTTTTCACAGAGTGACATCTTATAGTCCTCACCCCCCCGTGCACCTCAACACCCCTTTCAATGTTCTGAATTTCTTCCAGGGTCATTAAACACCTCCCAGTACTCTCAGCTCCCCAGGTCACTGACCTACAGCTTCACTGGGAGGCATTGCATGCCAGGGCTTCTTCTGCACTAAGTACATGGTGGATGGCCTGCAGGTACATGCCTGCTATTTGGCCAGCTGGCAGGCCAGAGATGCTGAAGCCGCAGCCTTCTGTTCGACAGTGGGATTGACTGATGGCTGTCTGCCTCCTCCAAGAAGTTCTAGATACCCACTTAGTTTTCCAGTTACTAAAATTATCTAATGGGTTCAAAAAGTTACCTGGAGATAAGGAGAAGGAAAGGAAAATGGAATAAAAAAAAATAAACAGAAAAGCATGACTGCATAAGATATAATAATTCTTACAAAATTAGTCTTTAAAAATATGAAGGCAAACTCCCTAGCATCACAAGTACTTGGAGAGGGATATCCCTGCAGATCTAACTGCTTAGGACTGCAGACACTAACTGGAAATAACAGCCTGAAGGAGAGTTACGTTTTGCCTAAATAGTAGGATTATGTTCTTAGTGATAAGGGCTGTAAGCTACAGAAGAAGTACATGAAGCTACAGATACACTATGGACTGAATTCTTAAGAGTGCGCAAAGAAATATTCGGCTGGCTACATATAATTGGATCTTCTGTTCTCCATGTTTCTACTATTATAAATATTATTAGCAGATGGCAACTAGACTGCGAGTACATGAACAAAGTCTGTCTCTGCTGGTTTTGGCGTTCGGACAGGTTTCTGATATTGCACATCCAAAACACAAACACACCAAGACTGTGCATCACCAGTGTGTCCCCAAAGATGTGCCCACGGACAGTCTGAGACTTGCAAAATAAGAGCCAGGACACAGTAAGATTGACCAGCATGGAGCTGACCATGGGCTACCTCACCTCCCACAGGTCTGTGTGCATGCAGCCACCCATGGCACTGACCCTCACGGCTGCCACTCCCTGGGCTCCCCAAGGGCCCATAAGGAATCAGACTCATCTTACCTGAAAACACTCTTCATGGTTGTATTTGACTTTTAGTCATTCTCCAGCTTGACTATTAATGTTTACTTTCGAGACAATTGTGAGCTGTCTTGAAACGTTTAAGTAAAATACCTTAACTTGCTAGAAAATTATACAACTCAAGGCTGAATCCAAACAAGCTTGAAAAAACTTGACTTCTGCTGGACTGTTTCTGCAGAAGTAATCTCATAAAACTGTTTATGAGTTTAGGAGTTATAAAAGCGAGAGGCAGGGAAGACTTCACATCCTCTTCTCAGTTCATATATATCTTTGAATTTTAATTCAGTGATTTTTCTTTAAATAACTTCCAGCTATGTCTACAGTCCTTCTCTACAGCCTATTAGTGTGGATAATTCTTGACAGTCATTACACATTTATGTTAAACATTAATCACAGACTTTTGTTGAGATTTCTCAAGTAGCCTAGGAGATCGAGATACATAATTTCTGTTTATTTGCCCAGGCATTGTGCATCAAAATCCCACAAGGTGGCTTTGCTATGTCAGCAAAAAATGTATTTATGATTTAATATAAGTACAGAATTACTATGAAGAAAAATCTCTGCCTTCATCTGTAATGTCCTGCTGTATTTTGAGTTTTAATTTGTGCTCTTCACCAATCACTTTTATCAAGCACATTGCAAAACACAATCAATATAACAGCACAGTCCAAACATGGATGAAGCTAATAAAGAAGAACCTGCTATCAACAGCGTTATCAGTATTAGATTCCTGCAGTTAATACAGCAGCCTACATGTTAATTGTACTGTTCTGTCCTGAAGAGTCAGTCCCAAAGCACTTAGCAAATTACACTCTGAAACTGCTTCTGCCTCTGAAACAGAAGCACTGGAGCATCCTCTGTCTTTTGAGCAGGGTCAAAATTCAGCCCTAAGGCAGTGTGTGAATGGTGCAGTGAATTGGAGCTGCTTATCTCTGCAGGCCTAGACTAAAATTACTAGATTAGAAATGGGGGGTGAGGGGTGGGGGAAATTTATGTGATGATCTCATTTTAGTGCACAGAAGCTTTTTGACTAACTCACAGAAAACAAGTGTCCTAGTTTCGTCTAACTGTCCTGTTCTGATTATCTGCCAGGTTACAGGTAATACTGATTCCTACCGGGGACTTAAATTCAGTATTTGCTTTGGAGTCGAAAGGGACAGTTAAACTCTCTGGCTTTTGGGTTGTTTTTTTGTTCGGTTGTTTTTTGGTTTTGATTTTTTTTTTATTCTTGTCTATCTATTCCACTGTTAGAGGATAAACACGGTTAAAAGACCCTCATATCAAGCAGGTCACGCTCAACTATTGCAATGCCTTCCACAGGGATGATGAACTTTCAAGAAGGACTTAAGGTTATAGTCATCGAGATTTTCTCAATGTGGAAATACTTTGCCAAATCACATCAATGCAAAGACAAGTTTAAAAGCAGTCCCACCCTATCAATGTCCTCTTCATTTCTATCACAAAGTCCTGGGTGAGTTTTCCCTTAGACCACAGTGAAAGCAGGACGGAGCTTTTTCAAGATGAAAAAATGAGTGTGCAAGTCTTTGCGTCCTTTTAGAGTGCAGTCCTACAACTGCTCTTATAAATGACTGTGGTCACAGGCTTCTGCCTACATACACAGGACACATACTGGAGACCAGGCTAAGTTTTGCTTACAGCATAGACAGTCACCAAAGTTTGGTCTTTCTCCTAGTTCCAATCTGGAACAAGTCACTTTCCATGAAATCAGAGACTGATTTGCATCTCCATTTGTGTCTTCTTATAGCAAGGAATTGATGGGTGTGCTTGTGAATCAGAATGTTGGGAGGATTCATTTTTTTCTGGTGAAATCATAAATAATTGTTCTCCTCCACAAAGAAGAATCAACCTACGTTTCCTGAGCACTTGCAAAATGCTTTTTCCAGATTCCATTGCACAGCTCAATTTTGGAATTTTCTTAATATCTCTGGTATAGGAAAAACATAAATATAGGATTTCTGATTTTATTTTCCATTTTCTAAGAGCCATAGTTGGAGTATTTCTTTGATACAGCTTTCAGAGTATCACCGTCAGGAAAGCATCCAAAGCAAAAGTAAGGAAACAGAATTCCTTGCTACAGGCTTCAGGGAAACACAATTTCTCATTGTTCTAACAAGTTTCAAACTCAGACATCCTTCTGAGCACTCACTATCTTAGCGTACTCACCAGAAAAGACTGTACCAGCTAGCAGCATGCACCAAGTCCCCCTGCTGCAGTTTTGCACTACTGCCTGTAACCTGCATCCATCAGGTAAGAGGGAAGGTGCAAGACCTCCATGTCACAGACACAGGGGCAGGCAGCACCAGAGCCCCTGGCTGTGCTAAACCCAGGTCAGAGCACTCAGCAGCTGCAGGCCTGGTCTGTGCCCTTTGCATCCCCACAAGCCTTCCTGAAACAGCATAGAAAACTGATACAAGAGAGTCAATCTGAAAACGAGAGCAAATCACTCCCTTCCCTCTGACACCAGCATGTTAAGATGAAATGCAAAGCCCAATTGTTTTGTTCAGCTGCTCCACACCACAGGGAGACAAGGCTTTTCATTTCCTTAAAAAATCCACAGCAAAAATTCAAACACAATCAGCAACTCACCCAAAGTGACTGGCTAAACTCATGGAAACGCAGAACAGGAAGAAGTTTTTAATCATGATAAAGTCAGAGACCATCCCATTGTCCATTCCAGAGGAGAAAAGGAACGCAGGTGGTTGCTTTGGTGAAGGTGCAGCTGTTCACTTTGTTCTTACACTGCAACAACACAAAAAAATTGACAGATTATTGCACGGACAAACAGTGGGATAGCCGAGTTCAGCTAACTCCGCATCTTCTTCTATCTGCGTTTTTCACAAACTTATCTAGACTTACGTAAACATCAGCTGTTTATGTAAAGTTGTATATCTTCAAGGACATGTTTTACCTTCTGCTGACAGAAAACTGCAAAACAGGAAAAATTCTTTGTGGCCCAGTTTTCCCTTATATTCATCTGTTGTATAAGTAGCTAAAGAAATAGCCACGAATTTCAAAATGCCAATTTCAACCCTTTACCTATTTCAACAACTTCCACATGCCTGCAAACCCAGGGCTGTGTGCAGCCTCCGCATCCTTTCCTTCCATCGCAATTTTTTCCCATTAAATACCCGGCTTCCCTTTCCAAAATCCCAGTTGAAATGCCAAGAAACACCTACTGCTTCTTGGAATTCATGCTGCTGATGCACGGCTTAGCAAAAGGAGGGTGGGTTGTTGGGGGGTGGGGGGAGAGGGTAAAAAGTGACCTTCCTCTCAAAGGCACATAAACCTCATACTAGCACGAACAATGACAGTAATATAGCTGCTCCAGCGAATGCCGCTTTTTGGATACCTGCCTCAGCGACCAGATCACCAATTTCAGCATTGTGCACTAACGTTTTCCTCTGTGCCCTATTAAAAACAAAACAAAACAAAAAAACACACACACACAAAAAAAAAGCGCCAAAAAAAACCCAAACAAAAAACTCAAACCCCCCCAAAAAACAAAGCCCAAACAAGCAAACAAAAAAAACCATTCCAAAACCAACAAAGACCCCTAAAGAGCCCCCAAAAATACACCCAGAGGGGAATTGACTGGATTTTCCATCTGAACCCTGTGCCCCCGCGCTACATCGCTCAGCAACTTATTCACCCACCCCGCCGACAAGGCAAGACACCCGAACCGAAAGCCGCCCCCGGGGGTCCCCCCGCCCGCAGCGGGTCCCTCTCGCTCTGCGCCGCTCCCTGCCGGGCACTGCGGGGCCGCCGCTCCTGTCCGAGCCCCCGCAGCCCCGGCCCGCTCGCACCTG
>JAWWMP010000001.1:86020040-86071377 GCA_035047865.1 Dendrocincla tyrannina
GGCCGGGAGCGCGGGGAGGTGTGCGGGGCGCGCCCGACCCTCGGCGACCCTGGCGGGAACCTCCCGGGAAGGGGCTGCTCCCGGACCCTTCGCAACCCGGGAGGCTTCAGCGGCTCCCTGGGCTCGCCGCGCCGGTCTCCCGGGAGCAGGTCCCACCGAGCGCCCCCCGGGGCGCAGTGACCGAGCGAGTCCGGCCGGCAATGACCCTTCTCGGGGAGAGGTGGCTCCTGCACAGCCCGGGTGTGCAGGTGTCGTGTAACCGTGAGGCAGGGACACCCACCACGGCAGAGGCTTACTGGTATACATGATCTTCGCACCACACATGTAAAACCGTACGTATATACACACGCACCCGTACATACCCAGTTCTGTATCTATACTCCTCTTTTGTAGCCAGTGGACCTGACCTAAACCATCATAGCTCTTAAATGTTGAAGTGGGGTCTTATATCCACAACATAAACTCTCTTTGTGCATCATCATTATTAGACATCCATGGTTTGTATCGGTATTACAAATTCCAGGAGACTTGCAAAAACTTCGAGGTTTCCTTGTGATTGTGTGTGGTGCTATTCCAGAAAAATGGATGCACTGCTTCACAGCCTCAATAATGGGAGCATTACACGGGCTACGTGTTCATCACATATATAATGTACTGCTTGCAGTTGTATTTTGAATTTTGTGAAAGATGAAATGAGTGTTGTAAAGTCCCAGTTCCTGGGGGTTCCTTAAGATGCACACAACATCTCTTGCAGCATGCACATCATACACGTGATAACATGATTTCAATATATACTGCTGTGACCATACTTCGAAATAACACTCCAAACTCAGTTATTAAATTACCAGATCTAACGAGGTAATTCCTGTCTTTCAGGCATCATTATGGATCAATGAAGCATTTGTCTTCCTATATCTGTAGAAAAGCCCTATGAAATTAATCCCTCCACTGAAATTGATTCTGTAGCTCATTGCCATAGAGGATGCTGCTGTATGTATGCCCAGTCCACGATCCGCACCTTCTGAGTTGCAAGCTGGTCCTTAGGAATTTCAGTTTATATTTTTTTCACACCTAACTAAACCAGAAATGTAGCCCCAGGGAGAATTTTCTGTGTAAACAATGAATCATTTTCCTAGTATCAATCGAGCAGCATTTTCTCGGACAGTTCTTTGTAATTCTCCTCTTCAACATTCCCTCAAGACTTACCAGGGATTTGATTACATGATCTTTAAAGGTCCCTTCCAGCTCAAACCAGTCTGTGGTTCTATGGCTCTGTATCTGGTGCTTACAGCAATGATTTATGGTCTTAAATGAAGAGCCAATGACATACGTTTTTCCTCGTTGCTCCTTGGTGTCTTCAATAAATATGAAGTTGTGAATGAATGTTGCTATCAGAACAGCTTTCCCAGTGCTTAAAAATATCTGAGTAAAGTAGTATGAAGTGCCAGTAGTTTCTCATGATAATGTTCTTGCCTTGGAGTGTTTAAATCACATTTTTTACAGTGCTTTGATTTCTGGTACAAATTATTTATATCTCTATAGGTGATGTTGTAAAAATATGTGATCTTTACAGAATTTTACAAAAGTGAGACGTAGGAATATTGGCCTAGACTTTCGTGCAAATGGGCAAGAGCTGTGTGCTCTGGCCTCTTCCTCCAGTTCCCCAGTGAGCAGAACTGTGCCTCGGTTCCTCTGACTTGTTCCATCTTCTCCACGAAGCCATATGCTGCAGATCTGCTTCTCAACACTGAAGGCAGGAAATGCTTAGGAATCGGGGGAGCGGAATAGCAAGAAAATGTTAGAGGAAATCTTAAAGGAAAAGAAAAGATAAACGAGAACGGTAGAATCACTGAACAGTTTGCGTTGAAAACGGATCTTAGAGATCACGTAGTTCCACCCCCCTGCCAAGGGCAGCAACACCACTAAAACGCATTAATCGGCGAAGGGGCGAGATGAGGAGTGCCGGTGTCACGCAGCTCGGTGCCGCCCACGCCGCGCCGAGCCCACCCGCTCCTCCCGGTGTCACTGTCACCGTGGGAGACTCGGCCAGGGACTGCAGTTCGCGCCGCCGCCGCCGGAGGGCAGCACAGCTCCACATAAGCGGCGGGCACGGCGCGGGGCACGGGCGGCACCGGTGGGTCACCCACAGAGATCATCATCACCAGGCATGCTCCGGCACCGCTGTCGTGGCACTTCGGCAGGACGGTGGCTTTGCTGCTGTGATAGCAGCAATAGGGAGATAGCTGCTTTGAAGGCAACAGTATTGTACGTGTCCTCCGCTGTGCGTTTCTTCAGGCACTCCCTGGTGATTCACACCCTGTTTGTATCCTTAGCCTGCTAATCACGTTTTAGAGGATATGCTGAATTTAGTATGTAAAGCAATTGCTTTTTATTGGGGTCAGGGAAATGTTTTGGTCGGTTGCTTGGTTGGTTTTTCTCTGTGCCGGTGTTTAGCAAAAGCCAGCATGGCCATTCCATACCGTGATTTTCCTTCAAATTAGGAAAAATTTTTTGTGGTCTTTCTCTGACATTTCTTCTCTCTACTTAATTAAGTAATGTTGCTTATTTGTAGGAATGAATGTATTTGAGCTCGATTATCCTCCTCATGGAAGTAAGACCATAGTGCAGACAAATCTGACTGTGATTTTTCCCATGGCACACACTGGGAGCTCACTGGGAAATACACACCAACCCCTAACACTGTGACACTCGGTGTTAGAAAATGGTCTGTTATGCCAGCAGCCAAAGGCATCTCTATAATTGATCAAGTCATTCCTTCTTCCAGGAGAGCTACAGAAAGCTCATGAAGTTGTATGGAGGTGTGACATGCTGTGGGAATTGAGCCAAGAAGGCTTTTCAGTGGCATTCTTTTCTACCAAAACAATTCAACTTCCGACATGTAGGTGGAGAGGGCTGCCTGTTTTCCTGACATCTGCCTTTGGCCTCCTAGCTAAGACTCCACACAAGGCAGCACTCGCAATAATGATTTTGGTGATACAAATCCTTTTCCAACAGAGAGCAGTCTGAATTCATCAGTCACTGAAGGAGTTCCTAATCATCAGCTAATACCGACTCAGCCACTTTCAACAGAGACTGGATGTAAACAAAGGGTGAAAGTCTCATTTTCGCTCCTTTCTTTACTGCATCTGTAAAGACCACAGTCAAGAGGCTTCTACGCAGCCCTGGTGAGACACACCTGGAGTACAAGATCCAGCTTTGGGCTCCCCACTATTAGAGAGACATGGACATAGTGGAAAAAGCTGAGCAAAGAACCAAGAAGATTATTAAAAGACTAAAGTGTCTCTCCTTTGAGGAGAGGCAGAGAGAGCTGGGACTGTTCAGCCAGGAGCAGAAAAGGCTCAGGGAAAACTTATCCATGCGTGTAAATACCTGAGGGCTGAAGAAAAGGGAGACAGACTTTGCTTAGTGCTACCCACTGACAATAAGTCAGACCAATGAGGAGTGGCTGAGGGAGCTGGGGTTGCTCAACCTGAAGGAAAGGAGGCTCCAGGGAGACCTTGTCACTCTCGACAACCACCTGAAAGTAGATTGTAGCCAGGTGGGGGTTGGCCTCTTCTCCCAGGCAACAAGTGACAGGGAGAGAGGACATACTCTCAAACTGCACCAAGGGAAGTTCAGGTTGGACTTCAGGAAGTTTCTTCACAGAGAGGTTTGTTAAGCATTGCAATAGGCTGCCCAGGGAAGTAGTGGAGTCACCATCCCTGGAGGTGTTCAAGAAATTACAGGTTGTGACACCTAGTGCCATGGTCTAGTTAATAAGGTGATGATCAGTCAAAGGTTGGACTTGATGATATTGGAGGTCTTTTCCAACCTAAATTATTCTCTCATTCTTTGACAGGACAAGGTACAGTGGCCGCAAAATAAAAAACATGACATTCCATCTGAACACAAGAAAACACATTTTCACTTTGAGGGTGGTTAAACACAGGAACAGGTTGCCCAGAGATGTTGTCAAGTCTCTGTCTAGAGAGACAAAACCTAAAGGTAAATGATTCTGGGAAACCCACTATAACTGACTCTGCTTGGGCAGGAGGTGGGCCTGGCTAATCTCCAGAGGAGCCATCCAGCCTCAACCATCTTGTGATCCTGTAAGCTACCAAAATTCTGACATCCTGTGAAACTCTCTGTTACTTTCTCCAAACTATTTCCCAACTCTATCTGTTAGTGAAATAATGCAAACAACCTTGCTGATGTGATAGGTATTAGAGTATGATAGACTTCGAAGTATTTGGTGTATTTCTGAATGATAAAAAGTGATATTGATAGCCCTTTTCCCCCTCATGTAGGCCGGCTCTGTAATGCCATGGACACCATAAAACATGACCAGTGAGCTGCATTTCACGTGTCTGATGGGCCATTCTGCAGACAGAACTGCATTTTGAACCTCGGGTTTTGGTGGTTTGTTCTGTGCACCCCAGTGGCAATAGGGAGATACTTAACTGAGTTTGTGAGGGTGGCTGAGTATAGAGTAACAGTGTTCCCACTCTCAGTGTTCCCACTTCCCAATCTCCTCAGGATTGCTCAGATGGTCCCTTGTTGTGTGACACAGAAGACATCAGTGCCACTGGAAGAGATAGGCAGCTTGTTGTTCCAGGAAAATTCAAGCTGATTGAGAAAAGCAACACCTTTAGCAAGTGACACTGGTGTTTCTGCATGCTCTTTGTTGTGAGTCCCAAATCTTCAGGTGCAAAGGTCTTAAAAATTTCACCTGAAGCTAATCCTGAGCAGGTTACTTTCTGCACACATTCAGTTTAGAAACAAATGAAAGGCTATGTTTTATCTTTGGTAGTTCATCTGTCTGTTTTGGGCAATCTTCAGTCCATTTCCACATATTAGACTAACAGCTGAGCAAATATTCAGGGTGTGCCTCAATACTGTTGTCATGGATTTATAGAATGCACTAAGCTTCAGTGTTTCAGAAAACCGCTCTAGGCACCTTACAGAGGTCCCTACTCCATGATTAGAGCCCTGGGTGCTGGAAACCCAATTTCTCAAAAGAGACTGGCAGGAAATGTAAATATTTTTATATCTCTATTAGATCTCCATTAGATCGGAGAAATGCTTCCTAGAGATACCTCTCCCACCCAAAAGAGTGGAGGACATTTCCAATATTTTTCAGTCCATTGTAAGGGTTTGATGCTTTAATACTTGGATTACAGCATTAGAGCAAAGACTGTCCTTTACTTAAAGGGACATTCCTGTCTTTCTGCACACATATGAAGGGCTTCCATCTTTTCCCCCGAACCCACTTCATGGTCTGAGTCTTTACAATTCCCTTTTCTCTTACCAATTCTCTGCTCTCTACGGGTTAACCCAGCCGGTCCAGATTTACACAGTTTATATTCCACCTGTGTGACTGAGGTGAGTCTAAGTGTTGAAAACCTATCTCTGATCAACAAAGAGCACAGGGCCAGGGCCAGTGATGGGGATCATCAGGCCTGCCACTTCCCTTTGCAGGGAAATGTTGCACACAGGTGGCTTATGACAGTTCACTCGTATCAGTTAGGTTTGTCAGTGAGATAGTTCTTTTCTCCTCTGCCCTGGGAAAAAGAATTTCCTCCACACCAGTCGATAGAAATGCAAATTCAGAGTGTGGTGTCTAACCTGCTTACAAATATTTTTTCAATGGAAGAATTGTGGGTTTATTCACATCCTTGCTGGGGTCAGATGTGAAATCTGCTCCCTGTTCCTACAGTCTCTCAAAGTCTGCCCTTGAGATTCAAACCATGAAAGCCAAAGAGATTTGAAACGCATCCTGAACTGCTAGTTCATGGTCTTAGTTTCAGGAGGCGAAAGGGTCTAGCTAACAACAGTCCCTCCTGCATCACACAGTCCACAAATTTCCATAGCAGTATAAACTGTGACTTTCTGGTTTGCTTTCCTCTTGTTTTGTAAGAATACATGCTGTTTTTTCTGGATATCCATAAACCGCAGCAAGTCACCTCCTCTGTGAGTATTACATCCCATAAACTAGGGCCTGCTGTTATCTCACCTTAAATCTCTCCCTGGTTTCTTCTCTTGTTGGCACAGTGTTTTTAGCAGAGATAAGATTGTAGACTAGTGAGATTGGCATTGCAAGTAGAAGGAGATTTGAAACAAGGCTGTCACCCAATCAAAGTTTATAACATGATGTTCTCTTAGATTTGGTGTCCTTTGTTAACAAATTGATTTAATGCACCTATACAGATATAGTGGATACAGCTGTGAAGTCCACACTTTGACCACGTCTGAACTGGACCCATTACAGGTTTCCTGCTTGTCTACCATAGACATTGTCCTAATAATATGAAAATTAGAGTGCAAATTAATTACTAATAACTTAAGCTTCTTAACATGCCTAGTGAGAAGCAGCCATATTCAAAGTTAGCAAATAGAAGCATAGCTTGTCTTCTCAGTCTGTGTGCTTTACTCAGCAGCACAATCATTATATCCTAACATTCCCAGAGGATTGCCTCTGGAACTTCCATTTCTCCAGAGTTTAACTTTTAAACATGACATATATAAACCATACTTCTGCATAGAAAGAGATAATAATGTAAAGGATGAATAAGTGTTGTCTAAACATGTAAGATACTTGTAACTAATGTGTTCAAGCAGATTATATCACTGGTGATGCCTGATTGTGTCTAAAGCATTTTAGTCTTTTGGTGTAAACTTAAGGGACATTTTTTGCACACAAGTGAGCATCAACTCAGAAAACCTCTGAATGATCCTATGATATATAAAATACCTTTAATTGATTTCTTCAAAATGGTTAAATTTACTGGTTCATATTTTAGTTAGTCAGAGTATTTGAAAAATAAGGGGTCATTAGGGTAGCCTTGTATATAATCTTTAAGGCCTCAGTTCTGCTGTCTCGTGATTTGGGTGCATATTTGGCACTGCATGGTGCACTCCTTGTGAGGATGGAGTGCACCTTTAATGATACAGTTGAGCAAAAACCCACCTGAGTAAGAAAGAACTTTGTGGAGAATATGCACAACAATTCATCTTCATACATATGACTCCTAAAGAAACCTTAATCAGTTTTAAACTAGAGCATATGAGCTCTGCATCAACACTCAAGGCTTTATGCATATGCTACTGTACATGCAATTCCTTCATAACAGGAAAGAGAGAACAAATCTTGGAAGGAACAACACAGAAATTCATTGAACTAAGAGGGAAGGATCAATTTCGATAAATTCTTTATTAAGTATATATTCAAATATTCATAATGGATGGAAGATGAATTTACTAATGGACAATATAGACCTATACTAAACTAATGTACTTTGTGATGTTAAGGACAAAGTATTTGAAGTCCAGAAATTGGTTAAATACAGAAAAGAAGCACCAAAATCTATTTGACATTCGGAGTACATCTCTGAATTTAATTATACACACATATATATGTATCTCTCTCACGCATATTTAGATTATAAGATCTATCTATTTATGCATATTGACACATGTATGTACATATCAGGTCTACATGTCAGTTGGGTTTTGGCTATGTAAATGCTAAGATAAGATTGGATTAACATATTTTAAGTTATTGTGACAAACTCAGTTCTTTTTTCGGCTGCTATAGTTTCCATATTTACTGCATTTCCCTGTGTCGTTTATATGTGTGCTGGGCATACTGACAGAACTCATTATTTCTGTTTCTGATCAATATAGGTAACTGCCAAAGATGCCAAAAATCATTAGTATCCACTTCTGTAAAATTTCACATAAGCTTTCAAGTCACCCTATAATGATTCATTATAAAAATTAGCTGCTGCTACAGAAAAATACACTAATGCATACCATTTGGAAAGCTGTAGACACAACTTACATTTATTTTAGGATTTGCAATGTACTGATTTTCAGGCTGAATTCATTGGCAAGAGTTAGGTGGGAATAAATGTTCTCAGCAGTTCTGAATTCCATTAAATGTGACTTCTGTTGTATAGATTCAAATGATATAATTAACAAAATTTCAAGAAAAATGAGATTTTAAATTGTTTTATCTAGAATTAGCTTTTACAGAAATTGAACAGAGCTGCTAAAAAAAATAAAATTAAAAGAAAAGGAAATAACCTGACAGTGCCTTGTCTTGAAAAATAAGTTGATGAAGATTTCACAATGATTTATATATAAAAATACAGGATGTTAAATATTAATGATTGAACTATAGCAACCATTATAATATACCACACCAATGCAGGTGATGCCAGTCCTACAGCTTTGTAGGAAAATATTTTGTCAGTCCCAGTGCAGAAGAATTCTGAATGATAAAAATAGCAACATATATTATGTATATCAGTCAATAAGCCAGATTTTCATGCAGTACAAATTAGCCAAGCGAAGGGCAGCAGAACTACACCCATGCATCAGCTGAGGATATGCCTGGAGTATGACCCAGTAATTATTATTCAGTCAATGAGAGTTTGTTTTAATCTGAAGAATGAGATTTGACACAAATATTAAATAGGGTCATATTTTATTTTTTTTTCATTTTAGTAGACATTTATTCAATGACAAATGCAGGTGGCTTGCTCACAAAACAACTGCAGAGCAAGCTCAAATTTGCCAGTTTGTATTAGTCCATGGAAAAAAGTAGACTAAAATACTAGAGTTAGTGAACACTCTTATTTTAATATTTCTAAAAGCAGTTGGATGGAACAGGAGGATACAGTTGCAGAAAGACTTCAGAACAGCTGTGAGGAGTCTTCATACAACCCATGGTTCGGACATTCTGTTTGACTGTGAGAAAGTCAGATTAACCTTGTGCTGTAGGCAGTTATTTTCTTTTTGACCATAGAGAATTTTTTATGGATTTCCCTTGTTCTTTCCTCCTTGTTCTGTTCCACTTTTATAAAGGTGATTGAGTATTCAGCATATTTAGGATGTAGCACATCCATGTTTGTTCCTGGGTGCACAATGTTTTCCTTCACTACTTGTGCTATAATTTTTGAAGGAAGCAAACAGGCACATGAGCTGGAGGGACAGGATGGCACATTGTCCAGGTCCCCAGACTCCACTTGTATTTAAAGTCCACAACTCTATTGAATGCATATTTTTGAGAAACGAGACTGCTTGCGTAAGTAAAGTAAGCTGGTTTTCCCCCCATGCCTTTCACCTTTAGCAACTGAAAACTAGTGGATTAGTTTCAAGTTTGGGGATATATATTTTGAATGGATGAGATTGCTGGACAATTGTCTACCAGAAACTTTACCTGTTTGCCTAAAAAGATTGGTTGTGGGTGCAAGGAGCAAACACCCATATTAATTTTAGCACCAAAGAGTGAGAATGGTCAATAAACATAGCATCTCCATTGCACAGAAGAAGATCAAAAGAGTATCTTCAAAGAGAAAATAGTGGCTTAAATAAAATATGACCACCAGAATGATTGCAGTTTGATCTACTGGTGTCTTCCCAGTCACTAAAAAGAACAGAACAAGAGCCATCAAATGTTAAACAGATGCTTTTTGTGTAGAGAGTGCTGGGGCAGGATCCTGGGTATGTCCAAGAGAGCAGGAGGGAATGAGTTTCAGGTAAAGAATGCAAGAAAAGAAACATTGAGCCTGACAGTTTTCCACTTTAACTGCATTTCATCATAAAGTGCCATTTTGTTGAAAACAGCTTATGGTGCTTTTATCACAGCTTTTTGAATTTCAGCATCTACACCATGGAAAAGTAAATTACCCACCCTGGAAACACCAGCACCTCATTAGCTAAGGCATTCACCCAGGCATGGGTAAACCACGTTCAAAACCCTTGTGTAAACACTGAACTGAAGTATTAGTCTCTTAATGCAAAGATAAGTCCAAAATTCTGTCAGCTGACTTTTAACTGCATGTCTTATTTTATGACCAGCTTGGGCTGCCCAAGGCTTATAGAGCACTTGCAATGGTAGGCAAAGTTGGTGAGAGATGTGGTTTCTCAGCACCTCTGACTGAAAGGCTGTGTAGTCTTCAGTAAAGTACACAGGGTTGCAAGCCATGAATTTTAATCCTTGCTCTGCCACTAATTCACTGTGTAGCTCCAGGCAAGTCCCTATCTCTTCAGCTGTAAAATGGGAATAATAATAATGGTTTCCTATCTTTCGGCAGCGATAAATTCATCTGTGTTCTTGAGGCATGCAAATACTACAGTGATGAGTGGCCCAGAAAAGACCATGAAAAACTGAATAATTCTGTATTTACTGCAGGCTTTGGGTGTGCAGTAAATAAGGCACTGTTAAGTGGCTGGTGAAGATTACTTTTCTAAGTAGCTGCTTATTCAGTAGGTACTATGTAATCAGTACCTACTTACCCTGTGTAATGAATGCTAAAGGATTCCTTAGGGAAAAAAAGGAAGGCAAAAACACATTTTGAGAAAAATCTTAATACCGATTTACAGGAAGGTATAGTTATTAGTCTATCATCCATTTAGGTTCTAGTGTTCTTCAACTTTAAAGCCCTTGATTTTGGCAGCCATTGTAATGTTCTTCTGAGGCAACTGTCTTCTGTGCAGGCACATGATTAATTATAATAACTTGCTCTCTGCCATAAAAGCAAGGATGATTTACTCAAAAGTAGCATTTTGACGGGGCATGTCTGTCATTCTTCATGTGCAATTATTTCAGCCAGAAAACCAGGGAAAACAAAACTGATCCTTTTTTTTCTTCTTTTTTTTCCCTTTTTTTTTCCTTTTTTTTTCTTTTTTCTTTTTTTTTCTTTTCCCCCCCTGAGTTCTGAGATTAGTTTCAGGGTAGGTGACCTGTTCAATTTGTTACAGTGTCCCTCTCTTTGTATACAAATAAATTTTCCCCTAAGAACTCCTCTTGTAACAAATACATTTCAGCTGTTGAAAGTAGCAAGGAAAAGGATGAAGACATGAAAACCATTGTACACAGGGCGATGTTAACACTTCAATTCAAACTTTATTAAGGTAGCCTGAGCATGTTTATCCTGCAATTTAACTGCTTATTAGATCATTGTTATCACATCTGTTAAAAGCATGTGCAATCTGCAAAACAAGCTGCCAAATGTCTTTTTTACAATTACATTTTTCAAAGATCTGTATTGCCATTGATTGAGGGGAGAGAAGTGCATGTTGTTTACCTTGTTTTCATCAAGGCTTTTGTCATTTACTCCCATAAGATCTTCATAAGTAATCTCAGAAAGCGTGGGTTAAATGAGTGCACAGTGAGGTGGGTCAAGAACTGGATGAATTGCAGAGCTCAGAGCGTTGTGAGCACTGGCACAGAGTCCATTTGAGGGCCTGCAGTGAGCAGCGTTCCTCGGGGGTCAGTACCGGCTCATCAATGACCCGCATGAAGACCTGGAGTGTACCCTCAGGAAGTTTGCTGACGGTACAAAACTGGGAGGAATGGCTGGCACACCAGAAGGCTGTGAGACTTGGACAGGCTGGAGGGCTGGGCAGAGAGGAACCTACAGAAGTTCAATAAAGGCAAATGTGGGATCCTGCAGCTAGGCAGGAATATCCCCATGCACCAGCACAGGTTAGGGGCTGACCTGATGGAAAACAGCTCTAGAGAAAAGGACCTGAGGAGCCTGGTGGACAACAAATTGTCCATCAGTTAGCGATGTGCCCTTGTGGCCATGAAGGCGAATGGTATCCAGTGGTGCACTAGGAATACTAAATCCAGCATGTCAATGGAGGTGATTCTGCCCCTCTACTCAGCCCTAGTGAGTCTGCATCAGGAGTACTGTGTCCAGTTCTGGGCACAAGTTCCATCCAAGAAAGACATGGAACGACTAGGGAGGGTCCAGCAGTGGGTTATGAAGATGATCATGGAACAGATAATCTCTCTTATGAGGAAAAGCTGACGGAGCATCCCATCTGAATACAAGGAAAAAGTTTTTACTTTGAGAGTGACAGAGCACTGGAACAGGATGCCCAGGGAGGCTGTGGAGCCTCCATCTCTGGAGATATTCAAAACCCACCTGGAAGTGATCCTGAGCAACATGCCCTAGGTAGACCTGCTTTAGCAGGAGGGTTCCAGGATCAGCCATTCTGTGAGTCTCTATTTTGTGTTTGTGTATTTGATGTGCTAGTGCAGCAGTCCACTGATGGGTCTCATTTGAATACAGTTCTGAATCATGCTTATTTTACTATACAGATACTCTTCCAAGACAGAGAATGCATAGATTTGTTAGTCTGATCTGCACCCTATTTGGTGAGGCTATATTTAAAATTAGGACATATCAAATTAGAATCGTGGTATTTGCAGTAGTCTTGATATAATGGAATCATCCACTGCATAATACTTGCAGGCTTTCAATGTATCTAATAAAGGAGTATGTTTTATTGCAACTTAACTCTACACATTTCTAGACATTTATTTGATGTTCTTATCTGTGATATTTGAGATCTATTTGAGATAGTAAGAATATACTGTATAAAACAATGCACTATATGGCCTCAAAGGATATTTCAATTTATATCTTAAAATCATTTTTTCTTGCTATTTATATTGAGGACCTTAATGGGCAAATATTTAGTAGCAAATTATTGCCATAAATGGTTCCGTATACACCCTGCTCTTATGAACTGCACATATGGTTTACTCTGGATATTATGAAATTATTGCAACTGAACCCGTATGCAAAGTTGTAGCAATAATTAAGTCAGTAGAAACATGTTTGCAACACTCTGTCCTGTAGGTTTTTACTTTTCACTTTACAAATGGTGTGACCAGCTCTGAGAAGGATACAAACAATAGGCACAGAACTATTGTTAGGGATGGCTATTACCTTTCTTGGCTGTTACTTATGAATTAAACATCTGCTCTCTCACATTGAAAACGTTTTTAAAATAGTTTGCATATAAAAAGGATTACTGCAAAAGATATTTCAGTGAAGAAATCTTTAGTGTGTTGTGAGCACGGCAGCCTTGCTGCTCAGTAAAAGTTTGCCAGAAGTACGTCACCCTTTGAGTTGTTGTTTGACAGAATCTGATGGTCTAAGTTTAATTTAATATCTTTTGCTTAGTGGTTCCTTTCAGCTAGGTCTATATCCTCAGAGGCACCTAGGTATTAGAAAACATAGCAAAGTAAGTGGAATGCAGATTATCTGAATGTGAGCCTTCAGGTAGGTTCCCTCATGAAAGAGAGGCCAGTTGAAAATATCCTTTTTCTTTAACCACTGATGAGCTCATTTGAAAAAGTCTCCTATCATGATCTCCCACCAAAACAGTGGCCACTGAAATAATGCTACTGTTGAGAGGTAGGAGATGAACGTAATTGCAACAAGCAGAATTTCAGCAGGGACCATGCTAAATATAAAGAACTCAGTGCTAGAATATATCAAAATGATTGTAACCTGGCTGTACTTGCAGTTAAACATAAAACTCTCATCTTCCTGGAATAGCACCCTGATGCTTGTAATCAAAATCAAATTGTAACACTAATGTCTGTTTCTTGGTGTGAGGGAAAGAGATTAAGGGGAATGAGAGATCACTGTCATCTTTCATATCACAGAAGGTACTTTGAAAAGGTCACAATGACACCAGGGAAAAACCTGAATGGAGAAAGAATGTACCATCTACCACTGCTTGAGCACCGGCTGTAATGTAGAGTTGTGAGCCAGCACTGCAAGCAAGGTTATAATAAGGATGATGCCTAAACTCAACACAATCTGTGGTGGCGAGCAGCAACTATGTAACTGTGGCTTATTGAACCCAGCTATGGCTGCACACAGGTTTACATTTTAGAGACAAGAACTAGCCATGGAAAGGAGCTGGGTGCCCCAAGATTTGCTGTGTAGTTGTTTTCATTGAGATGCATGCAGAGAGTTAAGCGTGTTTGGAAGGCCAGACTCCAGTGACAGCATGAAAACCTGAGCAATGCTCCATATTTTATAAATGACCTGAATAATTCAGAAGATATCCTATCTAAAAAAAAAAAAAAACCAAAACAAAAACCAAAAACTGAAACAAACAAATAAACAAACAAACAAAACAAGAACAAAACCCAAAACAAACAAAAAACCTAAAACAACTCCCCCCAAAAATAAACAAAAAACCTTAAGAAACCAGATATGGCTGTTACTGCATTGCTATTATGCCTTTTAGATGCCTTCATAAATACTGACAGCCTTCCCTGTCATTCTCTCTATTGCATGTAGACACTCCAAGGTACTGTTAACTTCAATAATGTGGGTAATTTCACTTCAATCTTACTTTTAATTATTATTTTCCTCCCAATCTTTTCTTAAATCTGTTTCTCCAGTGGCTAAAAGTTTAATATTACCCTCCCATTATGGAGGAACAAGAAGATGGCTTCAGCATTACTTATTTATTATTCTTTTTCTTAGCTGGAAGTTGAATTATCTGCTCCCTATTTAAGACCTTTCTAATGAAAATGTCAGTTGCCATGAACTAAATGTTCTTTAATAGAAGCACTGCATACTTTCTTGTACAGTAGCAGTGCATAACTAGGTAGCAGAGCAAAGTAGGAAGAGAGGGCAAAAAGCAAATTCGGGTGTAGAATTGTGCACAAATACATGTGGAAATAGATAAGCACCTAACAAGAACAGGTGCATTAATCCTCAGTGCACCTTTTTAGCTTCTTCTATGTCTCTGAGTTGCACATATGAAACAGAGATTTGCACCAAATTTTTTTTTAACTTGGTGTATCATCAGCTCCTTATGCTCACTCATCCTGGCTTCCTCTGCAGGAATGGCCAGAGTTCTCAAGCAATTCCCTTCCTCCCCACCTCAATTTTCTGCATCTTCATACCTAAGCAGACTTCTAATCATTGAAGTGTTAGGCAGAAGTTTGAGACTAAGTGACAGCTCAGAGGCTGCAGCAGACGCAGCAGAGAAGTTGTGCTCTAGCATTTAATGCTTTGTAGAGAACAAGAAAAGAAGATCTGGGGTCTAGCAAGGTTCCAGATCCAACAATGCGCCCTATGGCACTATTCAGGCTCACAGCTTTCTGGGTTTAGGGGGGCAGGATTAAGGACAATTCTCAGTTTAATCTGGGGTATTCTTTGACTATCAACAGGTGAAGTCACAGCAAATTTAAAAATGGTGTCATTCTGGTTTTATCACAGTTTAAAGCTGATGGGAATCTCAAGCACTTTTATCCATCCATAAGTATCCGTAAGAGGTATTTCCTAAGAAGGGTGACTACAACATATGAGAGGGGTGTATCAGTGCATGTAGGGGCACACACATACCTGTGTGTATGCTCCCACACTCCCACACAAGGCAGCTGTGCATTTTACTGAGGGCTGCATTTTACTGTGTCTGCACTGCATTCCCATTCTTGGACTATCACCCATCCTTCAAGACGGGAAAACAAAACCTAGCTAACGTCCACCCTGGCCAAACCCCCAGAAAAGGAGATGGTGCATGCCTGAGAATGTGCAGCATTTGGCACATGTCTGCCCTGTCCAATGGAGCTCTGGAACTCCCAGGGGGATGTGCAGCTTGTCAGAACCTCCAGAGACTGCATGTTTGTGTGAGGCACAATCTGGCCCATCATTTCATATAATCTCATTAATTTAGCTAAAAAATAGTAGTTTCGTACTTAGAACAATGTTTTCTTTTTCTAAGGATTAGTGCTTTTCAATTATTGTTTGAAGTGGATTGTATGTAAAAGTGTCAATGAAAACAGATCAAAAAGAAATATGACTAAAAAAAGAAAAAAAGAAAAGACAAGAAATTATCTCTGTTACAAGACCTAGATTTATCTTTCTAGAAGGGAAACCAGAAAAGATGCTAGAGCATACCACATTGAAACATGGAAGCTGTCAGCTCCACCAGTTCTTCTTTCAGTCCAGCATCAATTACAGTGGACTTGTAGCAATTTCACTTAACATTAAAGGAATCATATTAAGGAGGGAATAAAGGCTGACAAAGTACATGCTTTGTTCAATTTGCTACTCTTTTAAAGAATGAGGCTTTAAACTTTCTGCAAGTTATTAGATTGCATGCATTGAATGAAAAGCAAGAAAATTTGTAAAGCATAATATGACATTGATTTCTAAAGCAAAAAGGAAATTTGGTCTGAAGTTCAGTGAACTACAGCTCCTTTTCAGTATAGATATTTCTACTGAGAGATTCTGTTAAGATTTAAAACTGTGACTAAATGTACCCAGTGAAACAGCAAACCTCTGTACAGTTATAAGGACATAAGAATGAGAATACTTGTTCAGACCAAAGCATCTTATTCAGTGATTCACCATAAAAACTTACAGAAAGTGAGTAAGAAGAGGGCAAGTACTTACAGAACTACTGACAGAGAGAGTAGTTCCCTTGTGCTGAGCAACAATGAAGGCCTGGGGAATCTGTGAGAGGGTTCAGCTTTTCAGCCCCTCTCACTACAGTCCCTGTCTGCTCGAAATCTCCATCAGAATCCCCACTCTGGCTGAGGTTCATATACTGAAATTTCAAGAGACTTAGGAGGGTAAAAGGGAAAAACATATATGTATATATATGGGTAGGTAGTTTAGGAGCAATGAGAAAGTTTCTGGTGGTAGAGGAACTAGTACCTCATGTGCTGAAGGGCCAAAATTGCATTCCCTGACACTCAGCATTCAGTGCGAAGTCAACTCCTCCGTAACACTCAGGTTTCAGCAATCTGCAGCTTACAGTTAAAAGTTAATTGATACTTAATCATATATAATAAATCTCTAAATAAGACTTATGCGTGCCAGAATAAAAAGTATTAGGATGTCTGAAATACTATAAAATGGACGTATAATTGATTTATTTTGTCTAAAGCACTGCTGAATGTAGAACTGCTT
The DNA here is from genome assembly GCA_035047865.1 of Dendrocincla tyrannina. NCBI lineage: Eukaryota > Metazoa > Chordata > Aves > Passeriformes > Dendrocolaptidae > Dendrocincla > Dendrocincla tyrannina. The sequence goes on from JAWWMP010000001.1 coordinate 86,036,789, forward strand.
TCAATATGGGAAAATATAATTTATGTTTCCTTGAAGTTACAACAAAGTACTGGGTATTAGGAGACTAACATTCTCTTCCCTATCTGCCAGAGAAACCTTATAACCAGGACTCACAGCCTGACATTGATAAATGATTTAATTCTGTAGTGTTTGCCCCATATTCCTCAAGTGGGATTTTTAAATGGAGATTAATAACTGCTCTCTTCTCTGAGGTTTCAGATGTCCCAGTTTTGCAATGTTTAATATATATGTACCTACAGCATTTGAGAACGTTGAGAGAAAAATACCAAATATACTTAAAAATTATATTAGGGCCTTTTAGCCAGTTTGCATGCACAGTACAATTTATAAAGATGGTGATGAACAAAGCCAGGCAATCTGGAGATTCTAGTGGATGACTAAACACTGAATGAATATAAATAAATAAAGGGGTATGAATATGATTTTTTTTTAATTGTCGCTTACACGCAATAGAAAAGTATTTCAGACTTATTCAAAACTGTTTATAAAATTCTTGACAAACTGAGGTGTTGAAATGTGTGCTTTGGATTTCATCAGTCTTCTTTCAGACTTAATTACTTCACAGTGTTTTAAAACAAAGATGGAGGGAATTTTGAAACACCACTTGAATAAAAATATATAAACCCTTTCATCTTTAGAAAGCGTTTTTGGTTTGTTTGTTTTGTTTTGTTTTTTTTTTTAAATTTAGCTAAGTCAAGAGGAGATCTGAGAGCAGTCCAATGTCACTGGATGTTTATTTTGCATTTTAAAAAAATAAAACTTTCAGCTGCTAAGTTTCAACCAAGCCCTCTTAGAAGAAAGCACTGCTTCCCAGTGTGTTCAGGACAGTTGAAGTGTACATATTCACATCTCAAATACCTGTACAATAAAAACAGTGTTAGTTCTTCTGATTCATTTTTAAAGTAAAGAACATTTCCATGTTTTCCAATTCATAGAACATTTCCAATCTTTCACAGACTGCCATGACTATTTAACTGCATTTTACAGTTCTCTCACATTCACACTTGACGTGAGGTAGGGAAAATGCAGAGATGCATAGGCTCCTTTACCAGCTTGTTTCTCTCTTAAATCAAAACTTCTGATGATTAAAGAAGAGTAGATAAAAAAGTACAGCTCAAGGCTATGATATAATGCACTTAAAGGTCCCCAAGGCAATATTCTTAACATCTACAACCAACTCTGAAACATAACAGAGGAATGTAAATGTTAGGGCTGGGCTCTTAAATTCAAGTTTCCTGACACACAGCAGGCTGACAGCCTTTGAATTCATAAAGATCTCCTATTTAAACAACCAAAAGAGCTAAAGATCACTTAGAACAATTATTTTGATCTGTACTTGCAAAGCAGTAGCAACCTATGAGAAAGTATTACCATTACATATCCAGGCAATTATTTAATCTGATCTTATGTGTTTTCATAATCTTAAAATTGTTCTTTCCTGCATAGTTTGGAGACTAATTTTGTCTGTAAAAATGTGTGTCACGGGATTCATAACCCATTTTAAGAATTTGTGTATCAAATGGGCCTTGTAAATAAATGTTCTCATTGTCATGACTATTGCACAACAGCACTGAGTTCAGCACAGAGCATGTTAGTAACACCTACGTTCGGTCAAAACTGTCTTAATGTTGGGCCAAGGTGACCTCTTAATTTTGTAGTATGTGTCATTGAATAACATACACCATGCCCACTAGGATGCCAGAATGAGAACTCAAGGCTCTCTTCTGTCTCCGTGTACTTTGCATGGAAAAGCTCAATTCCTCTATAGGGAGCTGCCCTTTTCAGTCATGAGCCTTTCAGGAGTGACATCACTTATTCTTAATTAATTACTTAATTTTTATTTTACCCAGACTATTAACTTCCATTCTGAAAATTTAAAAAAAAAAAAAAAAACACCCACAAAACTTTAAAGGAATTGAAGAGCTTGAGAGAGTAGGCTTTGTTTTGAATCATAATTTCTCCTGCCACCAAAATTGATTTGCACCCCAATACACAGTAAAAGTGCCCAATCTTTGTAACAAGAGGCAAACCTCATATCTTTTATAATAGGGATACACTTATCAAACATGTATTCTGGTCTGTGAAATGTAAAGAGGTTTATTACTACAGAATTTTATGAGGACTAGCTGCCTCTGAATTTTTTTCTTTCTGAGAAAACATATGTGTCTCACAACAGCCCTCTAATAGCTCAGGAGGGTTAGAAAGGACACTGGCAAACTTTTTATCACCCTGGGATGTATACAAGTGCTTCAGGGGATCAAAGCATAGAAATCAGAAACATGCAACTGAATGAATTCCTGAAGTAAGAGAAGTAAAATCAGTGGTTTATCTGTGGAGAGTGTAGTAATGAAAACAACAGACAGTTTAAGATGTGAAAATTATTTTACTTCTGGTTCACTGTAAACCAGAAACACGTATTTCTGATTACACTGAACATAAATATTCCCATCCTGAATCAAGCCAAAGTTGCATCTAGTTTGCTGTCTTGCTCCTGACTTTGGGAGAGGCATGAGAAATGGGACAGATGCACTACAATTCTTTCCCAGGTACAAACTTTCATTTTTGAGTAGTCTGAGGTTTACGGACTTCCTCAGCCAGAGGCTGCATTCACAACATTGATCTTAATAGCCATTGATGGAGCTCCTTCTCATGCATTTGTCTAATGGATTTTTGAGCCCATTTATAACTTTGACCTCCACAGCTTCCTCTGGCAATGAGCCTCACAATTTAATTATGCATTGTGTGAAAAAGGACTTCATATTGTTTGCTTTAAACTGACTGCCTGATCTTCTGAGAGGTCCTTTGTTTTTATAGTATGAGCAATAGCAAATAATAATTTAGACAGTCTATGACTTCATATACATCCATCATCCCTTTCCTTCCTCAATTGCTTTCCAGACTTAAATTACTTAGCCTAAATCTCCTTCTTGCTACCAATGCCACTTCATACTTCTAGTCATCCCTGCAGGTCTTTCCTAAACATTTATTGAGCTCTTAGGCTCTTTGAGATGGAAGAGAACACCATGAAACTTACAGGATGCAGGTAGAACACAGATTTTTGCAACACTATACTGATACTGGTTTTTTCTATTAATTCCCTCATTGTTCTTAGCACTTGTCTACCTTTTTGACCTGCTGAGCATGGAGCTGGAACTTTCACTGAACTATTTGCAATGACTCTGAGATCTTTACTGTAAGGAAAATGGCAAATTTATGCACTGCTGTTGTGTTTGTTTTGACGGCCTACTATTTTTGTATTTGGAAATAGAATACATTAAAAAGAAAAGAGAAAATAAATACTGTCGACTAAAATAATGGCATAAAAATGACTGAATTCAAAGTAGAATTAGACACCTTCAAGAATATCAGTGATTAAAATGTGAATAAACAGAAGTCTACAAGTTGACGCATTCTCACTTCATCCTTCTTACCTTGCTCTAAATGCCAACAAACAGGTTTGTAGACTTGCTAATTAATTGGCATGTTTCTGAGCAGTGCTAAACCTCCCAGCTCTGGCTGATGTCAAAAGGAGTCAAGACTGGCTAGCCCTCATAGAATTGGACCTGAAGAGTATTGTTCTGGTTACTGTTTATACTATGTGACATTGTCACTTCCATGCTATTTGTGGAGCTTGATGCTGGGAAAAATGAATTTCTAGAGAGGTTATGAAAGATCAAGGATGCTATAATGTCATCATTATTACATGTAACTTGGGCATCAGAATTACATAAAAGCATATTGAATGCTTACTTAACATAACATTTGAATAAATCATGATTAAAATCATGTTCACTGAAACATTTATTTCAGCTAGAGCTACATAGTTTAAGATTCTCATACATAAACATTTTTGGCATTATTTATGAAAACTTGGCTTCCATCCACTTAATTTATATTTTTAAAAAAATAAGAGATAGCTATGTGAATCTTATATTTATAGCAGAAATCTCCATCGTCTGTTGCTGGCTGAAGTTTCAGCAGATCTACAATGGTAATTCAATAACTGTGTCTACAATATCCTGGGAGTTTTAAACACAGTTTCCCATTTTTATATTTGACATTTCAGTCTGTACTTTCTTACTTTTCTTGATAGGCTTCTGGGTACTAAAAATAATTAGTTAGTGCCTATCACGCTATGTGGCAGTGATGCCCTTGAATACCTAACCTGGTTAGCATGGGTTAAACCTCCTAGGAAAAGAGAATTTTATTGTCTCACTGGTGCAGATGTGCAGGTGCCTCACTGCTTCTGAAGTTCCTGGAGTGAGGGTTTGCAAGGTGGGTTGAACAATCTTGAGGTAGAAGCCCAGAAACAGCTGTTCTAGGGAGGAAAATTTACACTGAGGTTTTGCATCCAGCTGTTACAACCAAGAGTTACTACGTCAAAGCCATGGAGAATGGGTTTAGTTTGGCATCTATGGCATATGCTGGGTCACTCCACAACAGTATTTTCTTCATTTCAAAATTAATAAGGCTCAAACATAAGGAGGTGTGCATTCCCCAAGCCTGTGGTGAAGGAGTTTAGCGTCACTTCTGTTTTTCTTCCCGTTTGTAAATAGCTTGCGTGAGGTGTACAGAATTTTTTCCAGAGTAGAAAAAGTAAGTATTTTTTTCTCAGTAATGGCCTTCCATGTTCAGATTCTTTTGAATCTGAAGATAAAATATCTCACTTCCTCACTGCTAGCATTGTCTTCCAAGCTATAAATATTAGCCTTTGTATCTATATGCTCATGCTGAAGCATTTTGTTAGAGTGCTTGGTAAGAATTCTGTGATTCATTAGCATTGAACCATAGAATGGTTTGGGTTGGAAGGGACCTTAAATACAATCTTGTTCCAACTCCGCTACCATGGGCAGGGACACCTTTCACTAGAGTCAGGTTGCTCACAGTTCCATCCAGCCTGGCCTTCAACACTTCCAGGGATGGAGCATCCACAGCTTCTCTGAGAAACCTGTTCCGGTGTCTCACCACCCTCACAGGAAAGTATTTTCCCCTAATATCTAATGTAAATCTACTCTTCCTTTAGTTTGAACCCATTCCTCTTTGTCCTGTCACTACACGCTGTCAGGAAAAGTCTCTCTTTCCTGTAGGCTCCCTTCAGGTACTAGAAGACTGTAATTAGGTCACCCTGAAATGTTCTCTTTCCAGGCTGAACAAACCCAGTTCTCAGTCTTTCCTCACAGTAGAGGTGCTCCATCCCTCTAATCATCTTGGTGGCCCTTCTCTGGACTTGCTCCAGCAGGTTGATGTCCTTCCTGTGTTGGGGACTCCAGAGCTGGATTCAGCACTCCAGGTGGGGTCCCACTGAGTGGAGCAGAGGGATAGAATCACCTCCCTGGACCTCCTGGCCATGCTGCTTTTGATGTAGCCTAGGGTAAGGCTGTCCATTTAACACTAGCAGAGATATTCTTCATGGAACTCCAACCTAAAGACATCTTGGTCTGATAAGTCTTTGGAGAGCAATATGCTCAATGTACTGAAACAGATCTAGCCTTCCTTCCCATTAAATCTCATGGATGGGATATATCCTATGCAGTGCTACCTACCCAGAAGTTAGATATCTTGCTAGCTATGAGCTATGTTCATAGATACTAAGTACTTCTGGAGGGTGATTCATTTACACTATTTTAGTCTATTTCAGCCTCTGGAGTTTCTTTCAGTCTTTGGACTTGCTTTTGCCCTCCTCAGTGATTATTAAAGTAGCCCATGGTAACTGACTCAGACTTATACATTTAATCTCTGATGCTTACATCAGCAAGGAGGAATCCTAAACAGAGATATTCTGAGTGGTGGTGTCATCCAAAAATTGTAGAGTCCTTAAAAAAGCACACAGAGTTCTAATTTGCAGTTCAGGGAAGTCCTAACATTCCTGTATGAGTTGTTCATATCATGCTTCTCTGTATTATATTGAGTAAGCCTTCATGAGACCTGGGGAGAAAAAAAATGGGGGAAAGATAAGCTACTATTTTTGTTACTTTAATAATCCTAAATGTAAAACATTAGCTCTTTCTAGCAACAAAAACTTCACCAGCAGCAATACTGAAACCATATGCCCTCCATTTGATTTACCATCAACGACTGCCTGGCTGCACACAGAGCCTCTCTGCTTAATAGTGGCTCTAGGCTAGTGCATGTATAATATTCAAAGGAGTTTTGTTCTTTTATTAAAGTTGTGATAAGGATGCAAAGCATTTTAATGGGAATAATCAATTATATAATGATATTCATATACAACAAAGTGCTTTTAATATAAGTACTTTTAATGTGGCGCTTTTGTAACAGGGGAATTACTTTTGTAATACTTTCAGAAGCAGGTCTTCCATTGGTGCCAGTAAGACAGCTGCAGTAGGAGACTCCTGTAAAAGATTAACTCCATTTACTTCTCATTCACTAGAAGGCATTTTTCAATGCAGACACCAAATGATTTTACCACTCTGCTGAATAAGAGAATTTCAGCATTAAGAAATTACTTTTTTTTTGTAAGATAAGAAAAAAAAGTAGTGCATTATCAGTCTGAATAAAAACTGATTGTGAAACTTCAACATTTAAAAGATTGAATTTGATTCTTTCCTGTTATATTGTCTAATGGTTTTCATCATCTCCCTTTGCTGTTATCATCTCTCTACCAATAAGGAAGCTAAGTTAATTCTTTCCTGTCGCTGACATTTTTGCTGATGGATGTCAAAAGTTATAAACACAAGGTGGTGTTTATACAAAACACATGATGTTTTGCACACTTCTGAAAATTTTCATAAATCTACTAATTAAAGGAAACTCTTACTATATTCAAATTTCTTTTTATCTTATGGGTATGGATGTATTTAAAGGAGACTGAAACCAGAGACTTATTCCATCTATACTCTACGTATTCATTTAGAAGTGGTGCCCTCTTCCACCCACAGCTGATTTGCTATAAATCCCATATCAGTTGTCACGGTTACACAGTAAGCTGTGTCTGTCTCCCAGATGTCACTGGCTGTGTTTGGGAGCACAGTCCTAAAGGAAGATGAAGGCTGAGCATGGTCCCTGACTCTCTGTATCCAGTCTCTGCAAATGCAGAGTGGTTGCCCCATTGCCTTGCAGCAAGTTGCCATGTACACTTCAGAAAAGAGCCCAGCCATCTTCTCATCTCAATATTGACCATGTGACTCTACCAATATGAGAGACCTAACTATAATCAATGGATATATTTGGGTCAGTGTTGAGACTTCAGATGCACCTTCTCTGCTCTTCCTCCCTTCCTCTCTCCTTTGTTGAGCTCAGGAAATTACCCCAAGCCTATATTGAGTCAATGAGGACCAGACAACTAAGACAACTAACTGTGGACACTAAACAAAACTGTATGTGAGAATATCAATCAATCCCCAACACAGCATCCCCAGGTGTGGCTGCAGGCATGCAATACAACTATCTTTAAATCAGAGCAACGTGGTTTGTGATCCTGATGCCTGGAACAATCAAAAGAACATAAGATACTGCGAAATTTGCAGTAGGATTAATCTGAAGATTAGACGTAGGTGTCTACACAAGATCTGGGTGTTCCCATTATGTCAAAAGAGATCTAGTCAACTCAGTTAATGGAGCCTATGTATAGAAAGCTGGGGATCTTTCTCTTGGGTAGAATCTGACATGAGAGGTTCAGCCCAGTTCCCATACACAAGCATCCTGAACCATTGGGACGCTCCAAGGTATTTCCCTTGAACTCCAGTTAACTCTCAGTAGAGTGTAGGTATTGTGTAGGTCCTGTGTCATAACTGACAACTCTATGCAGTGTCTCAGGTAACTCAGGGCATCCTAATTGTTTTAGATGGTGGCATCTAAGTTGAGCCCAGCCCAGCCCTACCAGTTCTGTTTCAGATGGCTGGCTATTTCAAGGAGATGCAAGATCTGAGAGAGGCCCCATGTCTCCCTACCCAGTGCACAAAGCAGTTGGGCATTTACAACTCTCAGTTGTAAACCCTTTAGCCAGTGCATATTTAATGTAAAATGCATAACCACTCCAGGAACAGGGACCAAACCCAGGATCTACCTTTCTCATGTAAGTGGGGCTTAATGCATCCAAACTCAGGATCATTTACCCCATGCTTTTAGTTGCTTCCCTTTAACTTCTCTAAGCAGACAGGTAAAGTAATGCACAGAGACATAAATCAGATTGTAAGATACAAATCAATACTTATTACGGAGTGCCCCTTAGATTCATCACGCCTTCTCAGAAACTACTTAGCTAAAACTTATATTTTATTGCTGATTCTTGCAAAGCCAACACGTTTCAGACGTCTCTTGCTCTCCTTCAAATCAGTAGTACTATTTCAGAAGAGTACTTTGTTCCCACGTGTTCTGAAACAGTCCTACAAAAAAGTTCAGTAAAAGAATCTCTCTAGTTAAAAATGCAAAATGTATTCCATAAAGTCACATGAATTTCAACTGAAAAGGCTCAAAAATATAGACTTTAGCTTCCAATTTTAAATATCTTTTTTCATATGAACCTCAATCACACATAAGAGTATTCAAAATATCAGAGAGAAATTATTTCACTTTACATTGAATATATACTTCAATGTATTTTCTTAGTTTGGTTTATTAAAAAAAAAATTATGAAATAACTGAATGGGATAATGTTCACCCTGATGAATTAGAAACCTTCGTTGAAAATTATTCACATAGCTCTATCAAAACCCTATCTTTTCATTGTGCTTTTCACAAAAGCAGTTACTATTTTTTTTCTTATTTCATTTCTTGGCAACAGAGTCATGGATCTATAATTAAAAACCCACTTAGACAATTTCCAAAGGATTATTACAATCTTGTCATGTCAAGGGTTGAACAAGACACTTTATAGATTATTTTTTCCCATTCCTAGTTCTACAGTGACTGTCTGAAAACACTTAGGGTCCTAAACTATATTTTGTTTTTGCAATGAACACAGGGCATGCAAATGATATTCTCCTTTTCTCTTTTTTTTTAGGAATGCAGTTGAAGAAAATAAAAAACTATATGCAATTTATGACACAAGGTGAGTTACTAAAAGCACTTAAAAATGTGATTATTATTTATAACAGAATGTTGATCCTTTAAAATTTTAACTTTTTTCCCCCCTGAGTCACAAAGTAATCCAAAAACTAAGGCAAAATGAAAAATATTTTAAACCATCATACACAATTCAGTATCTTCCTAATAATGATTCTCCTTTATACATAGTGATTTCCCCTCTGTGTACAGTGTATATGACAAAGAAATACAGTTACACAACCAGCCTAATTTACATGTTATTTCACAGATGAAGTATGACTCGCAATCCTGATCTGTGTATTATGAGTTTAACTGTGGCTGCTTCTGATGCCAGTATTTGGGGAATAAGAATGAAGAGCTAGCTGGCACAGCTTTGGGGAAAGAGAATGCATTCAGAAAGACCAGCAGAGTGCTGTGCCTTGGCAGTGGACGGCTGTGGATGCAGCCTCTATATAAACACACCTCCGCACTCTGAAGCCTTTCCTTTCCTCTCATCCTTCATGGACTGTTTCCTGTTAAGGGCACTCCTTAGCATAAGCAAAAAGCCTACTCAAAGGATAAGAGCAAGACATGTATCAGACTTTCGCTTTATTCTACCCATAGATTTTTCTTTGTTAACCTGGATTTTCATTTCCAGAATTCTGCCTAATCTTAGAAAACCAAATCATTTCACTTCACTTCCTTCTCATTGCTTATCCTCTCTTATGTGGAAGTTTTTGCACACCCACACCCACACACACCACTCCTCAGTATTTATTCTTTGTCTTTCTCCTTTTCCACTGTTAGAATTCAAAGGGACATTTGGATGAAAATGTCAGGAACCAACATCTTTTGGTGTTTTAGCTAGTCCTAACGCAGATGCATCAGCTAGAATCCTGACTTGATCTTCCCTTAAATATACATAATATTAAATATAAGCAATTCAAACAACTTGTGCTTATCTTCTTCACTCTGTATAACCTCCTGCAAAATGACTTGGAATTTTGGATGCTTTAGTAAAAAATTGCATAAACAATAATTACCACAAATAAGATTCATAAAGATAACGATAAATCTGAAAACACAAATATATGGGCTATATCCTTCTGTGTTTAACTAGCCCTAAAGAAAAAAGTAACCGCTGGATATTGTTTTGTTAAGAATAATGTGCTCCTGCCAAAGGGATTTAGACAAAACCACTCAAGTAGAAACTCTTAACAAAGAAGTTCTATGCAAAATAACTCTTCCTCAACTGCAGTTACAGTAAAAAAAAAAAAAATTGTAACTCAGTTACTTGGCTGTTTTTCTAAACAGACACTGTTTTCATCAGGACAAAGACTTAAAGAATAGTACTTCCAATGCATCACAGGCTTCTCTAATGTATTTGTGTTATTTCAGTGCATGATCATTAATCTTTAGGATGAAAAAATCTGAGTTATAAAGAGCCTCGATTATTTCTTTCTCTGCCAAAGTGTCAATGGATTTTTATTTGGATATTCCTGACTCATTATGTGCATAATCCAGAGGTTTTGCTGCATAAGGAATGGAATGTTGCAGGAATACTCTTTTAAATTCATTCAGATATTGCAAATTTTTGTTCTATTTTCTTGAATATGAAGAAAAATACCCATCTGAAAATTAAACAGCAGTTCAAAACAATTTAGGTCAAGCCTCTTATTAAAGGCAAATTTTTTCCCATTACTCATGTGAATTAATAACTTATTCTTTATGTGGCCCACTGAAACATTCAGATCTCCACTACATCAGAACTGTTGACATAACACCATTAATATTTCTGTATAATTAAATGTAAACCAGCAAATTATGCAACTAAAGCAAATGGATTCATACAATGCTGCTTGCAATCTCCCTGACAGAAATGGGGACAATGAGTATAAACTCATTGTCAGTTACAAGCTCAGCATAAACTGTTGAGTATTACTCAACATCAGCAAATATTACATATGGTTTCTGATAAATATATATAGTAAATAAACATAATCTTGTTTTCCTCACAGTATTTCCAATAATCATTGCTCATTACCTGAACAGGCAAAACACAGTGTATGAAACTAGCAAAGTGCAGAGCGTTCCCTAAGCCTTAATGCTCCCCAGCATCCTCCTGTCATTGTAAAACTCTGCTTCTGCTGAGATACTGTAGGACAGAACGTACAATAGTTTTCTGAAGGAAATACTATGATTCTGTTGTATGGTATTGTATGATCCTCAACTTTTGACTTCATAAATTGAAAAAGAATTCAGGCTTGGGGGAAAAAAAAAAGAAGAGTTGAAAATTTTCTTGTGGATTTTTTCTCAAACAGTTTTATTAATTACACCTTCTCAGCAGGTTAAACCAGCAGGCTATTAAAATTGCTGCAAGGCAGAGTAGGTAAGCAGCAGCATGGGTCTCAGCCTTGTAAGATTAATGTCCTGTGTTCCTCAGAAGACAACACTTCAGCTATAGCAGCAATTCTTCCCACTTTTTTTTTAAGTTTCAGTCTCTCTCTTGTATCTCTGAACCCTTTGTGACTGCAGTTTGTTTCAGGATAGGACTGGATCTTTGCCAAAATCAGTTCAGTGACAGACAAACCAGAGAGGAAAATGAGAAAGAAAACATTTGATAAGTGATTCTGACCTCAGCTTGTAAGTGGAGTTAAGTTCATTTTGTCAGGCAAACCCTCAGTACCACTTTCCAGCACAAGAACTCAGTGATGCATTGCATGGTGTGATCAAATACTTCCTCCCTGATTCTCAAGCCAGTCTTTCTCCTACAGTCTGGTGACTGATAGTGGTAATATTGCAAAAACATCAGTCGTGAGCAGACTTCTCCTCTTCTTTAGCCTTCCTGTCATTGCCTATTCTTCTGTATCTCCATTAGTACTGAGAATTATGAAGAAAAGTGGAATTTGGTCCCAAAATTTTGAGTGGCTTCTCATTCTAATCCTCTCACCTTCAACAATTTTTGTCCTTTGAGTGTGCTCTGTTCCAACCCCTTCTGAAATGAGATGATGGGTGTAACTACAATAGCATTTAAGTGCAGACTAGGACTGTGCTTGCAAAGTAATCATTTGATCATTCCTACTTACTGTGCTTACTTTGGTTCTTATCTCAAAGCAGTCTCAGAGTACACAAGCAGGATTCCTTTCACATGAAACTCAGTTGAAAAATGCCCCTCAGCAGCACACTGAACATGCCCCAACTGCTAATGAGCATCTGCTCTAGTGGACCAGACTAGAACTTTTCTTAATGGGATGAAAAAAACCTCAAACAACAAACGTGTATGGCATGGATATCAGGTCCTCAGCAACAACAGTTTTGCTCTACAGACAACTGGGCTTGCCAACTCAGACATAGTTGATGAATCCATGGTAATCCAACTTACCCCAAGGACTTCTTTCACTTATAGGCTTGGCAGTTGTATTCTCCCACATGTATTTGCATTGGCCCAAGGACAGTCCTTTTGCTCCTTCACACATAATGCTTGCCTTTGCAGTTTAGACTTATCCATTTTTGAAGTAGCTTTTATAATATTGGCAATGCTAAGAAAATAAAAAAACATGTGCTGTCCTTACCTTATTGAACAAAGTTTGATCGGGAGCATAGATCTTAACTGTCCAATGGCCCAGAGACTGGAACATTCAGCAAAGTAGTAGAAAAAGGTGATGAATTTTAGTCCCTGAACTACAACGTTCAAAGTCTCATATTTTACAGGGATAATTTTACTGGGATAGCAAGACTGTACATTGTAAAAAGAGCAAGAGTGAGAATGAGCAATGACGAAGGCACCTAAGAGGGGAAAAATTGAGTTCTGTTCCTTACACCACTGAACAGTGATTTATTTTATCCAGTAATTAATTAATGAATCACTGTATTATTTGTGAAATAACCATACTTCCCAGGTAAAAGTCAAACCACTAGACCGGAGTTACATTAGCTCCTTCCCTTTCCCCTACTTAACTATTTGCTGAAAAGTGAAACATTTCAAAAAAAAAAAAAAAAACAAGGTTTACCCTGAGGTCCTGCCGTCTGGGCTGATCTCAAGAGGTATATCCATCTTGGATGGAGAATCTCCAGGATATGACTGGATGCTTTGTTTTGCTTTAGTGAATAAAAGTGCCCAGACTCCTTCCTGCCTTGCCTTGAAATAATCTTCTTGGTTTTTGACAGGAGGTGTTTGGGAGCCTAATTCCAGAAGCAAAGCTAGGGTAGTGAGTTCTGGGTCAGGACAAGGAGTCTATTTCTGTGCCACTTTTTTTCTTATTGGCCACATTAAATAGTCCTCAAAAGTCTTGGCTTCCATTATTTCCTTAAATACTCTGCACTGTACAGGCTTTTGCTGGGTCTTACCTCCAGACCACTGCCGCAGAAGCTTTGTTCTGAGTCTTTCGTGCAGACAAAACCCACAGTGCTACTTTCACTGCAAATGCCATGTCACAGGGAAGTCAAGATAATTTTCCCCTTTCATGAAATTCACTGATCATTTAAAAATTTTAACGTCCTTTAGTTACCTCTAAGCCTAATTGAACCCAGAGTTCCAAGGAACAAATGCTCCATAACCCACTAAATACTTCCTTGTCCCATCAGCTCCAACCTGGATTATCTTTAAACTGTTCACAAGTAAATGGAAATGGTTGCTCTGTAAGATCAAGAAGACAGATAGTTAAATGAAGTGTGATAAAATATGACAGACTCTACAGCGCTGTTGATTCATTCTTACTTCAGATATGTTTCCAAAGTACCAGGATAGCACATTAATCACAAATAGTGTTCCCTAACTTTTTTTATTTCTGTTATGAAACCAACCATCTATTTAAAAAAAGTTACTAGGGCTTAAATACACTTTTAAACCATGTTAATTTCTTCATAAGAAATATTTGCTTTGGTGTCAACTCTTTCAGAATTTAGGAGGAGAGAATTGAATTAGTATCCTTTCCTAGATTCACTTTCTTTGAAGTCTTTGAAAGAACTGGTCTTCAGTAGTGACCATCCATAGCACTGAAAAACATTAGGACCCAAGGCCTTAAGATTATTAATTATTATTCTTGTTATTACTAGTATTATTATCATCAATATTATATTGTTATCTATTATACTTGTTTATTGACTTTTCATTTTTGAGCCCTTGAGTCATGTATGCTTCATGCCACAATTCTCAAGCTTTCACCATAAGCCTAATAAAGTTTTTAAATGAAAGCTAAGATTTTCACTTACTTGATAATCATCTTAATAAAAAATCCAAATATTAACATGAAAACACAAGATTTGACAATGCTCAGTTTTTCTACATTGTCCCACATTGCCTACATACTTTAGTATTGTTTTTAAACCTAAACCTGCTCCTTCTTTTAATTGGAGCTTTATTATTAACTGCAACAGCAACAAGGTCAAGACATATGCCACGGATTGCACATGTCTTTCTTTTAAAAGAATTTGTTGAGGAGAGATGAAAAGCCATCCATGCCTTCTCCCCTATACATAACACCACAGTATTCCTCAAGTGTCCATCTTTTTGTAGCAGCTTCTCTATGGGAAGAGGTTATGTAGATGGAAAAACAGGTGATAAGAGAAAAAGTGCAAAAGAAAGACACAGCTCTTTTCCCTAGTGAAATGTTGTGCTTTGTCAGGGACCAGCGGCCACCGATCGCAATGTAACCAGAATCGGGAGCTGGCCAAGGGCGTGTGTATGTATTTGTAGAGCATAGTGAAGATCTCTGGCATTGAGGAGCTGCCGAGGGAACCAAAAGCGATATATCTAAGTTAGCATTCTTCTGTTTCCAGGCCAATCGGTCCTGGTGAAGGGACTAATTAACCTGGAGGGAGGTTAAATACAGTAACAACTGCGCTATCTTCACCCCAACCAATGTTTTATTCAAAGTTAAGCGCACCAGAAGCTCACAGGTGACAGCTCTCACCCTAAATCTCTTTGGTACCAGTGCAGTTTCCCGTCATTATTGTCCGGCGTGACAAGCCCACTTACACACGCTTTGAAGCCAGCGGAGGTTTAGCCTGGCAGAACACATTCCTGTCGGTCTGTGTCGCAGGCACGGCTCTAGGGAGCCCCAGTTCCGGCACCTGTGCATGCACACCGCACCCTGGCCGCAGCGGGGATGCGCTGAGCCCCTTGCATCTCAGGGCAGGGCTCCCAGGCCAGCTCCTTCCCCCGGGCACCGCTCCCAGGATGCGCCCAGCGGCAGGTGGGCACGGTCCCCCAACACACAGCAGCAGCCCCTTCCCACACGGCTCCAACGGGGGCTCTGTGAGCTGCCCTGGCCCCGCAGTCCCTCTCCCGCCCCGGGGATCCCCTCGCCCTCCCAAGGAGATGAAGCCGGCCGCGGGGAGTGCCCAGCAGGGGCTGCGAGGGAGTACGGCCGCCTCGCTGCGGGTGCCTTGGTGGCGGGGCGGGCGTGCCCGAGGCGGTGCCCGGGGAGCCACCGCCCCTCGCCGCCGGCCCCGCGGGCCCCTTTCCCCCGCCGCCCCTCCTCGGGCTCTCCGCCGGGAGGGGCAGCGGCGCCCTCCCTCCCGTCCCCTCCCCTCCCCTCCCGGCTGGCGGGAAGGCGGCAGGGCGGGCGGGCGGAGGGGAGGCGGGCGGCCGGGCTCCGGCGGAGGGCATCTTCCTCCGGGGCTCGGCGGCGTCCGGCCGCGGGGTGGGCGCAGCCGGCGGTGCTGGGGCAGGGGGTGGGGGATTCTTTTGCAGGGAGAGGGCGAGGGGAGTGAGGGGAGAACAGGGACTGTCGCCTCCGCCTCTTCCTCAGCGGCAGCCGGGGCAGCCGGATCGCGGCGGCGGCGGCTGCTGCTGCTGCTGCGCGGAGGGAGCGCGGAGCGGAGGGATGTGGGGCTTTGGGGGAGGCAGGATCTTCGGGATCTTCTCCGCTCCCGTCCTGGTGGCCGTGGTCTGCTGCGCCCAGAGGTAGGAGCCAGCGTGCCCCGGCGGCGGTGCGGGATGCGTTTCTCCAGGGGAACAGGCTGATGCGCTCCCTCCTCCTTCCACCCCCCGCCCCGCTCCCGCCGTCGCCCCTTGCCCCCCGAACCCCGTCCTCTTGCCTCTCCTGCTCGACACCCCCGTTTTTCTCTCCCCACAGTGTGAACGATCCCGGCAACATGTCCTTCGTGAAAGAAACTGTGGATAAATTGTTGAAGGGCTACGACATCCGCCTCCGGCCGGATTTCGGAGGTGAGTCGCCCTGCCCGGGCTCTCCGCCCGGAGACCCCCCGCTGCCCGCGGCGCTGCGGCCGCTCCCGCACGGGGGGCCGGCTCCCGCACCCGCGCTGCCGGCGCACCGCTGCCCGCCGGGTAAAGGTCTGCTCTGCTCGCAGGTCCGCCCGTCTGCGTGGGGATGAACATCGACATCGCCAGCATCGACATGGTTTCTGAAGTCAACATGGTGAGTTAGCGGTGGATCCCGGCTGGCCGCCCGTTCCCCGTCCCTCCCTTCGCACGAAGTCGCGGCTGCCTCGGCGGGGCTGCGTGGGGCGCCGAGCGCTGCCCTCTTCCCCTGAAAACTTTATTTCCCTGGAGATGCGCTTCTCCCCTTACAGCCCTTTCCCCCTCTCGCTGCCGGCGGCCGCCTGGGCGAGCGTGCGGGGCCGCCGGTCTGCCCCAGCCCTGTCCTGCTCCCCCCAGCCCTCCCCTGCTCCCCCCAGCCCCTGGGCGGCCGGCGCTCGCTGGGCTCGGCGGCCCCTGCCGCGGCCTGGCAGCCGGCGGGGTTCCCGGGGACCGTGTCGGAGCGCCGCGGCTGCCGGCATCTCCCCGCGGTTCGGGGGAAAACAGCAGCCCGGCTCGTCCGTGGGTAAACTCTGACATGTGCGAGCGCTTTAAGGATCGCTGAGCACCCAGAGCCGGCGCGGTTGTGTATGGACTTTGGAAGAATTGCAGTCTTGCCTCGGAAAGTGGTGCTGTGCGGGGATGTCGGGTTCACCGATGGACAGGGAGGTGTTCAGTGCGTTTCTGCGGTTTGGCCCTCCCGTCTGTATAGTTTGGTGATTCTGGATTAGAGGCTACAATTTCTGTTTCTTATCCTAAATCTGAGGTGGATTTTTCATGTTCTGAGCAAATTACTCCTCTCTGTGTCTCAGTTTTTTGCTTGTAGCCTTCCTTTTGCAAACCTGACATAGAAAGACCAGCCTACTCTGCAATGCTGTGGTTACATTTATGGCATTAAAAATAATAATTACAGGTTTGGCAGCTGAGCTCCCTTGTAGTAAATATGACACTAACATTGCACTACACCTCCCTCAATGCACTGTTGCAGTGTTACAAGCTGGCATAGCTTGGCTGTATACATGATCCATGTATTTTCATTAATCCTGCCCTTTCTTTCACCTGCTCTGCAGGAAATTTTGAGAAACTTTTGCTCTACTTCTCATCTTTTAAAAAATATTTATAGCAGAGGTACAGTTACCTGTTTGCAGTTAAAGGTGTCAGCAACTCCAGCCTTTTTTACTCATTGAGGAGGAAAAGATGAGATAGTTCTTACTTATAAGAGTTTTTTTAGGCTTCCTGCAGATTCAGGCAACTGCAGAAACACCTCATATATTTGGCAGGCTTTTCTGTACCTGTAGGATTGCATCTCAAATAAAAAAATGGAAACTGAATGAAATCTTCTCATTGAAGAGTAATTGAAAAGTCTGACTTCACTATCACCACTGCCACCTTTGCCACCTATGGCTATGCTCCAGACTTAGGGAAGCATTACATGACGCATTAAATTAATATATAGCATTTTGTGTATGGGAAGTGCCAGTTAGGCAATAAATATCAGAGAAAGGTGTACTGAGATTGGAAAGAAAATGAGGGGATGTATGCTTTTTGTGTGCTTTTTTCTCCCAGCTGAAGGAAAAGGTGTTAGGTTTAAATAACAACTTGTCCAAACCACTGTAGCATAAGGACATAAGGAAAAGTAAGTAATTACACTGCTTGTTATGCTAGGCTGGGTAATTAGATCTTGAACACAAGATAACGGAGCTTCTCAAGAGGATGAGTACCATTGCTTTCCCCCAACAGTAACCAGTGTACCAATTATTAAAGTTTCTAGCTGCCCAAAAGTTCGTGCCCACTGTTGCCCATTAGTTACCAGAACAGCTGTAGAGAAGTAGTTTTTCTTGTGTCCTCTCTTGGGGCAGTGCAAAGTCTGAGAAATATCAATATGGACCTTGCAGCAGAAAAAAACAATGTGTTTCTGAAGGGAGTTGCTAACGTACTATTATTTCAAAAACTTTACTCATTTACTTTTGGAAAAATGAACAGAAAAGGTTTCTGCTTGTTGAACACCTTATTACAACTAGAGTTTCATCTGAGCTCGTCTCATTTCCCTGTGAAAGAAGTCATCTTTGACTAAGCACAGCTGTATTCAAGTACTGCCTGAGTTGATTACTTTCACTTATTTTAAGTTATTTTATACTGATCTGCAAAGATTCTTGAGTAAATATCATTGAAAGGGAAATAAGGATGAACAGAAGGAGCTTTTCAAGATTACTCAAGTGTCTATTCTGAGTAGTAATTTGGAAGGGAAAAAATGTCACAGTTTGAAAACCTGAAGCATAGCTGTTGAACTTCATGTTGGTTGTGAACTGAACTTTTAATCTTCTTTCATTTAATTCCAAGCAGATATTGTGAACATTGACCTTTAGCCTCATCAACTATTGAAATGTCTTACAAGAATTTTTTTCTGTGAACTGTAGTATGGACATGAATTCCTTTGATTTAAATCTAGACATTGGTGTAACCTTTTATAAATTAGCTTGTTAAAATTCATCTCTGTATTAAAGACAAAATAACCAGAGATTTAACATTCTTCAATTTTATGAACATAAATAAAATGTTATTACAGCAAGTTTTATTATGCTGACTTCTAGGCAGCCTGTAGTGTAGCTTTCAGTGATATGATGGCAATTCTTTTAAGAGGAATTATAGCTTGTATCATACTCTTCTCTATTCTTAATCAAACTGTAGGTTCGTATGTAATATATTCCTCTATGAAGCTTCAGTAACTAGTTACTCATTTAGTTTTCCAGCATTTTAAACATTTGTGTGGGTTTAGTGTTTCTGGTGAAAATTACTAAGCGTCCTTTGCCCTCTAGATCCAGGCTGCCTGTAGCTATTTTTTAGAATAGACCTATTGAATAGCCATGTGCATCTTCCTTGGATTACATGGAATGGTTAGCATTTTTTGTGAGCATTTTTCTTTATTTTTGATGCTGAAATGCTAAGCTGGATCAGGACGACAGATGAAAGTATCAGGACTGCAGAGCATCAAAGTGTTTTACTGAAAAGTTGTAAATAAACAGTTTGTATTGGATCTCATAGCATCTTGAAAATATTGAGTAGAACTATTGAAATCATTACTCTGCTATGTTATTTACATCATACTGAAATTACTAAACATGTCTGATGTAAAAATCATATGCTTTGATATTTATACTTTGAGTTATATATATGGTAGCAAGAGGGAATTAATGAAGTTGCATGTAAGAAGTACATTGTTCAAGGAAGGGCTGCAGTCTGTTAATGACCTGCATATATATATATATATATATATATATATATATATCAGAATGTGCTTTACTTCTTTGCTTTGCCTGTACAGGCTTTACCATGATTATTTGCCTATTTCACAAATTATACCTGTAACTGGGTACTTAGGCACTTACCTGTTTCTGTGCCGACTTCCAATAATTGCCTTTAAAACTGCTGTAAATTGTACAGTAATACACATCTCCACACAAAATAGTAATCAATATTAACAACAGATGCAATACTGAGAAAAACTGTAAGTCAACTTACAAATAAAGGGTATGGAAGACTATTGTTTTCAGATTTCAATTATTTAGCTGTAATGTCTACTGTTTTTCATGATTTCAGTTGATTGTGTTCTTATTGGGTTTTAGGTGTTTTGCTTAGATGATATGAATTGAAAAAGAAATAGTTCTCATGCTTTTTACTAGTCTATAAGGTTATTTTCAATCAGATGGTGTCCACAATTTGCAGTTCTTTTTATAGGTTGTTACTTGCTCAACATTTGGTCAGTGAATCAAATATCTTAGTTCCAGGCATACAATTTTCAAGCACCTAATATCCATATCTTAGGAAGTTAAATAATCAATGCATTGCATCTCCAAATAACCCCCTATTTAAAGTCATCATTATAACTGGAAAACTAAGGTACTGTGCTTTTATTTTACTATAACTTTAGAACATGTTTTATAGTTTATGGGAAATAGTGCTGTAAAATGGATGGAAAAAACAAGGGGATCAATGCAAAAATGAAACTTTCTCCTTAGAGATAATGTTTTGCATGTATAATCTCCTGCAAGAAAGGAAACCTGTGCTACTGCCCTCTGAAATGCTGTCTGCATTCTCTTTGTGTATAGAGGGTACTTAGAGTTGTTCATCTGCGTTTCTCAAAGGCTCTAATTTCGATAAAATTAAATGAGGAAAACCCAGGAGGCATCATTTGCTGTATAGTCATCCCACTGTTTTGAGACTACTGTACTCAGAAAATTAGTTTGACATAAAATCAGATCATAAAACTTACGTGTTGTTTCTGAAAAAGATGCAATCTATTCTGTGCTAACACTCTGAAAAAGATGTAATCTGTTTTATACTAACACTGTAATTTTTTATTTTTACGTATGTACATTTAAAAAACTGCAATTTTGCATATGGACTTCATTGGGTGCCTGCTGATTTTCAAAGCAATTTTGACCTCTTTCTGACAAATGGTGTTTTAATTGCTGCTCTAAGGTCGACTGAAGTTACTACTCACTGAGTCTAGATAGTATTTATTTTCTTTAGATAGTGATACACAAATTATTTTAAGGTGAATCAATTCATATTTCACCTGAAGTACTGAGGGTGCAGAACCATTCTGCTTCTGTTAATGAAATCTGTCATGTCTTACTTTAGATTTTGGTGGATATGGTTTATGTAAATTAAAGTGTATACAATTAGATGTCTAAGTGACAGCTGGATTGCTAAACTCTACAACTGCAGTTAATGGTGATCTAGAACAGAATGTTGATGCTTGGGGAAAGGTGTCTACGGTCATTTTGGTTTCATGGTATCATACTTTCCAGTCCAGGTTGGTGCAGAGCTTTTGCAAGTCCTTTGCCATGTTAGTGTGCCCGTGTGTTAGATGTGACACCAGCTCCTGAAATTTAAACTGAGTTAATTTCTTGTCAATACAGATGATGGAGTCCAGAAAGCTAGTAAGCTTAAAATGTAGACGACACTTTAATAGTGCTTCTTAGATACTTTTAGTCAAGGTGTTTGGATTCCAGTAGCCTCTCTAGAAGGTTAGGGAACTCACATAGTTCCTATACTGTACCTGCCAGCCCTATACAGGGGTCCTGCATAATCCAGGCATCCAAAATGGCACCAGACACCCTTGCTTAGGTAAGTGAATTGTTCCCTAGATGCATGGCTACAGTTTGTCCTTCAGGCTCCCTCTGGAATCAGAAGAAGGAGATAGTCACTATTTTGTAACAGGTGTCATAGATGTCTGTGTGGTTGTTACATTTAAGATGGAAGGATTAATCTTTCTGGGAGGTGTCCCTGTTTCCTAAATGGCTATGGAGAGACCCAAGGCAACTTGTTTAGTTTTTTTGAGCGGCTGCAGCTAGGCACAGTGAAATGTAACCTATATTTCCTGTCATAAATGTAGCTTATATTTCCTGCCACAAACAGGTACTTTGTAAATACTTTGGAAACAGAATCTCGAAGTTACCTCATGCAGGAAATCATAACCGAGTTGTGACTTACTTTGCTCTGAAGATTCAGATGGAGAAATTAAAGGAGTAGTACTAATCAAATGGTTACATAATCATTGCAAGTACAAGTTTTCTAGCTAGAAGTGTAGTACTTATAACTAATTCATAAATCACAAGAGTATAAAATAGAATATGTAACTTTATATTTTAATTTTGCTTTTATATGTGTTTAGGAACAATAGTAGATCATACTGTGGCAGATATACCTTTGCATCGATTGGACCTTGTACATAATTCTGTGTGTGTGTATACATGTGTTCGTATATATATATATGTTTTTGATAGATAATATTAGGGAAAAAAAAAAAAAAAGAAAGAAAGAGTGCCTAAGAAGGGAAGTATCTCTTGAGAGCAGCATAGCCCTGCAAAGAGTGCTGTTGCTGTGCTGGTGATGATCCAGCAGCCATCCACTAGGAGATGGTAGCAACGGGCACTGATCCTGGAGGGTAGTCTATCTTAGCAGCTTACCTGCTCTCTTGTTGCCAGCTGGTCACAAGAGCATTCATCCTCTGCCCTGTCCCCATCTCTATGTCTTCCTCAGGATAGTAGCCATGAGCTCCCCCAGCCTGCCTCACTCTCTCTCTCCATTCCTGTCATGTTTCATAGTTCCTATTGATGGAGAGAGAGAAATGCTTGTAGCAGATGGTGTGATAGGAGAATGACTCCTGTTCGGCCAAGGGAAATGATGGCAGGCTTCTGCTTATCTGCAGTGGAAAGCAGCTCCTCTGAAGGGGAAGGACTACCTGCTTATGCAGAGACAGGGAGGTAGTTAATGTTGCTGGGAGGTGGCAATAGACTATTTAAAAGCCAACTTGAGCTGACAATGTTGAATCATCCAGACTTGGATGATGAAATACGTACAATCTGTGACATAATCACCAATAATTGCAAACATTTTGGGAGACAAAAAAGGATTCAAAACTGTGTTTAAAAATTAGAGGAATGACCCTGAATAAAGAAGGAGCAAACACAAAGTGCTGCATTT
This sequence comes from Dendrocincla tyrannina, assembly GCA_035047865.1. Taxonomy (NCBI): domain Eukaryota; kingdom Metazoa; phylum Chordata; class Aves; order Passeriformes; family Dendrocolaptidae; genus Dendrocincla; species Dendrocincla tyrannina. The sequence continues at coordinate 86,059,545 of JAWWMP010000001.1, forward strand.
TATAATGAAGGAAGAATCCAGTATTTAAAATGATAAAGGTTTGGCTAAGCAGCAGGACACTAAAAAAAGGATGAAGAGGTAGGTTTTACTGGACCAGATTCTAAAGCAAGTGAAAAAGTCACAAATTCAATATAGTTGAAGAAAGATAGATCGGACTCTGGGACACATAAATAGAAGTGTCATTAACAAGACACAGGGTTTTCTCTGTCATTAGTTAAGCCTGAGGAAGAATGCTATGTCCAGTGTTTCTGCACTGGCTTTCAAGGGGATAGAAACAAACAGGAGGTGTAAGGAAGGGAAAAAAGTGTTTCTAATTAAAATAATTACAAAACAGCATATCCAGTGATGTTGAAGTAAGCGGGTTTGTTTAGCACTGAAAAACAGGATTAAGAGAGGACATAAATTTACCAGGATGTAGGATGCTGGTGGTGAGAGAAGGATGATCAGGTGCTGTTTAGAACCAATTGAAGTAAGACCCGAAGCAATTAATGAATTGATTTCTGATTGGTTTTCATCTACCTACATTTTGGTAGCATCTCCTTTGTTGCAAGAAGAGATCTGATAAATAACTCTCCCTATGATGTTGCTCTTGCCTTTTGAGCAACTGGGCTAGCTGATTCTTTGAGATCTCCAGCATTATACTTCTGTGAATCTCTGCTCTGATTATTATTTCAGTCAGTGCTCACAAGCATGTCTTGATGTAGTATCAGATGCCCCTGCTGGTATCATGCTGTTGCCATAGAATGAGAAGTTGCCTGTAGGTCCTTTGTAATAAATGCCAGCATCATAAGTATATGCCTTGCCATCTGAGACATCATTAAATACCAACATTGTGTATGAATCCTCATGGTGTTCTTGATACCTTTACATCAATTGGAACAGGCATTACATGTACGTCCTTTCAAATGTACTGATCATAAAAAGAAGAGTTGTAAACTACAAGGTCTGGACTTGTTTGCATATAACCATGAGAGGGTTTTTACTTCTGTTGAAAGACTTTCATCATGCCCTGATAATGAAGAAGTACACTAGTTCAAGTTAACTGGAGTGGAAAGTTCCCAGAAACTTTATGGATTTATACTTACTCTATACCTAGCAATTTTTTTCCATTCCCTTGAAGACAGAAGGAAAAGAGAGAAAGGAAAGAGTGATATTTATATGAAGATTTTTATTCATGCACTGAATTCTTATTCAGATAATTTAGTGTCTGTAGTCATACAGAAAGCTTAGCAGTTTGATAAAGGCATGGCAGGCAATGTCATGCATGGCAGAAGACAACATACAGAGAAACATCCATGATACGTATGACTAGAGGACAACAGAGCCAAAAGTCCTGACTCTGGTACTGGCTGGTAGTGGACGCTTAGGGAAGAAAACAATGAACACATGTTAAGACTTCTCTAGTGTACTTTTGCAACCTCCAGTGATTTGTGACTTAAGACTTCCTGAGTCTCAAGGCTCTCAGAGAGCATTCTCTTCTTTAGGTGTCACTAGAACATTTGGGATGATTGAGTAACAATACACTTTTCCCCAGTTTCTCTTTTAATAAAGATATGATAGCATAAATAATTTAAGCATGGGTAGTATCAAGTTCAATCCATCAGTGCTGAAAGGTAATAAAAACTTCCAGTGAAAGAGGTTGAGTAGTATTTAGCTACCATTAGGGGGTTTAGCTTTTCCAGGACAAACTTTCCTTTTTTCTCCCCTGTGACACAGAGTCATAAAAAAAAGCTGGAAGAAGAATCATTTCAGAGCGACAGTTCATTTAATATTTGTAATTGAATGTCAGAGTTCCTCATAACTACAGATATTGCAAGGAAAAAATCTTCAAGTCTGGGCATGTCTAATTCATTATTCACTATTACAGATTTGAACCAATAATTTTGCCAAAATAATCTGTTCTCTCGGCAGTTAGGAGCTGGTTACAGGTGACTGTAATAATGTAACCTGCAATATGAATGTAATATTGCACACAGCAGAGAGGGAAGGTAAAACAGCTGTGCTGGGAGGTCTGTGATTACACTGGATAATTGGCAGTTCAATAGCAGTTAATGACTTTTTTTTTCATACTAAAACGAATGTTGAATTTTCATTAGTTCATGGGTATGTCTCCATGGCATGATACAGCACTCTGCAGAGATGCCAGAGGTACCTCTGGTGCAGCTAGTAGAGTTTCTGGAAGCTGTGAAGTTATGTCAATACAGGGCTTTCTACAGGATGGTTGTACCAGTGGGACTTCAGTCCTTGAATGCAACTTCTTTTGCAAGCTTAAAATAGGGTACCCGTTGTATGACCAGCATCCAGCCAGAGCTGTTCATCAGAGTGCTCTTCAGCAGAAGAAGCACTTCCATAAGACAGTATTTTTAGTTCTAAACCAGGTATTTAAGACAATGAGAATGAGTGGCTCTCCAGAAGTACTGTCTGGAGGTAATAATAGGGTAATGGGATGGAAAAGACAATAGGAGGAGTTCACTACCTTCAGATAGATGCTCAGTTTTCAGTTAATGTTGGCATGAATTCTACCTGTTGTTCCGTCTTAACCTGCCTTTTCAAACCTAATTGGCAGACAGCTCTGAACTGGTACACAATTGAGCTTTAGAAGCGCGAATGAATATTACCTAGCAGGATATTGCATTGCATGTAAATTCTGTACACAGTTTGAACTGCAGAGTGTTTTTTAGATAGACTTTATCTGAGTCCTGAATCAAAATACATGTAGAACAGAGAGGATAACCTTTAAAAGCAAGCTCAGATCCAGGTGATAAAAAATAGCTGATCCTTTGCTCTTTTGATTGAGATGTAAGATAGCCCCACTGTCTTACTCTGCTAGCCTGTTATCCCTAAAGTTACTTGAAATGAAGAGCTTCATTTCTATGTCTTGTTCATGAGGGATATTTTAAGGTCTCCTGTTCAGGTGGTTACTTTTCTGTTAGTGTGTGAGCTCATTGCTTAGTTCCAATGTTGGACATTGAGCTGTAATCCAATTCACATGCCACCTAAGCTTGGTTGGGCAGAGCCCTTCAAGCTTTGGGACTGGGCTGAAGCAGAATCAAGAAGCTGGGGGCTTCCCCTTCCAGGAGCTGCACTTGGCTATGCAGGGAAGATGACCCCTCACATTTTTCAGTGGGAAAATAAGTCAGGAAGAGTAAGAGACTGAATATTCCAGACTTAGAACGCTAAAATGTAAACTAAGGAAAACCATTTTTCCTACTTAATCAAATGTTATTTTGTAAGCAGATGACCATTTTTCTTGGTGTTTTCTGATACTCCTGTGCCTTTTTAAATGCACTGAAAATTTGAAGTTGAAAATAATAGACAATACAAAAATGCATTTAAATTCTCAAAATTACTGTGTAAGGCAATAAGTCTTGTTATTTGTTAAAGATACAAAAGATGAACTTAGGTTTTTTTCATAATAAAACACAATGACATGTCTGTGTTTCTCTGCATCAGCAGAGATTTGCTTTAGCTTCTGACCTTCTAGGCTATTCAGATAACTCGTGGCCTTTCTAAGCATTTTCCAATCATGTAAATAGGTTTCTATTTGGACAACAAAAATATCTCCCAAACAACTAGAACTTTACGTAGGAAGATGTTTGCAGGGCTTGCAGAATGTTATATATGGCCCTCTTTTTTTTTTCAGCCATAGGCTATGACTCTGCTAAATTTAAGAGTTGTGGTGCTCCTGCTAATCTGTAGCATGTCAAGACTTCTGTGCTCGAGCACAGTACCTGTGCTCAGGCATGCACTCATAGTTAATTACTAGCATGGATTTGGCCCAACATTTTCACAGGTTTGATATTCTCTGGAGGTTAGCATGTGTCAGGTCTGTTGCCAGTAGGCATCTTGGATGCAGCTACTTGTCCTGTGAAATAAGTTAATCTAGATGGAAACAAGTTGTGCTGTGCAACACTGCTTATCCTTCAGACAAGAAAACTCTTGGGCTCGCTTTATTTGCTAGGGTAGATCTATCCAAAAAGTTCAGTTCATCGCATCCATGTGGGGTTATGTAGCCATCATTTCCAATGGGAGAGCTGTGACTCTCCAGAGGGTGATACATCTGATTTGGCTAGCAGTACTATATTAGAAGGTAACTCCTTATAGAGAACTTGTTTCTTTCCATTCTCTGTATGGTGAGTGTGCCTTGGGCCAAATGGCTATCTGTTACCCTTCTGGCAGTAAGTTAAGTGAATGCCACCTGCATGGCCTTTTGACTCTGCCGTGCTGTCAGACCTCTTTTTTTTTTCTCTTTGAAAAAATAGGGGGACAGATGCTCTCTGCATGTTGGGAAACTACTGTTGCACACTTGTTTCTCAGGGATAAACTCTGTCTCTTGATCTTGCTTGGCAACTTCACACAGTTCAAATGCTGCGTCACTGACCAGAAGCTGTGGTAGGTGACAGCTACCAATGAAGAGAAGGAGGTTGAGGTGATACCCAGAACAGGTACAGTGGCCAGTTAACATGCACTTAAATTTGGAGATGTTGTTCACCTCAGTTTACATAGGTCATGGTCTATATGTGGAGGATTTCTAGAGTACGTACCTCTCTTCAGGAAAACAAAATAAAGTCCCACAATCAGCCTTTATTAGGCACCTAGAATGTAGCTGCAAATAAATTGCCTAGATGAGGTGGGCTGGACTTCATCTTACATTGTATGACCAGAGAAAGCAGTTTATCCTTGGGCAGTAAGAGCTTATGGAATGTGTAGAGAAGTAGTTTGTAGTACCTGTGTGTTTGTGTGATGAACAAGAGGTGATTAAGAGAAATCAGTTTTAAGGAAATACTTCATTTCCTTTTCATGAAAAATGGTTTCTCCTTTGGCACATCTTCCGGTTTTTTTCCCCTCAGAAAAATGATTGAACTAACTTGGGAATAGCTTAGCTATTTTAAAAATGCTGATTATCTGCCTACAATTCTTTTTATAAACCATTCCCCTTAAATGGACAGGAAAAAAAAGGAATAAAAAGATGGGCAGTGAATTAGCAAATGCATTTAAGATAGTTGATCAGCTTATCTTTCCAGTAGACCCACTTTAGTCACATGCTCATATATTATTAACTTGACTGAATCAAGGCTGATACTGTACCGTACTGTCTTTCCCGGCATACCCATTTATGTGGTGTTAGGTGCCTTTTGAATTGGATGCTGGTGTTGTAATTTGGAAAGGGATGCCAAAAGTTACAGTAAAGGAATCTTGTTATCCACTAGTGAAATGTTCTTTATCTATTTTATACATATCTGTTTAATATTGTCATAAGTGATTTGGAAGATAGGATACTTTCCAATGTGCTTGTCGTATGATTTTAGGATATTTACATTAGAAAGAAAAGCTTTCAACCTCTGAAGAAGATCCCTTTTACTTAGGCTTCCTCAAGAAGTAATCTAGCCCTACCATTCATGGTGTTAGCCTTTTCTTTCATTAGTCACATCTGTAAGGATCTCATTTATAATCTTGCCTTATATTCTTCTAATGTACCCAAAGAGACACAGGTGTGGTGTCATGTAATAACCTGCTGGCACAAAGGTTTCTATATGTGTAAAGGGGTTTGACTGAAAGAAGAATTGTTCCACTCAGATATAAGTATACCTGTTAATTCAACTGCTCACTGAACAGCTGTCCTTAAGACAGAAGTCAGAGTAATTTTTTACTACTTTCCTCTAAAAGTCTCTGACTGATTTTTGTTAATAGCTTGAGCAAGTGGCCAAATCTCACAAGGCTTCTGTATCAATCTTCTGCAGTTTTTCTTTCTCATCCCTCTTGAAATTTGCTTATTCATGTCTTTTGTGCTGTAAAGAAGGAGGCAGCGTTTTTTTCATCATTACTTTTATAGTCCTTTTCCTAAGATGTGCAGTCGACAAAGGAGGGGAAAAAAAACCCTGCGTTGGGAAAACCAGATCCCTGAAAACACTGCTGAATTACATTAAATACAAATGTAGCTTGGTATTTTCTGGCACACAATTAGCTGGTCCTTCTGAGCTTGATACTACAAAATGTGGTAATGAGTTCTAAAATTCTTTGCAGCCCTATATGCTGTTGGATTATAACTTTTACAGAGCAATACTGAATGTCATCTGCACCCTACTATGTGTGGCATTATCGAATCCTATGTCTCTTAGTGTGTTGATGTTATTGTGACGTCCTTCATGAAAATAAAACCAAAGGAAACCTGAAATAAAATGATGATGAATCTATACTTAATGGCAGATCACTTTGGATGAATTTGATTAAAACACGGTGATAATGCAGTAACAATGCTGAAGATTCAGAAGATGAATTTAGTTAACTGCTTCTAGAGGACGCAAAATGAAATACTGCCTTTCAAAAATGAGGGATAAATCTTCAGATACATGGAAATAATGGATGTGAAGAATTGACTAGATGTAATGTTGATGAAGGCAATCAAAGGATGAAAGTGTCAGGGTTACTTTTCAATCTGTCATTGAATTGTGGTCATCTATCACTGCAACTAGATTTTGTCTTAGCTTCTACTGTGGTGGCTATAGCTGGATACCCTGCCTCATCACTCAATGCTCAGCTTCATGTCCTTTGCTGTGTTGCCTTTTCTACTGATGTGGCATCGCTGGCAGTAATTTTTTTTTTGTGCCATGTTAATTTTTTTGAAAACAGAAAGTGCTTATTTTTAATGATACTGTTATGCACTGTCTTGTTTATTTATTTTGCCTTGAATAGCAGATATTTGTGCCATATAAATAAATATAAGAAAGGCTAAATTTTTTAAAGACTTGAGGTACCAGACCTTCATTAAAAAAATCCCCCAGTTTGCTCCTACCTGTGCTTTTGCTATAGTGAACTACACTGTAAACTGCGAGTCTTTCTAGTGGAGTTAAAGAATAGAGGGAAGGAAGGCGGGAGGAAATTGTTCAATTTTTAGATTACTGTATGATCACAGTGCAGTGAAAGTTCAATTTTATTTGGTTATCATTGCTCAGCAGGGACAGGGTATGTTGATTGTTTTTTCTCAAAACCTGTTGGTAAACAGGCAGTTGCTCAAAAAGGAGCTGTTGCCTCCATAGGATCAAAAACATGTATCCTCCAAGACACTTATTTTATTGATTGACTGACTAAACTGCAGAGGAAACTATTTTAGCATATTATGTCATATCAGACTTCTGAGGAATACATTTTCCTTTCCAGGGAAAATACAGTGTCAAATTTGGCTGTTACATGCAGTGGTGCCAATTCAGTGGTCAGAGAAGAGTTTCAGCCCATCTTCAGTTGTCTGTCATACAGAGTGGAATAAGCAAAGCAATCCAGCACCAGTGCTGATGTCCTGACCATGAGTTTATTTATTTGTGAGTTTATTTATTTATTTATGAGTTCATTGTTGTGTAATCGTAGAATGGTACTAAAGCTACAGACATGCAGATCTTCACACCAAGACTGGAATTTTTAAGCACTTAATTATAATTGCCTAAATTTTTAGGTGCTTTGAAGGGCAAGAAATGGCCATGTTTTCCAGCCTATGTCTATTCCCTCATGAACTAGGACCATGGCACTCTGAGTATTGGTGAGTGTGTTAAAAGCAGCAGCAGAATGATATGTAACTACAAAACTAAATTCCAAAAATACTTCAAATCTTCATTTCTTTGAAAACCTTTCAGGCATTTTGCCTGTTGATCATTCCTTGATATATACAAATTTTAGGCCTCATCTGGCCCTCTCCTTTTTTCGAGAAGCAGCAAAACGTGTAACAGAACTGTGACTGATGTTCAACATCTTAATATTGATGCAAACAGCATCACTTTCTCCTCAGGTTTGCAAGAATATTGACAGGAATTCTCAAATGCTGATGTGTTTCTAAAACCTACTGTTTTGTGTTATTTATTCTCCAGCTTATCTTTGTTCTTGTTAATGGAGGGTTTTCTTTAGCGAGCAACAACTGTAGCACCAGTCATGATTGCTGCTGATATATTGTCTAGCGTACTGTAAGTTTTATGTATGAAAAGAGGCTTTTTTAAATCCAGAAGTCTAGGGAATAGCTGGATCCTTTTCTGGAGTCTAACGGTTGGTGGTTGTATCAGTGCAAGAGACTGAAAAAGAAGCTGAGGATTCCCTTCAGGCGCACTGTTGAAAATAACCTCCCTGGAGCTAATACTCCCTTTCTGCCTGAGATATGGAGAGGAGCTTGTCAGGCTGAGCAGAGTACAGAAATTTTGTGCAGTGAGGTCTGTTCGACACTTAGATGACTTTGCCATGTCCGGTTTCTGTAGTCCTTACTGTGCTGTAGTTCGTGCTGGGAGCTGGTTCTGTCTGGATCATTTGGGATCAGAGGAAGAAGAAGGTGGTTTAAGACAACTTTTCCCATTTTTCCTTCAGCTGTTCTGACTGTAAGCTCTGTCTGATGGTGATTCTTAATTATTTTCAAGCAAAACTGTCAGTGAAAAGTATGAAAACTGAATAAAAAGTTTTATTTGACGCAGTGTGCAGTATCAACCAACAGGTCCAACCCCATTTTTTTCTTGGTTTCTTTTCATGAGAATAAATAAATGAGAGCATTAGACACTGAGAAAAGGAGAGAAAGAAATTTTTTTTAAATTATTCAATAATCTCCAGAGGCTTGGTGTCATTTAGAGTTAGTGTACATCCCAAAGAAATTATTAAAGACTTTACAGTTCAGCTGTTACTGCCAGACCATGAAAAAATATCCCCCAGAACTGAATTTTTCTGATCTGCAGTTATGTTTGTGTGTGTCTGTGTTTCTTCTGCCATCCCACCATGACTCTCAGCTCCTTCTCTAAACTTCGACAAAAAGGCAGGGGTGAACATGTATTGACACTGCTGCCAATAGGTTACTTCACAACAGTTTTGAAAAATGTTCCTGAGTACTGGAAGTCAAATCAGCCTTACCAGTAATTTCTTGGAGCACTTCATGGGTGGTTTTGGCCCCTTCCAGCTCAGAATGGTAATCGTTCAGAGACTTTCTAGGCACTGCTCAGGAGTCTGCAAAGGCCAGAGTCACATCTGATACCCACTTAGCATACGGATGCCCCATTTTGGAGGGTGAGATAATCTATTACTAAGGACTCAAGATGCTCTTGCCAGGTGGCCTTAGTGCCAGAGTATGAGTTTAATATTCTAATCATGTTTAATTCAATAGTAGAGACGTAGTCATAGAGTCTCTTTGAGAAATTTATCTACTGATCTGTAGGCCTAATAAATTGAGCTTTTTTTTTTTCTTTGTACCAGAAGTACTGGCTGCACTGCATTTAACCTTATTAAGTATCTTCACTAAGCCATACCTGTTAACTTTTAAATTAAGGTGAATTCTCAGTAGGAATTCAGAGCTGGTGAAAATTACCCACAGTTTTCTGTGATGAAAGGCTCCAGTGATGTTTGCAGTTCAACTTTTCCCACAGAATTTTTTTCTGAAGTGCATGGCTCCAGACTCAACAAGCCTCAGACCTATAGTTGATACTGCACTGGCAGGTTGTCCCTGTAGAGTGCGATGGCCAGCTGCGTGGATGCCGTCACCTTACACTTCTCATCCTTGTCACTGTTAGAGCCTTTCTGTGATGAAAACTTCCACTTTCCCATATAGTGCTCCAAAAAGATATTTCATGTTCAGCATTTGAAAGAGATGAGGGAGAAAATATCAATAATGTTAACATGAATAAAAATTAGTTTGATGTATACTGTTCAAACCAGGAATTATTTTTTTTTTAATGTTATGTAGAATTATTGTGCAGGCTTTATGTTAGCAAAGGTGGGAAACTGTCTATTTTGGAATTGCAGTGGAAAGTGAAGCCAACTGGCATTGTCATTTATATCAGCAATCTGTAGGATTTCCATTAAAAAATGTCTTCTCTGCTCTCAGCTCATCAGACGTACCTGTGTGCTCTGCAGGATAACCTCACTGGGTCCAGAGAGTCTGGTTCTTCGCAAATGTGTCTTGGCTCTAATGAAGAATCTGACAAGTGAAACGTGGGTGAGGGATAGGTAGTTTACAAATCCATGCTACAGTATATCTAAGGGAATGAATTACCAGAATGTCTTGTTAACTGTGCATTTGAAATAAAAGTGGAAATCACTTTTCATTGATAAGTCTCAAAGTTCCATCTAAAGTAGGTTAAATAGTCTTGTGCTGGAGGGACACAAATGAGAGAGAAGCATGTCCCTACATCCTTCAGCTGACCTTCAGCTTCCTGAGCTCTGGTCCAGTTTTTGATGGCAAAGGCTGGTACTGTGCTGTGCAGTAGGTGGAGATGTTTGGATTGCAGCTGGGTGGCCGATGTCCAAATTACATGTTTATGCTGTGAGTTTGCTTTGCAGAAGTAGTTCTGGTTTTGTTCAGCAGGCATAATTCATAGTTGGCACTCTAGGTGCTCTCATGGAGAACACCTCTGGCTTGGGTCCATCCAAGTTGTCCAGAAAAATTGTAGATCCCCCCCATCCCTTGAAGTGTTGAAGTTCAGGTTAGATGGGACTTTGAGCAACATGGTCCAGTGGAAAGTGTACCTGCGTATGGCAGGGCTGTTTGTCTTTAGGGACCCTTCCAAACCAAAACATTCTATGATTCCATGATTCTGTGACATGCTCCGAAACAGCTCTGCAGCATGAACCAAGGTGTAGAAAGGTGGCAGATGCACTTCAAAAGCTCATTTCCCATTTGAACTACAGTGGTAATATAGAGAACTCAAAGCCATACTGACTCCCATTTTTAGAATGAATTGTCATTTCATTTTGGGACTCTGAAGCACATCTCCATCTGATGTGTTATTTATTTATCACTTAATTAGCAACTAGTTGTGAAGTGGTACCTTCATCTTTATTCTCATTTTTCGGCTGTTTGTGAGAGGCAGTGGCAAACACATGTAAGAATTGCTGTATCAGCTCACTCTTAGCCCATCGTATCTCTGACTGGGGCTAATGTCAAATGTTTAATGAATAGCACAAAAAAGTGATACTTTCTGGAAAAATCTCTCAGCCTTTGTAATTTTCACTTCAGGATCACTGGTGGTTGCAATTGGTTTCTTAATGCTTAAACTAAGGTATGTTAAAATAAATTGTGCTTGTTTAGCCTATGTGCATCTACATAAAGGATGCATCTATATACAGTTCCACATTTTTCCTTGTAGATCATACTTTATTACAACATAGTGTTGCAATGCACGTCATCATCGCTGTTAGTTGTGCTCATTAAAGCCCCAAAACTGCCCAGTGTTAAGCACTGACACTGCCATGAAATCTGCCTCCATGCACTCGTGCAGATTTTGGAAGTTGCTTGCTTTCACCAACTGTTTCCTCTGAATGCCAAAAATCTTGCAGATGCAAACAGGGTAAAGCAGTGTGTGTGTGTGGCTGTGAAGGGGAAAATCTGTAAACTCTCCCATAAATTTCTGGATTTTTCCAATCTAGCATTTTCAAAGCAGCAGCTCTTTTGCTTTAGATTGCACCAGTCCTCAAAAATCTTTCTGAATTAATGTTTGACTTAATGTATTGGGAATTCAAGAAAAGAAAATCCAAATGACTCTGGATGTTCAGTCATGGATTAATGGAGACTACTTTTCCTCAGGATCCTTTTGCTTACAATACTGTGTTCTACAGTACAAGATACAGCAGCGTGTAATCCCTGAGATGGGAGTTTTTGATGACTTCATTGAACTTTAAAAAAAGAAAGCATAATACATTTGGAAAGAAGGTAAAATCTGTATTATTTGAAGCAGAATAGGAATTGAGAGTTCCTGTGATGTTCTTTCCAGAACTCATGTGTCGTGGGTTTATCTGGATAGGTTTTTTTTTTATATATAAGAGGAAAATTGGCTTCTGTTGGAAACCTCTGGAAGTTTCCCTCCATCCTATAGAGCAGGGC
>JAWWMP010000001.1:86082992-86253062 GCA_035047865.1 Dendrocincla tyrannina
CAAATGCTGGTTGTTCCATCCCAGTGAAAAAAAAAAAAAAAAAAAAAAAACACAAAAAAACTAGAAGTGAGGTTCCTGAGATTTTGCATAAGGCACTGTTTACTGCACTGCACTGTTTACCTGAGCAGGCATTGCTTATATTTATGCTCTTGCTGTGCGTGCCTTCTGCAAGCACAGAAGCAATTTAAGTTTTGTCCATAAAAATGCTCTGGGCATGAGAACATTGAGCTTTCAAACTGAAAGTCTCACCTTTTACATAATGATTAGTAATAACATAGGAAAAACAATGTCCACCAGTCTTCAGTGAACCTTAATTTAGAAGTCTGCCTCTGCCCTTCTAATGCTACTATTTAGTTACTTCCTCCTGGTTCTCATAGTGGGTGGAATTGTGACTCCATCTTATCCTGCCATTGCAAGGGATAGCGGTTAGTAATTTTTATGGTACTTTCACATTCTCTGTGCCTATGCTTAGAAATCTGTAATTGCTTTATTTAAATATAGCCAGTATTTGTAATTGCTTTATTTAAATGTAGCCAGTATTTCACCCATTTCTAGAATAAAGGACTCTACCATGCCCTGTACGCAACATGAGTAAAGTTAGGAGGATGTGGTCAGTAAGGAGTTAAATAATCATTTTACTGTTCAGGGCTAGGGCTGCACAGACCAATGTGCAGGCTGAAGGTATTTGAATATTTGTTAATCTTCCTTAATTGATGTGTCTCGTGAAAGGTGTTCCCTTCAGCTGAGAGACTCATAATTCCAAAATGATGAATTCTTCTTCATACCAAAAGGTCAGCAGGCTAAATCAGCTTGGACAGACAGTCCTGTAACTGCAGACAGAGCCTGGAAGTAATCTTAAATTAAGCAGTGTAGGCTTTCCTTAGAGGTTATCTGTATATTGTTTATCCTCACACATTATGTTGTGCCACACAGGGAAACTCAAGGGTTTTAAAGCGTTCATCTCATAAAAATTATTGTTTTCCTTTCCAGAAAAAATTCTAAGCTTTTTTGGCGTATCAGGCTGATCTGTACAGCTTGGGAGACAAATCTTTAGTAGCAAATACTTGCACTAGTGTTCTTGGCCAATCCACGGATGGAAGAACACTGGGTGAACTGTAAGCAATGATGTTTCCATAATGACTGCTTGCTGCTGAGAGTGCCCATGTGGCAGTGACTCAAACTGATGAGATGCACAGATATCTGTACAGGTTCATGTGCCATAAACTGTTTTTGCAGAACATTTCATAGTGCACGAGCCACTGTATGCCACTGTATCTTCACCTTGCACACCTTTCCTGATCAAGAACATGCTTTTAGCTGGGGAAATTGTCTGGTTACGCAGCAAAATGGTAAAATCTGTAAATCATCCTCTTTGATTCAGACATCTCATCCATTCCAGCTGGAGTGGTGAAGGTAATGCCAGCTCAGCAGTTGCACAAATGAAGATGTATTTTCAAATTAGAAACACAGGTTTTGACAACACTGACTTTCTTTGAAGGTGCTGGAATTTGTGTAGGATATTTTGCTGATTAATAAAATAATGAAATTGTGGGACTGCTGTAGCCCAAATTTTTGCTGTTTCTGTTATCTCAACATTATCACTTTGTAATTTTGGTATTTATGGTGGCTCAGGTTCTAGAGGGCCTTCATATGTATACGTCTGACACCAAAACTGTTGTATCAGAAATTTTGCTTCTCTCAAGCTTCATTATGCTCTGGAAATCCCAGTTCTCTGTGTCCTCAGGTGCATGTTTGAAGTAGTCAGAAGTGTGATTAGACATACCCTTGCCATCACCATTGCTCTGCACAGACTGAAGTATCTATTGCAACTTTTCTATCTTATTTCCCTTTCCCTGACTCTGCTTACTATAGTTAAAATAGTCTAATTTCTGTTCTGATATCAACCATCTTCTGTAGCTCTTTTTACAATCAAACACTGCACTTTTTAGGAATCAGGAAATCAGACCAGTAGTCAGTGAATTATAAAGCAGGGCTTCTCTCTGGGCTCCTCTCTCTGTTACTGTACTGGGACATTGTGCCAATTGAACAAAAAACCAACAATAACAACAAAACCCCCAAAACAAATAAACAAAAACAAACAAAAAACCCTGAAAAAAAAACTGAAGAAAATTGCTAGCTAACATGTTAATATTTGCAAATAGCTTGGGGAAATGTTTTTCTTAAAAAAAACCCCAGTTTTCTGGGACTTTATTTTGTTTGAATCCTTTTCAGGTCAAATCTTTGTTTTAGTAAAACCATCAGATTTCACTTTGTAAAGAGAGGGGGAAGGATCTGACTCTGATAGTCCTACCTTTACTGATCAGCTCTTCTGCATTTGGGGTTCAAAATGCTTATAATAGTCTTACTGTGGCAGAATGAAGATACTAGACTCCAGCTTTCCTTGCAGTTTTCTTACATAATATTAGCAAGTTTGTGCAAAATAATATAATCCTTACATGATACAATTTGTGTTGAAAGAGTCCCCCCACCCATTCCCACTCACACACATACCTTTTCTTGCTTTTCCTTCTCAGAATATAAAGAGTGCCCTGACTGTCATTCTCTATGAAGAGTTTTTCCGAATTCCATTTAAAAAAAAAAGAAAAAAAACCAAAAGTGATTCCTGTTGCCCAGATACTTTCATTGCTGCTGAGGAAGACTTCTTTCTCTTTTTGGATATTTACCTAAAACCACAGTTTGATAATTATCACTGAAGTGCTGCTTTCTTTGTATTCAGCTCTTAATGATCTAGAAAGTACCAATTACTGAAACAGTTATTAAAATTCTTAGTCAGTTGATGTAATTTAAGAGACTCAGACTGTCCAGAGGGCAGTAGACATAGATCTCTCTTAAAAATGTGAGACATGTAAACTATTTTTTGCCAGCAGTTAATCAATAGCATGAAAAGTAGAAAACTTCTTACACAGTAATGATTTTAATTATTTTTCAGTTCATTCTGGTAGACAAAATTCTTCTAAATCTGTGCTGAAAGCATCAGTGTTATAGGACGCTTTGAAGTTTTTTGGGCTTGTCAGATCATGGGTGATGAAATTTTTTTGGTTTTGGGCTCCTCCCCTCTTTCACAGCTGGCATGGCATTAGTGCATGTGATGCTGTTTAATGCTATAAATGCACAGTGCCTAATTTTCATTTTCCTTTTAGACATCCTTTTGTTTGCTTAATACATAGAATATTACTATATACTTTAGGAAATATTCAGCAATATTCATAGATTTTTCCTCTACTTGTAATGTTCACAGAGTCATCAAATCATAAAATTATTTAGGTTGGAAAAGGCCTCTAAGATCGAGTCCAACAGTGAACAGCAGGTTGACCACTAAACCGTGTCCCCAGCTGCCACATCTACATGTCTTTTAAATAACCTCTAGGGATGGTGACTCAACCACTTCCCTGGGCCACCCATTCAGTGAAGAATTGTTTCCTAATATCTAATCTAAACCTCTCCTGGAGCAACTTGAGATCATTTCCTCTTGTAATACCACTTAAAACAAGCATTTGTATATATTTGACTAATAATTTTCTTCTTTTGTTTTGTTTTAAAGGGTAGATTAGGATTGGCTACATCTGTGAACAAGGGAATTAAATGGATTGTAAGAGCACGCTCTCAGCCTTGGGTATGCTACCTGAGCACCTTGTTGAACTGCGGGTTGCAGGGAAGCCAGTAGGTTTCCAATTAAGTTGTGCCAGAATGCAGAATGTTGCCTATAATTTATTCCTACCCTTAAAAATGAGAGGCAAGGAGGCAACATTGACCCTACAAGATTTGTTGTGGGAAAAAATTATTACTGCCATGATTACTGTGATGTAGGAGCGTGTATGCATGCTCTAACTTTTCTCAATATTCAACAGAAATATGAAGCCCAGCTAGTTAGTTACACAGAGATTAATTCGCTGCAAGACTGAAATAGGGAATACAAAACGTAGTAGAGTAGCAACTGGCAAAGCTTTTACATCACAACAGACTAGCAATGTTTTAGAACAAACAAGTCTTCAAAATCAGGTAGGGAAACAAGCACAGAAACCCACAGTCTGCTTTTATAGAGTCTTAGAATATCCTGAGTTGGAAGGGACCCACAAGGGTATGTTTTACAAAGAAAAAAGAAATTCCTGCGTGGTGATCTCTCTATGACTGCTAAAGATTGACTTGGAGCTTCGAGAAGCACCTCAGGTAATTGCAGTTTCTGCTGCCTACAGATTCGTTGCTTATTTTGTGCTGCTTCAGCACTTTTCAAAATAAAGTCATGGTACCTTAAGTGAACATATGTAATGCCAGAGGTTTAGTAGATGAATTGCTCCGAAGTCTTCCTCATATATATTCACTGGAGCTGCGCCAGTAAAAATGGGTTTGTTTTTGTTTGGGTTTTTTTCTGTAGCTCTGAATGATATTATGGGTTATTATTTTGCATCAAAAGGCAAATGCTAATAATAGCAATCATCTTGCTTAGTCCAACATCCTAAGTTTGTAAGTGGCATAATGATTTCAGCTATTGTGCTTTATCAGCAATATGCTTGTGTCTGTGCCAGCTGAAGAGTAGCATAAAGTAGCACCACTGACATATTAACATTAAGAATTTTTAGTATTCCTTAAACGTACAATGTTCTAAAAACAGTTAAATGTAAGATTGTTCTCATTCAGTCCCTGACTCACTTTATTAACACTAGCTGTAAGATTTGCTTGAAGAAAATTGTCAGTAGAAAGATTTGATTTCTCACTGCTGCATTAATCTAAGATTCTACACATGGCTTAAATTATAGGTGATGGAAAAGAGAGGAGTAGAGAATTTAATTAAATTATATGACCAAGTCGTCTCAGTCCAAACACATTGGGTCAAAAACTGTGCCAGAAGTTACTGTAGCAGTGTTCAGGCTGACCCCAACTGAAATACAGCTATAATATAATGTTTGAATTAAAAAAAAAAAATAAAAAAAAAGATATTAAGCCAAACAGGAGCCCCTTAAATAAAGATCTGATGCATAATAAAAGCAATCAAGAAAGAATTTACAGCTACTAGCTGAAGTTTTGTTTGTGTATATCACAAGGACACACACTTCTTGTTGGAGTGTCTTGCTCTGAGTTTTGCAAAAGACTTGCACGGAAAGATCCACAAAGATGCATCATATTTTTCCAGGTCCCCTGGCGACCAGCACATTATCTGTCTACTATTTCCCTTACTGCACATTCAGCAATGTTAGGGCACTAAAAGGACTTGTGTGAATGCCCCATTGCTCATAAAAACTGATTTCCCCATACACGCACAGCATTTTTATTTAGAGTTTTCTGGCTCTTGCTGTCTCGGGTGGCAGTCAAACTCTTCTGTGTTCCAGAGATACATATCCTCTGTCAAGCTCATCCTTCATCCCAGACTGATGCCTAAAAATAAGGCTCAAGAGTCTATACTCTTCAGATGTGATAATGTATGTGTTCTACATATTTCATCTGTATCTTACATATTCTTCTAAACACTATTTTGTAAAGTAAAAAAAAAAAATCCACGAGAACCAACCCCCAAAGCCCTAGGCTTTATTCTTCTCTACTTAATCATGAATACACTTGTATTTTTATTCATTCTGATCCTTACTTTCTCTTCAAGGTCTTAAAATATCTTAGATATTTTATTATGTTGCTGTTATACAAGTGTTGTGATGTTTTGGTGCACCAGTGGTGTTTTCTGGTGATGTAGGAATTTTTGTTATGAAACAACGTAATGATAAAAAAAATCTTCAGTTGTGTGTTTGATATCAAACCCATTGAAAATAGTAATTTATCTTAGTAATCCATTCAGTAGAAGCCAAGGCCTGATTGCCTAACATATACTGCCCTTCTGAATTTAGTATTAGTGAAGCAGTACCAGAATGCACAAATGATTTCTGCTTTCTCCTTCCTGTGGCCTCAAGTGCTTCTCTTGCCTTCACCACAGCTGTGCCAGGCTGATGGTTGTGGCAGTGCAGTGCTTGGTCCACCTGTGTCAATTACGTTTTCAATTAATCTGCTTCACAGAGAAGTTCTGTGTCTGTGGCATTGTCTGCAAAACCTTCTGAATGTTTCGCAGAACTGGGATCCTCCATTTTCAGGAATTCTATTTTTTGGCTTTCCTTCTAGAAATAGTGACTGCTTTGGTTTAAGTTTTCTCTCAGATTTTCCTTTAAGGGTATTTCCATGTTTAAATCACATCCTAATTATAGTGTTATGAGGGCAATAAATATAATTTGTTTGTTCATTGCCACGTTGTCTTTGTTTGAAGGAATTTTCCCTTGTCAGATAAAGATGCTTTGGGCATGTATCAGCTGCGTAGCCAGTGCTGGTTTTGAGTTTGGGCTGTAAACAAAGTGTTTATGCTAAATAACTGTTCCTTTTCCCAGGAGATGACGTTCATATATATGAACTAAGTCCACAGTTTTCCTAACATACAGAGGCAGAGGTGATCATCATAGAGAAACATAAACCTGAACAATCATGGTGTCCATCACTAGCTCCTGGTAAAGGTAAACACAGGTGTACACAAACAAACATGGTGATTGTGCCCTCAGCTCAGAAAACCAACAACTGCTTTTGCTGAGGACACAGAGCTGCTGTCACTAAATGAGAAGCCAGATGATACCTCAGCATGAAGTGACTGTACTCAAAATCCTGCATTTCTGTTCAGGAAGTAAGCTTCAAGTTCAAGTCACTTGCCTGGTGCTCTTGATGGTTTTACTTCACCGGTGGGTTGGGCTGAGGAATCACTGTTGAGTTGCAGAGTTACAAGTGAAAGCACAGGACTTTAGCCACCTCTGATCATCTGTTCATTCCCTAACTCTCTGCCTGAACTTTTAAAATGTTATTTTTTTCTATCATTCCCTCTCCTGTTGTGCTCCCTTTCCTGTGACATTTTTGCCTTCCCACTTCTATTGTCATCCTGCCTTACGTGTGTTTATATATCTATCTATATACAGTATGGCACTCTCTCTCTGTGACACTAACATGACCTCTGTTGCTGTTGTGCTCTGATCTCTGCTTTTTTTTTTTTCTTCAGCTTTTCTTAATGTAGCGAGTCCTTTGGTTTAGGTACTAGATCAGAGACTTCTGGTGTTTTAAATTAATCCTGTAATGCAGCCTTAATACAAATCAGTGACATAATTAATTGCCTCTTCTGAATTCTGTTGTGATGAGCATTGCATGTAAGTACCATGCATCCAGCAGAGTGAAAGAATTTTTAAATGGGCAAAGAATAAGCTGTGGGGAAAAAAAAACTTTATTATGCTATTGTAAAGTACTGTTGTGAGAAATTGGTTTACAAAAAAATTACATCAGTGTCTTTAAAAAGTTATAGTTAGTATCACAGTAATATCACTGACTTCTATTTACAGCACATAGCAATGCAGTTGGCTTCAAGAAAAAACATTTTATTTATTCATTTTAGTAAAAGAATTCACTGGAATAAATTATTTTACTAAATTACATGTATTTTAATAGAATTTAGCATTTAAGAGATGTAACAGGTAAAATATCAAATCCATGCAAAACATGCAAATAGATGGTACAAATACTTATGATTGTTTGTCAAGAAGTAATTTTTGAGTATAGCGAAAGTGATTCTTTCACCTGAAGAAATTGAAAACTAAAAATAGCTTTTACTCAGATAGATTATCAGGCTATGTTGCATGGAAACCATTTTTCTCTGTTACTGTACTTATGTAACACTGGCTTTGGGCTGAAAAGCACAATTGTATTTTTGTTAAATTCACAGTTTAAGGTCAGGTTCTTTCTCCCTCTGCTGCTTTATACATATGTTCAAGTCTTATTTCACATAGCCTCTGTGCCTTTGTGTGATATACTGAACTTCTGTAGCATAATGGAAGGGTTCACAGTAAAATGTTGTGGAAGGTGAACTTCTGTCTTTTGCCCTTAGTCAAGCTGATGTAAGTTACAGCTCCAAGTTACAGCTTCTGTCTTGAGCTCTGTGTATCCCAGAAGATGATATTAATATAAAAATTTAGAACTTTAATTAATTCTGTTTTTCTGTGTTGCTAATGAAAATGAAGCCATTTTTTTTCTGGTGGAAAAAAGATACCTCGGAGTTACTGAACTACTTTTTTTTGGTGGTGGTGGTTTCTATGTTGAATAGCTTTTGGACAGGCCTGCAGGTATTTGTATAACACATTTTTCAATGCTTTTGAATCTTTGAGTTTTAGTTGGTTTTAACACTCAATTTCCTCCTCTTCTCATGATTATTTAACTGCAGCTGAAATACTTTTGTATTACCCTTAGCTATTAAAGTATGTTCTGAACTACAATTTTAGCTTAATACAGGCTTTTTCCTCTGGAAATCTCTCTTCTGTCTATTTTCTCAGGGACAAGATATTTGAAGAGTAGTTTTTATGGGTCAGTGGATTCTCTATACTACTTCATGATTTTCCATTTCCTCTGCTTCTCCTCCAGCCTTTGGAGAACTTTGTCTGTCCACCTTGGCAGTTACTCAGTATTCCTGCCGTCTGCACGTATTGATTTCTGCTTTCCTTCCTTGCAGACCTTCAGAGATACACAGCTGTAACAAATAAGGCTGTGGTCCTTGGTATTTATTGACACAGCATTTGTACCTGCTGTGATGTGCCATTTTTACAGATGAAGAGATACTTCAAACTCAGGGTTTGACTCGGTAGGAGCATATGTCCTCTTAAGAAGGGAAAAATGAAGTCTTTGTGACAGCCATTCTCCAGCAAACCATTTGACTGAGTGTCACATGAAATAGTGCTTCTTCTTGTGAAGCTCATCTGGTCTGGAGTGTAAGAAAAGGAATATTGTATAAAGAAATGACTGCATGAGACTCTCAGCCTAGGTTTGTTCAGAGATCATAAATGGGTTCTAACCCTTTAATTTAAGAAGGAATTCTAATGTGCAGATTTTAAGATTGTATGTTTGTGTTCGGTGTGGTTTGAAATCCTTTTATTCCGCTCTGTAAATGTCTGGTTCTAGCATCCCTATAAACATACTTTGGGAAGCTGTCTGCTAGTGTTCATAGTTTCCCAAAAAGGAAAAACTGTCACAGGTGCTGCAAGCTCAGCTAGATGTGCCAGTTATCAGCCACTGTTTTCCACACACAGCTTACCCTTATCACAGCCTGTGAACAGAAGCACTGCAATACCTCATCATCAGAGAAAAGACTCCAAGATGTGCTTTGAGTACTGGTCCCCAGAGTCCTGTTCAGGAGCCTGGCTGACAAACGCTGTGATTATATTCTGGTCTTTGTAGCATCATGTGGAAGAGCTCTTGGGTCCCTTTCTTTAGACAGAAGTTGCAGAGGGCCAGATGTGCGATACCCCATGCAGCGTAGCGCACAAGCCTTGACATGGTAAATCTCTTCCAATTCAGTGGGATCGTGTTTTTCCACTGCAAACCTGAAGAGACCTTCTCTGATTCAGGCACTAGTGTCATCCTGAAAATCTCATCTTAAGGCACTGTTGGCTGTAAAACTTCTTTGCCTTTTGCCATGAAAAATGGATGTCATTCAACAGGGTAGAAGACAGCTCAGTTCCACCATTTTAACAATCTTGTTACTCCTTTGTTTCCTCCAAAACCATGTTTGCCTGTAGTTAAGCATAATGATTAGGACTCCAAATCTTACTTAGTCTTTTTGCATCCTTCAAAAATCTTTCAAAGCTCCTACGATTCTTCTTATTTTCCTAATTACCAACAAATAATGTCCCGGAATGCCTTCCTGCTTTTCTAATGACTCTTTTCAGCTACATCTCACTTCAGATGAGCTTTATTTGAAATTTCCAGAACAGACAAGTTTTGGAGATGCAGCATGTCAAAAAGTGCTAAGAGACTCTTCAAAACACAATTAACACCTATTTATCCTGAGCATTGTATCTTACAAGTGGCTTTACCCAAGCACTCCAAATTTGGGCCCATAGCTAATGAGAAATATCTGCAATGTCTGAAAAATAAATGAGCATTTTGTTGTGTTGGGAGTTTGCTTTGGGTTTGTATTTGGGGATTGTGGGGTTTGCGTTTGGGTTTTGTTTTTCGTGGTTTTTTTATTTAGTTGTTTTGTTTGCTTGTTCGTTTTGTGGTTGAGGGGGATTGTTATTTTTGATAGGGTTTTTTTTGTTGGTTGATTGGTTGGGGGGTTTTTGGGTTTTTTGTTATTGTGGGGTTTTTCAGGTATCTAAAGAATAGAGGTGGAGTTGAGACTCCTGAAAGGAAAGCAGAGAGCCAAATGGTGAATGATTAGATCTTCCTCTCATTTTTTCATTTCTCTTTTCTGTAACACAACATGATCAAAGAAATTGAAAATCACTTCATTTTGAATTCTTGGAAAGAATACGGTATAGGATCAAAGCAACAAATCTCACTGAAATGTTTTTCTGTAATTAGAAGAAAATCTCAAATGCATGGGTTCTCTCCCCTGGAAAACCAGATTACAAATACCAAATCAGAAAAACATGTTAAATGTGCAATTTCCTTCAGCTACAGAGCTTTTAGTCCCACTGCATTTTCCATTCACCTATAGAGAGGCAGCCTGACAGGACTGCTGTGCACAGCTATTAAGTTTAATTGCCATGGCTTTACTTTGCTTTTCTTTAACCAGAACATGTTTGTGTGCTAAAAATAGAGTCATTCTTTTCTGATGTAGTTATAACATCTCTAGGAGCTTAACGGGTTGCATACTCTTCACCAGCAGAATAGTGATTTATAAAATACAAGGGAGCAACACAGCTGAGGAATTTTTTAGATGATCAAGCCATATTTGTGTTCTTTTTTTTTTAATTTTTAATCTGTAATGCTTCTCCAGTCCTATTTCTATTTTTCATTTAATTTTTTTTTTTTTTTTTTTGCAAACTGCACTTGTTGATGTAGTAGGAACAAAGTGGGACCTCATTGAACATAGATGCTCAGATAAAATTAGATGGTTACTGCCCTGTGTAAATAATAGCCAGCATGGTTTTAGGGAGGGCAAGTCCTGCCTGACCAACTTGATCTCCTTTTATGACCAGATGACCCATCTGGTGGATGAGGGGAAGGCTGTGGATGTAGTCTACCTGGACTTCAGCAAAGTCTTTGACACTGTCTCCCACAGCACAGTCCTGGAAAAGGTGGCAGCCCACGGCTTGGTCAGGTACACTCTCTGCTGGGTTAAGAATGGGCTGGATGGCCAGGCCCAGAGAATGGTGATGAACGGGACTGCATCCAGTTGGTGTCCCCAATAATCAGTGTTGGTCCCAGTTCTGTTTAGTATTTTTATTGATGATCTGGATGAGGGGATTGTTAAGAGTTAACAAATCTGCAGGTGACATCAAGTTGAGCTGGAGTGTCAATCTGCTGGAGGGTAGCAAAAGCAGGTGCCAGGTCCTGCACTTTGGTCACAACAACCCCACGCAGCGCCCCAGGCTGGGAACAGAGTGGCTGGAGAGTGACCCAGTGGAAAAGGACCTGGGGGTACTGATGGACAGCAGGCTGAGCATGAGCCAGCAGAGTGCCCAGGTGGCCAAGAAGGCCAGTAGCATCCTGGCCTGTGTCAGAAATAGCGTGGCCAGCAGAAATAGGGAAGGGATTCTTCCCCTGTACTCAACACTGGTGAGGCCACACCTTGAGTGCTGTGTCCAGTTCTGGGGCCCTCAATTTAGGAAGGACATGCAGGTGCTGGAGCATGTCCAGAGAAGGACAGCGAGGCTACTGAAGCTTCTGGAGCACAAGTCCTATAGAAGTGGCTGAGGGAACTGGAGCTGTTTAGCCTGGAGAAGAGGAGGCTCAGGGATTACATTAATGCTCTACAAATATCTGAAAGGAGGTTGTAGCCAAGTGGGGGTTGGCCTCTTCCCCCAGGCAACCAGCAAAAGGACAAGAGTACATAGTCTTAAGCTCTGGCAGGGGAGCTTTAGGCTGATTTTGGCAAAGTGAACTGAGGATTACTAAGCAGTGAACATACACTTTGTGCAAGTAAACTAAAATTTGCTAGCAGCACTGCTAAGTCAATCACCACCTGCCAAATGTTTTTTTCTTTCTATTTGTTACGGTAAATTAATTATCATTTCAAACAGCTAGACTTTTTGTTGTGTTTTTTTTTCTCTGAATTCTTGTTCACATAATGTGCTTGATCTCTTCTTGCAAGCTGGAGTATGCTAGGAAAATAATGACTTTTGGTTTTTACTAGAATGTAAATCTAGTAGTACAATGTGCAGAAAATAATATGTAAAACTCCTATGGGGAGCTCTGTAGCCTGGTTCTCAAAACTAATAGAGATATTAGTATTTTCATCTCAGATATTAAAGCTGTGGGCTGACCTATGGGCTACTCAGAGGTAGCATAAAAACTCATTTTCTCTTTGTATATGTAGGTATGTATCTATACAGTTTTAAAATACAGATTTGGTTGCTGGTGAAGGGAGCAGAACCAGACTGGTAGCTCTAGGGGTGCAGTCTCCTGTTGATGCATAGGACAGGTGACAGCAGTCAGTCCTGTGCCAGGACAGGAGGCAGCTGATTCATAACCACTGCAACAGTGTTTGTGTTCACCCAATCATTTAAGTAAGTACACCATAACAGTTGGAAACCATATTAAGTAGAGTGACAACTCCTGTCTCAAGGTACAATTCAACCATTTCTGCTTGAGAATTGTATCCTTAGCTCTTATATACTCAGCTGAATTGTATGTGTTTTTCAAAGGTCTTATTAACAGAGGTTATCTTGCTCTTCTGAGAGAGTTCTTATCCTCCTACATCACTCCAGTGTCAGCAAACAACCCTTCAAATCCAGAATAAAGTTCATATTCAGCATTTTGACTGGATTTTCAAGTTTTAATTTAAGACTTTGATGTTAGCATCCTGAAAAGCAGCATAATTACGCAGGAGGTGGAGAGCCTGGCTGAGATCTGCTCAGGAGCTCATTTCAGAAGGCAAGGTCTCCTGGAGTCCCAACCAGGGGTATTGGAGGGGTTTACTGGCTTATCGCTCTCCCTAAACTGGATGGAAAACCACACCTATCTTGTCACCAATGCAAAATACATCAGCCACTATAATTGTGTCTGAAGGAAGAAATATCTGAGGGCAAAGTTGTTGTTGTTTGTTGTCTACGACTTTGGCCTCCCAGCTGAGCTTTCTTACAAGGGTGTAATTTAGATCTTACACAGCAGCTCAATTTGCTGTATCTTCAACCTGGAGCATTCACATTTTACACTCTGGTTCCGTGTGACCTCTGCCCAGGTATAAAGTTAGGAATGTACCAAAATGTTCTGGAGAATGTGAATTTATTTAACAAAGCTTAAAAAAAAGAATTCTTAATCAGCTCTCAACATTTGTGCCTAAATTGTGTTTGTGATGTGCTCTTTAAGACTTCATGAAGAGGAATGAAGTATTTCATATAAGTGGTGGACCACACTTCATATGAGTCTGACTGTCTAGCTCTTGTAACCTATGCTGGATTCAGCCTCACTGGAGATAGTAAAGAACCATCTGGATGCAATCCTGTGCAATGTGCTCTAGGGTGACACTGCTTGAGGAGGGAGGCTGGACCAGATGACCCCATGGATGTTCCCTTCCAACCTTATCCATTCTGTGAACCTGTGATTCTGGAATCTTTCATGCCCTTTCTGAAACTAAACACATTTAAAATTCCCTAAAAGGGAGCTCATCAGCCAGTTAGCACATCATATCAATAGGAATGGTGTTACTGGTTACTGCATGTTTTCTAGAGTGTGTCTACAGATTTTCATTTTGCAGCTATTACAATTACACTAATTATACAGATAAATACACTAGTATACAGATTGCTTTTTGTTTGAAGAACGTACATACTAATAGGGTGTTTTCAATACAAATTAAGCCATTTTGAACTATTTAAGTTAATTCACATAATAGACCTTGCCTATGAAGCTTAGTATCTTGGTCTTGTTTATAATATCTGGGAGTATACTCATTACTCCCACGAAGCCTCCCTACTGTGAAAAGAAAGTGAAGTTTTATTTTGGATTTTTTTTAAAGTTTACAGTTAGATTTAAGCCAAAGCAAGGTATCTGTAGATATATTTGGGTAGAAATGCTCTGCAGATCCCCTTTTTTCTCCTCACGGCTATTAAAGTCAATGAACAGCAAACATTTCTAAAGTTTTTTTGCACTGGTACCCTTGTCTACAAACAGGTAAGGAAATGGGCACAAATTACCAATCTGAGTGGCCTCTTCCTTTTCCTCTACCTTCAGAAACAAGGGAGCATACCCCAAGTTGCAAGTAGAGCAGTCTGCTGAGCTTAGCATAGGGAGAAAGAAGGACTTCAAAGTAGTCTCCTCTTGCTTCTTTTCATGCTTGGCCTTCAAAATGTCCAGCTGTCTGCCAAGAATGGGAGGAGGGGGACAGCAAAGGGACTGTGCAAAGATCACAGAGACTAGACTGAGACTTAAAAGAAGCACAATGAGCAAATGGTCAGCAATGGGCTGTGATTCCAGCAGCTGACCATCTAAAACAGACTGGCATTTCTCTCAAACAGAACACTGCATTGAGTAATTAATAATTATGTCACAGACAAAGCAGTTAAAAAAAAAAACTAAAACATCCCCTTCTCCAAGTTCTAATTGTGCTGAATGTGATTAGAAAGGTTTCTTCAGCATTGGCTGAATTAAGACAGCTATCATGCTTGATTTTCTTTCTTCCCCCATTTGTTATTGAAAAACTGCCTTTGTACATGTGATAATTAAACCCTCTCATGAGTTCTCTAGCCTAGCTCTGAATGAGAACTAACTGTTGTCAGTATATTTTTATTTGATCTTTGATGTCATTTGGATCCAGAGGTTTTGGTTTCCTTGATCAAGATGCAACAATGCATAGATAAACATGTAGCCCCAGGCTTGCCTTTCCATATTCCGTGTTTGTTCAAGGTTACAACTCATTTTATTTCTTCTCTTTCTGCTTGTAATTGCTAATGCATATCTACAGTAATTTTCTAAAACATGTCCTTGTGTGATCCAAGCTTACTTCCATGTCCTCTAGCGACACAGCCTTTCTTTTTCTGTTTTTCCTCACATATTCTCATTTTTCCTTCTTAAGTACAGACACTCAAGCTTTGTTTATTTTTTTTTTTTTTGCCAGTAATTTTGGATTCAGAACTCTCACCCTGGGAATCCCTCCACTACCCCATCTTCTTCCATCACATTTGTTTTGTGCTTCCTCTGGAAACCACTATATATCCTGGCTGGTTCATTTTTATATTTTATCAGATTGCTCTCTACCCCTCCACAACAGGAGCTATTCTCATCTTCCTCACCCTCTGCTACTCAAACAAAAATGCCCACGCCTTTTTTGATGCAGTTCTCCACCACAGGTAAGGTGTCAGGCTGCCTGTGACCTGTTTCTGCTGGAATACCAGTGACAGACCTCCATATTTTACTGCTTTCCAGTGCATTGAGAGGATTATGGGATATGAACAGTTGACTATTATTTTAATATGCAAATAAGTCAGTATATCAGTAAATTGGTTGTATTTCTTCCCAAACATCCTTCTGCATCTCAATATGTCTTTTAGAGCATGGACTGTACAGAATGAAGACTATTTGTGTCTGTTTTCTGCGGTAGATACCAGACACAGCCTAACCTAAACATTCAGGTGCTGTGTTAACCGAGCTATTTAATAGTAATAAAAGGAAACTTTTTGTAGCACTAATTGCAATTTCAGTGCACCATTTCTACTTGCTGTTATTTTGCCTCCATGTTTTGTGGGGTTTTTTCCTGCCTATTGCCATTAAAAACAAGGAACACACAGGGGCGGATGTTAACATGCAAATTCAGAGGAAAAGTAATTTGCTCTGTTTAAGATTACGAACTGATGCTTTAAAAATTATCTGCTTCGGTGCTAATTTTACCTTGTGATGAACGTTAGGCTTTAAATATGTAAAACGCAATGAGAGGGCAGCTGCCACTATCAGTAGCCTGGAAAAGTTGTCTTGTTTGCCTCAGAATAATTGCATGACCTGCCTCTTGAAGCAAGGTCTGTTTAGTTACCAAAATACCTAGAAACACGGGAGAGTGCTGCAGAAACTGCCCAGTGGTTTAGCTGAGGCTGAGCTGCAGGAACTCCTGAAGCTTGAAGGGAGCTTGAAGAAAAGGTATTGACCTTTTAGTTCATAAACGTTTTTAGGCCTGTAGACATACATGTAGTAGGGAAACTACTGTTCCAGGATTCTGCTGAAATACCACAGCTGAGTCCAAAAGACTTAAAAAACTTAATTGCTATTGGGTGAATAATGTATGACATAATAGGGAACGATCTGTAGCAGGCTTTACAAGGTATGTCGTGACAGTAGTAACATTTTTTCAGGCCCTCCGACATGTATTAATCTATACATTTTCTATATTGATTAAAGAAAAAGACAACTTCTACGTTCTGCAGAGCAAGGGCAGCAGAATATCGACTCGTAGAAAGCCAAACAAGCCCCTTTCTTCTCCTCATGCTCCAGTAGTATTTATGCATAATGGATTTCTTTAAACAGTCCAAATTCCTTAGTTTGGAGAATGAAGCCTCCATGGACTGTGCCACTACTGCAAGAAAGAGTTCAGCATGCATTCAGATAAAGCTGTGGACTTTAGCAAAAAGGCCCTTATTTAAGTAAAAAATAGCAATTGTAACCTATTCTAATTACATTATGCACACTCGAACAACTGATAGCCATTGACCTGTATGGAACATTTCCAGTTACAAACTGATTAAAACTGCTTCAGGCAATCGTTCTGTTTTACAGCGAAGCACTGATGCCTGATGTAATGACCTGACCAATGCTAAGTGAATGCAAAGCCCTCTAAGCAGAGTGGTACAAATGTAGACAGCCAAAAGGCTGTGCACTGTATGCTTATCGGCTGCGAATGCTGAGAGCAGGTTTCACAGCCATGAATAATCCTCAGCTGGCTAGTCATCCTCAGCACATTCGCATGTAGCTGAATGTACCGCAGCTAATTTATTTCTGGGCTGAACTGGATATGTTTTCAAAGATGTCTTAGTTTCCTGGCTAGTGCAAGAAGTTATGTTTATGTCTTATGTGAATTTGGTAAGTGGGAGAAAAGCATCAGTGAAAAGTCATTCTCTCATCATGTCTGTTCAAGCACTTCACCTCTTCCTCCAGCCCTGTGCTAGTCCTGGGTTAAAATGAGCTGAAACATTGGGGACCCCACTTTCTGGTGCATGTCTTTGCACACAAAAAGTGTGTCCCCTTTCCTGCCAGTAGTCCTTGAGGAATCTTATGTAGAATGTAGGTATTTACATAATTAGAATACACATTTAAGGGCCACTAAACATGAGAATGTAACTCTGTTTGACATACTGTAGAGCCCTAAAGGCTTTAGAAACTTAGATTTGCTGTATCTGAATAATGTAGTTGTCATAAATTGATGTTACCCTTCCTGTATCTACATTTGACAATATAAACCAAAAACTACAATATGCTACATGTCACACACCAAGATGTGAACATTTGTTGGTTGCTTTGGTTCTTTATACTCAGTCTTCTATACTACATCAAGGTGATGTGTGACTTTTGCCACACCAAATCTGACGTGACTATATAGAATGAATGCATTTCTGAAATATCCTTTTAATCCTATCATATTAAAGATGATGAAGATACTAAAATTCAGATTTTCAATGCTTCCTGCAATGCATTGCTAAATAACTTCCTCCCACTCTCCCCCTCCCCCCATTTACTTAACAACTTAGGAAAAAAAAAGAGTAAGGATAACAAATATAGATAGTTTTAATAATAAAAATATACCTTTAATAAAGACTTATCACTTATTAGTGTTTTACATTAATAAAATGAAAAATGTTTGCTTGAAATTTCCAGACACTAGTTATTCTTGAGTAAGAGAAAATTGCTGGGAATGTTCAAGTTTTGGTGAGTGTTTCAAAATCTGGCAAAGGTAAGTGAGAAGGAGACAGACAGGCATAGCAGTAAACAATGATGAAGAGTCTGACATTGTTTGCAGTTCAATAGTTTCCATGCCTCCAAGTTCAATACAAGTTAGATCAAATCCCTCACCTCACTAGTCCTTTCAAAGCACTTACATTACAGGTTGCTGCTGTTGTCGGTCACAAAAGCAGGAAAGCAAGGTGAAGGCATGAATGGCAGGAGAGGAAAAGCTAAGGACTTTCAGGGCTGCTGTGAAACAGTCAGGAAAAAAGTTATTCTCTCCATCTGTTTTCTGTAATATCCTCGTCTGTTTTCGTCTACTTGGCCAGACCATCTCAGGTTTTATTTAGGTTAAAGGACTATGTACACATTTGGTTGCAGAGTCTAATGGATATTAAAGTCCTAAGCTAAACAGATGGAGAAAATCAAGCCTGTGCAGAGGTCTTGAAATGGGGCAGTGTCCATTTCTCATGCTTGTTCAATAAAAACAGATGCACAGTGGCCGACATGTCACATAAACTCTTTCAGTTTGCTTTTTTTGCTTTTTTTTATTTCCCAAGAAGGTTCAGGCCTGTTGCTATAACAACTCTGAAGCATCATTGAAGTACCATACACAAGCAACTAACTCTGACCACGAAGCCTCAGTTCATCCCCTTTCCCTATGCCCTGTGTATTCTTTCAACACTCATTTTATGTAACATGCACCAAGAATTCACGTGGGCCTCCACACAAATTAAAGTTTCCACCAGAGAGTACTCAGCATAACTGTACATCCTTTGCAGCTTTTCTGTGTTGCTAGTTGATGGTTATTAGAGGGAAAGTGTTTGGCATATGTTTTTCAACAACTGAAATAAAGAGCGTCCATTTGCACTGGGAAATTTAATTATTATATAAATTGTTGTAAAGTTGCTTCTTCTATATTTGAAGTTATCTGGACAGTACCTAATTCATCCCTAATTAAATCCACAAACAAGGGAGAATGAGCTGCAGGATTATGCAAGGCTCCTGCTTAGGGCTTGGTATGACTGTGCCACTGGAAAACAACCAATGAAGTACCGTTTCCATGGCTGGCTTGAAAGTGGTGCATCTCTTTCCTTGGAGAATCTATTTCAGATTCCATAAGTACTATATTTTACTGCAGCAACTGGAAGATGAAGAGGACTTAGCTTTCCAGATTTACAGAAAATGATATAGCAGTCCCTTTTTACTTTCCTTCTTTCTTGTACTGAGAGTGGTTCAAAGTCATTCTTTCTGCTTCTTTTATCTTTTATTGTACTTGTATTTAAAATGTCGGTAATTGATGGTGGTATTAACTGTTGTCTTACTGGCATCCTTTCTAATGATCAGTTTATAGCTGATTTGATTAATCCTGCGTGGAAATTGAAAACATGTAACTTCTTGGTGTAGGTGCCGCCATGGGCTGTCTCCCATATATTTTGGTACTGAAATAGTGAAAGAGGGAGAGCAAGGCCTGTGTGGCTCTGGCTCTCCCACCCAAGTATGAGTGGGGAAGAAATTGTGTCTGGAAGTTCAGTTCCAGCCTTCCTAGGCATCTGGCTTATGGAGCACAGGAGGAGCATCAGAAAGCAGCTGTCTACCATAGAACTTTGTTGCTGAGACTCACCATTCTCCTCAATGGGATGTGATATGTAGGGTTGTTTTGTGAGACTGAAACTACCTTATGCACGGACCATGAAAAGCAGCAAAGCATGGCTTTGAAGTACCATCTTGGCATTTCCAAAGTGTTGGTATTTCATGGTTCTGTTGCTAAATTGTTAATAAAAATGGTTAGTTTTGCTATTGTCCTTTCTTCATAAGTGATCTATGTTTTCTCATATTTTTCTGAACTAAGAGGTACTGTGTTAAGCTCTGAGTTTTGAAGAAAAAGGAAATAGGAAGAAAGGGCAAAACTATCACCCATTTAACATGGGTAATCCAAGCAGATAAATGTTCTCTTAGAATTTTTCAGTTTTGTGATTATGTCTACAAATCATTTCTGTGTAAACAAATTAAAGTTTTTGCTTAAAAGCATATTGTTTCTGGTCATATACTTTGCACACTTCTGTCAAAATTGTCTTAAGTCCTGCTTAGCTGTACTAATTTTACCTTATGTCCCTGCTGGAGTAGCTGACTACAAAGAAATTACAGCATTACACTTCTCAGTTAATGCCTAAAACATAGAAAGTTCTGCCTCCAGGTTTGTTTGCATTTGCTTGTTTGGTTGGTTTGGTTTTCCCTGATACTGTTTATTAGTGGGTCATGAACACTGACATGTATTTGTCTCTGATTTGCCTGAAGACTTCAGTTTGATCTACAGATGCTTGAAAAAGTCCATCTGGCATCAGTTCAGCAAGCCTTCTGATGTTAACCTCTTTTCCCAGGGAGGTAAAATTGCATGCTCATTCCTAATGTCATCTGCTGGTATTTATGCTGGTCTTGGTTTTCTTTGTGTGTTTGAAAACATAGGTAGAATTCAGATTCAGTTTCTCCAGTTGCTGTCCCTGTCATAGATGCTCTGATGCCACCCATGCACCTGCGTGTTTCACAGCAATGTTCCTGATGGGTGTTTGTGTGCCAGCCCTTTCTGTGCCCTGCAGATAGCCTGGGAACCCTGTTCAAGGAATCAGAAGCACAGGAGCGGTCAGGTGTATGACTTGCCCTTGGGTGCTCTTTCAGGACTGCCTTGTATTCTCACATATACATGCCATGCATAGTTCCATTTCAGGTGAAACAACCTGATCTCCTTGGTCTCTCCAGAGAACCAGTAAAAGCTCCCCTTACCTGTGTCAAGCATAGGAAGTGTTGTACAGTAGCAGCTTTACTGTGCCTGCACCAAACTGAGCAGTGTTATTTTCAGCCTACATCCACAGGACTTGAATTACATGGAGTCTTTTAAGGATTCACATTGGAGTTTCTGATTTCTTTGGCTACAGCAGCCTGGATCATACTGAAGCTCCTGCCTTCCCTCCCTCCTTCCCTCTCCCCTCAATCTCTTGGTAGCCCCCAGAAGAAGTCAACTCAGTGCTGAACCTGTTGCAAGCCAAAGTCTGTTGGAAGATCTGTATTATAGCTTCTCTTGGGGCCTCTTTCAGGCTTCTCTGCTGTAACACAGAGGTATCCTGCTATTACATTTATCTTGCACAAATTTCCCCAGAAAACACACTCTGGAATGGCAGGAATGTCTTCTCCCAGTTTCTAAAGAACACTCCCACAGGACAGGCTTATTTTTATTTCTCCTCACTAGATTTCTTCAAGAGAATGCACACAGATGATAAAATACTGGTCCTACTTTGTGCCAGAACTAAATTATATTGCCTTTTTGAAATCCCAAAAGTTTGTTCAACAGCTCTTCAGTAATTATTGCAAAAAAAAATTGATAATATATAAAATTGCCTTAGCTGGGCAACAATTTGCATGGGGTATGATTTTGCCCTTCTGTTTAAAAGCTGGTGTCTTTCTGCTCTTCATCCGGTATTTCTTACCTTGAGTTTTAATGACTGTAAAATGAATTATGTCTGACAGACACATCTCTGCTATTAATTTGCTTAATTAATTTGATGCAGAATTAATGAGAATAACTGAATCTTTTTCTGCTATTCTTGTTGACTCCGCTTTGTAAGTTTTCAAATATTATTTCTGCACACAGGAGATGAATAGAACATAAACACTCCTGTGTTCTCCAGATACACGAATACTTGAATGCTCAAACTTACACCCATTGTTTTAGGTCATAAAATAGGCAGCAACTGTAATAGTATAATTAAGTTATATTTTTATTCCTCTTTGTACTTGGAAAAAGCTAGAGTGCTTAAACGAGAAGCATGGGTGCCAATCATGTAATTCTAAAGGACAAATTCTACACCAGCAAGATTAATTCTTGAAGATACTGTTTCTAACTGGTCATTTCCTGTACATATAGAGGTATTAGGAACTGATATGTCTACTTATTCAGGATGAAAAGCCTGACATCTTCGAAAATTTTGGCAATAAGCCATTCAGGAAAGTGAGTGTTTACTCTATCAGTGCATATGTTGTCAAACATTGTGTAGAGGCATTTACAGCTTGGAGAGCTGAAATTACCATTCTCATAACCTCCTCTGAGGATGTCTGGGTGGAAAAGTTGGAAATGAACATCACAGACAGGGGATGAAAAGAAGTTGAATCAGTTAAGTATTTCTTGTCCTCTTTTATCTCATTTCTCTTTTGAGTCATTTATAAAGAAAAAATGAAAGAGCATGGGGCTTCTTCTATGATTAAATTAGCAAAATAGAACAGAAAGTGGTAGAATTTATGCAAGAGGCATGAAATTTGTTTAACATCAGAATTTGTGGGCCATACTTTTGCCTGCCACTTCTGACTTGATCAGCTGTTTCAGTCCAATGTCTTTGCAACTTTGTGGTCATATATTTATTATAATTTACTTATATTTTTTTAAATTTTTAGTAGGGAAGATTGGAGTCCTTGCTTCAGTCAGAGGTAGCCAGTGTACCTGAGAGTTGCAATTATTCCATCTGGCATCCAGATACAGTCCCAGGAAGGGAGTGGGTCGTCTGATAGTCATGTGTCCCATCTGCAGTGTTGTGCAGAAATTTTAGCTGTCTGAGAGGAGTAGGTTTGTATATCTTGGTAACTCAACGCTGCTCACACGTACTAAAGGGACATAGGGATCAGCTTCCAGGTGAGCTGAACACACCACAAGGTGTTGTGAAGCACAAGACTAAATAGCACCAAGATCTCAAAGCGCCACCAGAGTGCAGAAATGTAGTAGGCTCCAGGAGGATGAATTTTAGTGTCAGAGATCCATTCACCTCTATATATTTACACCTATTCTAAAAAAGTGCTTGGCAGCCAGGTGGAAATACTTGTTTGTATTTATGATTACTGAGTCCATTAGACCAAGATTTAATTTCTCTGTGGAAATAAGAATAAGGTTAGTTTGGGCTTAGGGTCTGATTTTAGAGTCAAAATTTGTTTTATAATGTTATTTTATGTCTGGAAAGCAACCCAGTCTAAAAAGACCTGGAGGTGTTGGTCAACAGCTGGCTGAACATGCGCCTGAAGAGAGCCCAAGTGGGCAAGAAGGCCAATGGCATCCTGGCCTGTGTCAGAAATAGTGTGGCCAGCAGGGCCACGGCAGTGATTGTCCCCCTGTACTCAGCACTGGTGAGGCCACACCTTGAGCGAGGCTGTGTCCAGTTCTGGGCCCTTCAATTTAGGAAGGACATGCAGGTGCTGGAGCATGTCCAGAGAAGGGCAACGAGGCTGGTAAAGGGTCTAGAGAGTAAGTGAGGAGTGGCTTATGGAGCTGGGGTTGTTCAGCCTGAATAAAAGGAGGCTAAGGGGTGACCTTATCACTCTCTATAACCCCCTGAAGGGAGGTTGTAGCCAGGTGGGGGCTGTCCTCTTCTGCCAGGCAGCTAGTGACAGGACGAGAGGACATAACCTCAGGCTGCACCAAGGGAAGTTCAGGTTGGACATCAGGAAGAATATCTTCTCAAAAATGGTTGTTAAGCATTAGAATGGGTTGCCCCGGGAGATGGTGGAGTCACCTGGTGGAGTCACTGTCCCTGGAGGTGTTTAAGAAGTGACAGGACATGGCATTTGTTGCTGCAGTCTAGTTGACAAGGTACTGATCAGTCAAAGGTTGTACTTAATGATCTTGGAGGTCTTTTCCAACCTAAATGATTCTCTGATTCCATGGTCCTTGTTTGTTCACTTACCCTCCTTTTCCTTGAAGCAAATAAAAACAAATGAACAAAGAAAAGGGTTTCTCATAAATATTAAATTAGAGCTTTAGATAGTCTAACAAAATTAAGCTAATGCTTGTAAGTACAAATTATTTATTTACAACTCTGGGATTGAAATTTAGAGTGTATTTGTAAGATGACAGCCACACACCAATGCTTGTCCAGTAGTCTCTGAGTCTGGCAAGTGTAACTGCCAGAACTAATTCTAGCGGAAATGAATGTGTTATTTCTTACTTTATTTCTACAACAAAATGTGTAATGAAATATTTATAGAGACATATGCTGTAC
Organism: Dendrocincla tyrannina; assembly: GCA_035047865.1. NCBI lineage: Eukaryota > Metazoa > Chordata > Aves > Passeriformes > Dendrocolaptidae > Dendrocincla > Dendrocincla tyrannina. The sequence continues at coordinate 86,106,911 of JAWWMP010000001.1, forward strand.
TTGAAGAGGTTAGTTATCTGTTTACTTTCTTGAGTGGTAAGTAGACAATCCTTCCTGTTAGAGAACATTTAGAGGCAGCAGGAAAGTGAAATATAAAGCTTTTTCTAAGCCTATTATAAACAAGTATCAACCCTTTAGCTCTAGTAATATGAGAGGGGCTGAAATGGAACAAGATTTGCTTGTAATTATGTGGTGACAATTTGAATAGTAAATCTAAAACGGCCTGTGCAACAGACATTTGGTTCAAATTCTGTGGTATCTAGTTCAGAGATGGTTTTTTTCAAGCCTAATAGTCTGAGTAACTTGCCTATGACATCTGTATTGGGGTTCATATGAGGCATCTAAATTACGAGTGCATTTGTCTCAGGTTGCATATGCATGCAATGGAAAGTGCCTCTCCAGAGACTTCAGCTTGCCTAAGATCTAAATATCCTACTCTGCTGGCCTGGGGCAATTATGTATCTCATTCATGTAAGTGCTTAAAATAGAGAAGGATGAACCTGGGCCTAAGGACTTAATGCTCTATGAAGATTATAGCTGTTTTCTTTTTCTTGTTCCTGCCATTCATGAAAAAGAAAATACGGTTGTCATATAGCCTGTATCTAGAATCACTCTTCATACCACAAAATACAACATTGGCTTTGTTTCAGATGTTTATTATAGGGTGTAGTATTCTTTCCTTGGAAGCTTTTGCCTCTTTGATGTCCAGCACTATGTGGTATTACTGGCTGTGAGTTTTTCAGTGATCACAAGTGTTCAGGATATTGAAGCTGTAACTGAAATATGCAATCACATCTTTCTGCTGAGAAATGATCCCATGCATCTCTGCTCAGGAAGGGTCCAGATCTGGAGAATTAAGAATGTGATAGACTAGCACTAAAATACAGCAAGACTATTCCTGGGTAAGCTTCTCAAGGAGTACTGTTCTTGTTGTCATCCAGCATTCACTTGAGTTTGCTTTCATTGCCTTCACTGCATGATGGCTCAAATGATGAACATTGTTATTTTTTTATAAGAAAAGAGTTAGAAGGGGAGAGGTGGCATAAGGAAAGGGGTTGTTAGGCAAGGGGAGGGGAAGAAAAAGGGAGAGGAAAAATGCAAGGGTAAAGAAAAAGAAACAATGGCTTGGAGTGGAAAATTTTGAGTTGTTACTATTAAGTAGTCAACAAGCTACTAGAAGGTTCAGAAAATGGTGTTTTCATCCGGTTGCCTGAAGTTGCCAAACATTCAGTCATCTTATGTCAAGGATCCAGTAGAGTGAAAATGCTCTTTTTTGTAAGTAGTGTGAGGGGTTACTGTATTGCAGGGTCACAGACTGGTGTTTGGGTGCCAGAGTCTCAGAGCACTGAAACAGCAAAACCTTGAGCACTAAATGGGCTATAAGTAACACACTGGAAGACACTATATTGTAGACTAGAACCATTTTGTAAAGAGCCACTGAAAAAAATCTTAAAGAGATCTTTATAAAATAGGTACCATTTATTTTGTTCATGCAAGGAAAAAAACCCATAAACTTACCTAATTTCTAAGTTAATTTATCTCATAATCAGTATTTACATTCCTAGATTTGAACAGGAGTTTTCATGTTTGTAATATTTGTTTTTCAGTACGGAGGTGCTTCCATGATGACAGCTTTCAGGAAAAAAACCTATTTAGTTTTTCTGTATATATTCTTTCAAGCAATGTGTACACACAAACATCAAAACAACAACACAAGGTTTATAGATCTACCTGAATCTGTGTTAAATTCTTACAAAGTATAAGCAAGTGGTGTCTGTTGGATAGAATTATTTGCATTATTAATTTGTTGTGCTGTCTCTTCACTAAGAGTAGAAAAGGGAATTAAATCTCCTACTCATCATTGCCACTGATTTTCCATCCCGTTTATGTATGTTGTCATTTGTTTTGTGGAACAAAGGAAGAGCTTGTACTGGTATCAGTAGTAAGTAGTTTACATAATTTACTACTAGACTCACTGTTCTTATCTGTTGTAACATCAGCATTGTGTACCAGGAAGATACATTTTTGTTTCATCAAGGTGTTTACCAATGACCCTAGTTTACCAAAGTTATTTAACATTTAGGTACTCTTTTTATTCTTGTCCTCTTGTTTATGAGCTCCTGGGCTTTATGTACTGCCAATGAGACCAACATCAGCAAACCAACTGCTGAGAACAGTATGAATATTAAAATGTTTTCTAAGACAATAAAAATGTCCTGAAATAGTTCTTCTGCAGCTAAAACAGTTTCTTTTCTACAAACTTTCTGAATGTTTACTAAGGCCTGGCAGTCCACGGGCTATCAAAGATGGATGCAAACATGTGTGGGAGTACAGAAGAAAAAGTACAAAGCATTTTTGTCATAGGAAAAACTATTTGGCAGGAACAAACTCTTTGAATTAGTGCCAGCCAGATTGTATTGGTAGAGAGAGATCACATAATAGTCCAAAGCTACCAAAAGAGGACAGATGCAAGAAAGGAATGTGTTTATCTCATGTTTATGGGGATGCAAATGGTGTGCACTTGTGTACATCAAATATCCTCAAAAGCATCAGAGTGTCTGTCCATAGAGTTTTGGGTTCCTTCTTCACTAAAACTGACATAATAGAAATTTGGCAGACGCACTAGTTTGATTAATGCAATTTTCTTTTTGTTTATCTAAGTAATTAAGATTACTTTTTGATCAGGCTTGCTTTTATACTTGTCTTGACCTGATTTAATTGAACAAGCAGACAAGCAGATACCAGTTTAAAGAGTCATTATGTCCTGTTGCATACCTTTATTCTGTGGCTGCTGATAATGCAAGTTTATGTTGGTGACAAAGTAAAAGTGCTGATAGGAAGGTGAGCACTAACAAATGCGAAAATATTGTATCTGTATTGCACAATTTAAATGGTGTTACGATTGCTTTTTTTAATAAGAAGTACAATAAAGTCTGCATAGCAGGCTGACAGCTATACTGCCCTCAGCTATCACATACCTCTCCCTAGCTTTAGCCAAGTTGTATCATTGCTTTGATACAGATATTCGTTGTGTCAGCTGACATTTTACTGCTTTCTATTTTTTGCAGCCTGAAATGGCAGCCACTTATTCTGAAAAAAAAGAGGTGTTTTCACCTGCTACCCCCAGCAAATGCATTAAGCTGAAGATGCTTTCTATTTCTTAAGCAGGCAACTTCTCTTTTTTAAATTAATTTCATAATAACATTTCCTATGAGCAGGAAATGAACAAATCTTGAATTTTAACCACATATTCTGGTTAGTTGTGGACTGATGTTTTGCTGAACTGGAAGCACTGAAATGGTAGCACAGCTCCAGGAATGATCTGATTCAGCCCTTGAGTTCAGCACACAGGCAATTGGGAAGTCATTTGTTTACCCTTTTTTTTTTATATTGTATTTATAAAGTAAAACTGTCTTTCTTTGTTCTGCATCCAAAGGGTGTCTATTATCACTACCTCATGAGTGGTTTAAGTCTCAAAACTGGGAGTGAAAAGTAAAGTTTTTAATAAAAAAATATTTCAGCCATATTAAAATACATTAATATATAAACAGCCTCTGAGCGTGTTTCATCTTTTCCATTCATCTAATGCTTCATAAAATGTATTCCAGACAGAATCAATTTTGTAAATGCTAAATAATGAAATTTGGGTTGTGAATATTAGTTAATTAATCATTGAAACTGTAAGAGCGCATGTGGATATTACTGTGCTTAGATTCACACAATGTGAGAACATGGAGGATCATGTTACCTTTTTGGTGAGAAAAGGAAATGAATGAGTTTGGTGTTATTTGGTCCACCCGTTGTGCTTATTTACAAAGGAAACATACAAAAGCAAGAGTATTTGAAAAGTCCTCTGTTTTCCTGGTCACACTGTGTGTATAAAAAAGGTACATCCCTTGTGTTCAGTAATAAGTAGGTCATAAGCATTCTACCCAAAACCCCCTTTGTGGGTCTTGGCTTTCTCCCAGGACTGCACAAGCAGAAGTCTAATTGACAGTGTGAGCCTGGACTTGTGGAAAGCATTTGACTTTGTACTACTTGATCTCCCTGTCTCTAAACTGGTAAGACATGGATTTGATGTATGGACCACTAAGTGGATAAGGAATTGGCCGGATGGTCTCACTCAACTGCTTGAGGTCCAGGTGGAGAGCAGTGATGAGTTATGTTCCTCGGGAGTCAGTACTGGGACCAGTGCAACTTATCCTGGGCTCCATCAAAAGCAGCATGACCAGCAGGTAGAAGGAGGTGATTTCTACAAAGCTGTTTCTTCATGTGGAGTGACGGCTACACAAAATGAATGGGATTTCATCATTATAGTTGGAGGCCCTAGTAACAACTGCACTGCATGTTTAAACAAATGTTAGGGTTGAAGTTGTATGGTTTCATGATCATCCAGTTACTTCTGAGACAGCAAACACAGTTGGAAGTTACTTTGTAGTTTAAAAATTTACAGAATAAGAAAAATAATGCTGGACCAAGATTGCTGAAGATTTTCTGATTAAAGTTTTCTGGTAACAACTTCACATTTAGAGTGATCAGTGAAGTGTGTAGAATATACATTTTTTTTTTTTAAGTACTATGTTTAAAGAATATGTTTTGAGTAAACGGTATCAACTTTTTCTCTACTTATGTAGAGTAAAACAATAAAATCTTCAGTAGAGATGCAACATATGAAGACTAAAAGAACAAAATGTTCAGTAAGGATGTCATATTCAGAATAGAATCATTTTGAGCAGGGAGTTTTAAAACTTGCTTAGAAATAGTGTGGCTTATCCTTTTAAAGGAAGTTTTAGCATTCTGGGAAAGATGTGATAGGTATTGTTTATGAGAGAAGTAAATAAGAAAATACAATGACTGCATCAGATTAATTTGGTTGCAATCTACTGTGATTGATTCCTTGCTAATGAATATTTTAATTACTCTCAACAGTTATCTGGAGGTCCTTTTGAGGGACTGATTTGAAATGTACATAATTCAAAGACAAGACTCCAAATTGCTTTTTCCTTAATGTTGTATGCATTAATATCCGTGTAGTTAGACCTGACTGACCCAGTGAATACCCTTTCTTTGTAATGCAGCATTAAAACACACAGCAGTGTCAGCCCATAGAAGCTGCCCGAAAGAGTGGGATCAGTAGCCAAAGTTACCTTTTTCACATGTGTGTAAGTCTTAAAATACAGAATTATATTGGTTGAACTTCAGAAGCCTTTCAGCTTTCCTCTTCGTTCTGTCTGTTGAATTTATGTGCCTGGTAAACCTGAGTATGGGTGGGCTCAGATCATATGTACAAACCTGAGCATATTGATAAAACGGTTACTTTTTAGGTGACTTCAATGAGCTATATTAATGCAGGGAGTTATGTTTACTACCTATGTGGTTTAGAGAGGTTTGCATTAGTGAGATTTAAACTGGTTGCATTTAACAGTGATTAATGCAGTTGATAGACGGAAAAAATGGCAAAAACCAGCAAATGGCAACCAGCAAAGTTCCTAAGACCAGCCCTGCAGAATTGTGTGACTGCTTGTTATTCACTGCACTTGTAGATGGAAGAGAAATATTAAAACACATTCAAATAAATACGAGTACTGGCTTGTGGGAAAAGATTGATTCCAACACCTTAAAGTGTTCTGTTTCAGTTTCTGCACTGTTAAGTCTGTGTGAATTCATACTAAATCCACAGCAGAGAAATAAGGAGGAATCTATTGCTCTGATCTGATAATACTGCAACAAAGGTAATCTAAAAAGCACATAGTGGTAGAATCAAGGAGGGGGGGGAATACATTTAGAGGAAGAAATATGATTTCCATGGAAGGAGAAATGCATTTAAAAGAGTGACCAAATCAGATATACTCAGAAACAAAAATATGTCAAAAACAATAAGCTTCAGTGACATAGACCATATAATGGATGACTGTAAGTTGAATACTAAAAAGAAAAATCAATAAATGAAGAATTTGCCTGAGCAGAAACTCAGTTTATAAAAAGAGAAAGAAATATCTGTCAGGCAGAAACCAACAGAAAAAGCCAGTGTTTGCCCTGAAAGGAGGTAAGCATACATGTTTAATTCTGGGTTGTATTTAGTCTTGCATCGTAGCCTTCTATGTGAATCATTTTTTTGTTTACTGGGAAAAATGAATGTTTCCTTTACAGGAGTACAGCTCCATTAGAACCTGTAGAGTTCTAATAACATCATATTAGCTGAATCTGGGCTGTTATCTGTAAATTGTCTGTTTGAACTCAGTCCAGAATGTGAATCATGTGACAGAAATGTTTTAACATGTGCACCTTTTCTGCTATGACTGTGTTCTAGAGAATGCTTATCTGGGCATGGCCGTGCTGTAGATCTGCATTAAATCTGTGAATGTTCTTTCATCCTGTCTAAACTACAAGGGTAACTGTATTTACATGTAAGCTGCACACTATCACTGTTGTTCTAGGTTTTCATCAATACCTTTTCTCTTTAATGCTTCCTTTCAGTCAAAAGTGAACATAACCCGTGCATGCAAGAATAAGGATATTTAAAACAAAACATCATGCTACCATGATGATGTAGAAACAGTCTGAAAGCAGAAACTGTTTACCTGGGCTGTAATTTCCACCCTGTTTTTGCCAACTGTCAGGGTGCCAAGGAAGAGCATTACCCCTGCTTTGTCTTTCTTCATCAGCCTCTCATGAACTCTTCCCTGTGCATAAGTCACACTTGGATCCTGATAGTGGAGTTCCAGTCCACTGCTGGGAAACTCAATAAAAAGAGCACAGAGGTCCCCAACTCCTATTTCCTGACTCATGCTGCTCAAACTGCACCCTCAAAGTGGGCTCTTGCCTCCCTGCTGATACTCCTTGACCTTTACATGACTTTTTGGTGAGGCAGCCCATCAGCCTGATGGAATCACAGGCTGCAGAGGTGAAGCTTGACACTGTCATCCCTCCAGTATCAGTAGACCCTGTGTACATGGTTTCACTGCTCTTGAAGTGTGTGTTTTGATTTCCAAGTGCACACTGATGTGCGTGTGCAGTGTGATGTGTACACCTGAATAGGATTACTATACGTAAGTAACTTTGTGGCTTTAGCCCTAAGTATGCTTGGGCAAGTCCCACGACTTCAGGTTTAGTTCAGATTTTCTGCTTTGAACACTATAAATCATCTAAAACAACATGAATCCCTCATTAGTGACAATCAGTGACAGCAACCAACAAATCAGATCAACATTAATTAGGCAACTGATTCTTCTAAATATAACTAATGTTTTTTTCCTAGTAAATTAGAAAAAACAATCTGATTATTCTAATTAATTCCCATTAAAATTTGAACAATTTATTTGTAGAGAGCTTTGGTAAGGAGTTTAAGATCATAAGTAATTTAGGAGCCTACGTCCTAACTGGAAAAAAAAAAAAAAGACCTGTTGCTTATTTTTTATATAAGTTGGAGTTTTTTTAGGACTTTCTGTGACATGCTAAATGATGAAGAACTGTGGTTGGGTGGTTCTTGAGGCAATCAATTGTACACTGTCTTATATTACATCTGAACATGGAGTGTTTTCTTACCTGGGATCAAAGTAAACAAAGCAGATGCATTCTGACAGTGTGTTTGCTAAGCTGTAGATGCACATCATCCCCCCATCTCCTGTTACTCAGTTTGAAAGAAAACAGCGTGTGTAGTGCAAGGAATAGAGTCACAGAACACTCCGTTTTTCGTGTCACTGAGCTCAACAAGCCAGTTTCTCTCAGAAGACAGGTTCTCTCTTCCCTTGGGCTTTCATTAGCCCTTCGCTGCATCTTTTCCAATTGAAGTTTTTAAGGAAAGGTGTCCAGAACTTTTCAGCATATTTTAGGGAAATTTTAATGGATAACTGCAGCAGCACTTCTACTTCCATCACCTGCTGCCTGCTAGGATTACAACAGCATCTTTCACATACCCATTTCACTGCTGCCTCTAGTGCTCTTAGAACTACCCAAAATGCCCAGCTTTCTCTATCAACTGATTTGTTATTGTTGCTTTCAGTTCCTGGGCTGACTTTCCCCTTCTGTGTTCCCCAATTTCAAATAGTTTCATTCCCTGAACTTGGTAGGAGTAACTGGAGTGTGTCTGGAACATATGACAGTTGAATTTTAGCCTTATGAAAGGCAGGGGTTAACTTTCCATGGTTTTCAATATACTTTGTCTTAATTGGAAAATCCAAATCACATTGCTTTTTGTAGACTTCTGAAGACTATTTCTGCAAAGAAATGTCATTTGTTTTTGACAACATGAAATATCTAAAATAAATACAGATTCTCAAAAAAAAGAGGAATGTTACCTAGTGATATTTTAAAAATAATTTCTAATTAAATTAGCCTTCTAGAATACATAGCCTCAGGTAAAGTTTTGAAACAATAGCTCCAAGCAGTGACCCTTCATGTATTTCAGATGGCTTGTGAGTGATATGCAAATTGCATTTTTTTCATGGTGATGTTAACCTTAACCCACTACCTTTCTAAAGCTCAGGTAAGGAAGCTGTGTTACTTAAAAGATGAGTTAGTGTGACAAGAAGATACTGTGTGTCTCTCAGATACAGGAGCACAGAACGGATGTAAAGTCTGCATGCCTTCACATACAAATGCTTGTATAATCTCTGTACCTGGTAGGAAAGATAAATTCTTTATATTTGTAGTTAGTCATTATATTATCAGGGACCCACTTTATGAATCCATTTGCAATGCGTCTCCCATGTCATGCTATTGTAATAATAATACATACCTCAATAATTCGGGCAAAGGCCTTTTTCTAAGCATAGAATAAATCACCCCTCTGGGGAACAGCCTGAATTCAAAGAGAGTCAGTTCTTTTATTAGCGTAAATACATTTGTTACAGTTAGTTGTAAAAGATAATCAGTCAACCACGTTTTTCATATGCATCCATTTTCATCATTATGGCTAGATTTCTAAGATGTCTTTTCCCAGCATAGCATCAGATGTTTTAATGTGTTCAACATCCAGCAGCTGCTATTCTTAATTTAATTTAATGGATTTTGGACCATGTAGAAGAGCTGGCCATTTAGGAATGAATTCTTTGTGGAAGAGATAATGTAAAACCAGGTTATAGCACACATACATGTACTTTCTGAGCTTGAGATCGCATTTACTTGTTGTTGTTGTTGTTGTTTTATATATTTATAATTATTGATTTGGTAATTGGTAATCCATTTCCACTGATAAGTCCAAGTCTAATTAGAAGAAGATGCAAACTTGATACAGTAGTCACAAAAAGTAGCCCAGCGTAGAATAGAAAAAGTGTCTGTTTGCATAAATAGGAACAAAATCAAATTTGACTATAGTACACTAAGAGAGGATGAGTAATTATGTTTCGCTTCTCCACTGATCTATTTTGGCATGAAATATAGTTTTAGATACATCTTTCTCACCTAGCAGAATTTGAACTGTTTACCGGTTTTGTACCATGTAGAAAGTTTGATAAGCAGAGTCGTTTTGTCTGCCTGCTGTGGATGAAAACAGATGTTTTAATACTGAAATATTCTTAAAATTTAAACTGCTAAAATAATATATCTGTGGTTTGAATAGATATTTTAAACTCAAATATTTCCTTATATGCTGCCATGATCTGTGGTCTGTGTATGAGAGGAGATAACACAGCCAACTTTGCATTTGGTGTGAATAGCACAACTACTTGATTTGAGATTATGTTGCTCCTGCAAAAGTTGTCAGAGTTCAGCTTTTCCTGATCATATCACCCTAGATATCATCACATCCTCTTTCTGCCATACATTTTACAACCCCAAAGATTCCAGAGACTCTCTAGCATGCTGCATGGAGAGCAGCATCCTCGCCAGAGACTGGGCAGGCAGTGGTCTGTCAGAAATACAAGGACCAAGCTGGCAGCTTCTCTCTTGCACAGAAGCAAACAGTGGTGCATGCTTGTAGGCTTGCAAGGCAGCAGCCACCTGAGTGGCAGCAATTTGTCCCTGGACACACCAGCAAGTCCAAGAGCTGTGTTGTCAACAAGTGACTCAAAATCCAGAGCTACAGATGTACATGAGGGCAGTGGAGAAGCTGCACAAGGAGCTATGGAGTAAGATGTCCCAATCTGAGGTGATACACATAACCAAGTGGAAAATCGTTCTGCAAGGGATTTATGGTTAGACTTCTGTCTCCTGACATAGACCAGAAATCTGTAATTGTTGTGTTGTGTTAAAAAGGGTAAATGCATCATTTTAACTGGGATTTTAACCAATTTAAAATCTTACAACATGCAAAAACCACTCAAAAAAATGTGAATGGTGTCACAGTTGAAAAGTAAGGTCAAGGATATTACTCCTATCAATCAACTCATCAGGAATTGGACTTCAATGATCCTAGTGTGCCCCTTTCAACTCAGGTTATTTTATGATTCTATGATTCTAGGATCATAAATTGGAAAGAACACAGTTCTGACTTCGAGCTCCAAACTAATTTCAGTTTTACATAGACTAAGTATATCTATCATCTTCAAACTCTGTTTTCTCTTGGAATGTATTGCTTGTGTTTATTTGCTAACTTATAACTATACAGTAGATACTTTAACTACCTGATTCATTGCCATGTCATTTCCTTCAAAGGCATTTTATCTCTACTTTACAGAAATCTGTTTTCTTCATGATCTTATTCATGCTATGCATATACAAGTATCAAAAGGTAATAATTAGACACGTCTGCTTACATTTGCCAGGAACAGATGCTAGACAAATTAAAGTGAACATAACTATCACTCAAAGTCATTAAAAAGTGACTCTATAATAATTTCTGAACTTTGACAGGCACTAAAATATTCTGCATTGATGTATTTGTGCTTTTTGCAAAAATCTCATGTTCAAAATTCTCTTCATATGCAGTTGAATAAAAAATTAATTGTGTGCTTCAGGTCACAACTTCTACTTCCTTTCCCCTGGGAATGACAAGTTGCCAGTACCAACAGCAATGCTTATTAACACCTCAAGATAGTCACATCAGTTCATGAACAACACTGCAGAGCCCTAATTGACTTCATAGCATGTTCCAAAAAGATAAAGACATGAAAACAGTGTTATGAAGTTAAACCAGAAATTCATCTTACTTGGTATTTAGTTTCCTGCTGTGGGCAATAGTGAAGGCTCTAGCATGGTATAAAAGTAGGATGAGACTGAGTTGTGGAACTGATACTGGTCTCTCATACTCTCCCAGCATAAAACTATGAAACTGCTCAGGGACTTCCTGGGACATCTGCATATTTTCAGTGTCAAGCAGTGGGTAAGAACCACCCAGGTTAAATATGCATTTCCGTATACATATGTATGAAAATAGAGTATAGTTTCATTTGTTTAGAGCCCAGCATCTGGTAATTTCTTTTGCTGGTCTCTATTTCTTAAAAGTGAGGAAGTGTGAATGGCTGTTGGCTTCCTCCACAACATTATTACAGATATCTGCAATATATCTCTTAGTTGCTTATTTTCTAGGCAGAAAAGTCTTTGCATGTTTAGTCTGTTTTTATATGGGAGTGTTCTGTGCCTTTCATTCCCTTTGCTGCTGTTCCTGGTACCCTGCTGGGGACAGGCACTGGAACTGTATGTAGTACTCAATATGTAAGTAGACTAAAATGGTGTAGTGCGATGATTTTTCCTTTTTTCTTGAACATTTCCAGAAGCCATAGAATAGTTTGGGATGAAGGGGACTTTAAAGATCATCTAGTTCCAACCCCGCTGCCATGAGCAGGGATGCCACTTATCAGATCAGGTTACTCAGGGTCCCATCCAAACTGGCCTTCCTATTTCTTTTCCAAATAGTCTAAATGTTCGGTTTGCTTATTTTGACTTTACAGAATACTGAACTTATTTATTCATAAAAATGCTGGTTAATATCATAACGTCATTTTCCTGAGTGGCCATACTTATCTCAGAACCTACCAATTAGTCCATAATGAGGACTGTTTCTTCCCCGTATGCATTACTTTGCATCAGCATTGAATCTTCTTTTTCTGTTTTATCACTGAGATATTTAGAATGTTGACATCCTCCTCACACTCACACCTTTCGTTTTTACTATCTGAAGAAATGTTGTAGCAAATATAGGTACCTCAGTGTGCATCCCCTGTCTATGACATTTTTAAGGATGATGACCAGAATGGAGTCCTGCACAAATTGACGTTCAGGTCTGCAAGTTGCCTCCAGCTGTTGCAAAAACTGACTGCTGGTCTCTGCTTCTTGTCTTATACCTGGTCATTAATCCATGGCAGGAACTACATTCTTCTACAACGCTTTCTTTAAGATCATTTGATGATTTACAGTAAGTGTTTATGTCTTTAGCAAATTATTACTAACATGGTTTTGTCTTGCTTTTCTATGGTTATCTTTTTGGCTATTTTTTTCTCCTTTGAATGTGAATTCTTATTTTTGAAGTACATCTTTTTAGTTCTAATAAAATGATTTACCCAAAATTTTAAACATTCTGAGTTTTATTTGTTTGTTGCTCAACAGTTATTTTTGATACTCAGAATTTTGTATTATGATGACTGTAAACAATCTTTTCTCCAACCTGGAAGCAGGCAGTCTCATTTTTATACAATTTATTTTTTGAAATTAAATACTATTTTCATGTTATTTTAGAATTTTCTCACTTTTAGAAGAGAATTTACCAATTCCATCAGGGTTACTAAGCAGTTGTTCTGTCACAGCATTTTGACCCATGACTTGCACATTGTTCAGAACCAAGTCAAGGGTGTCTTGGCTTGTTTCAGCTTTCAGCGAAAGCTCCTTCATGAATCAGTCATTTGTAGTGTCATTTAGTCTCTGCATCACACCCCAAGCTGACATTTACCCAGTCTATGTGGGGGTGATTGAAGTTTCTGATTACTAATTTGTTTTCTTGCTGTCTCTTAAATTCTCTCTTGGCACCTCACTTGACACCATTGTCATCCTGATTAGGCAGTGACAACTTTTTCTAATAGTTATGTAGTCCCGGTGTCTTAATCCATAAAGATAATGTGCAACATTCAGTACAGTTATCTATCTGATGCAAAGCTTTCTTTCACATACACTACATCCTTTTTTTCTTGGCTGTGTAGTTTGTTTTTTGTTACAGGTTTTTACTGACTGCTTTCCTTCCATCAAGTCTCTGGTGCTCTTGTTAGGTCAATATTCTCATGTAAAACTAGATATCCTAGTTCCCTTATCTAATTTAAAAACTCGCAGCATATCAATAGTAGCAGGTATGCATTTGATCTGGTTGCTTATTTTTCTATGCTATCTTTAAATGGTATTTTTGGGCACAGAATGAGCTTAACTTGAGTCCTAAAGGAGTTTTATGAGCTTCTGTCTTACAGTTTTTCTCAATGATATAGTGGTGGGTTTTTTTAATTTCACCCCTCTGTGATTCATCTTCAAGCCAGATATTCTTCTATTCCTTTGAACTTTCCTGTAGTCTTAATTCAGTCTCCCTCTTTGGTGACCTTCATGTGTTTTACTTACAGCACTTTATCTGAATCCCATTTTTGCTGAACAGACTTTGTACAAAGCTTGTCCAATTTGTGATGATTCTAAACCCTTCATTCCTACACCATTGTCTGAAGCCAAGAGTGGAAAAGCACTGCTGGAGCAAGAGCAGAGGTAGATAGATGAACAAGGATATAATGTCATATTTGAGAAGGCCGTCTGATTATCCTAACTGAGATGCTCTGCAGAATACTAATCCCTTTCTGAAAACAGTCCCATATAATGTACCTTGCTTGTGCTGATTTACTCAGACACATTTTGTCCACCCAAGGGCCTCATAGGGAAAAGAAGACTTCTTGCTTCTTAAATGCTCTTTCTGCTTGTGAGATATTTGACAATAGTAGATGAATTAAGTAAATAACTGAGCAGTGATTATAGGCTGTACCTGTGGTAAAGACAACTCCAGTTCTTGAAATAACTTGTCTCTGGTTTCACTTCTGGATTCGAGGAGTGCCTTTGAAATCAGTGTATCCACCTAGCACAGATAGATATGAGTAATTTTGCTGCGAGCACACGTTGCTGGGTCACAGCCAGTTTCTCATCCACCAGCATCCTCAAGTCCTTCTCTTCAGGGCTGCTCAATCCATTCTCCATCCAGCCTGCTTTAGTGCTTGGGATTGCCCTGACCCAGGTACAAGATCTTACACTTGACTTAGTTGAACTTCATGAGGTTTACATGAAGGGTAACGTAACCCACACATTATCCACTACAGGATCAGTTTTGCCTGTTTGTTGAGAGTTTGTGGTTTCAGGAGTTAGGCAGCATTACAGTTTGAAACTGTCTTCCTTTATCTTTATCCTTTATCACTTGCACATTTTGATTTCCTTCCAAAAGCCATGAGCAGATCTTTGCAGGGAGTTCAAATCACATGCAAGAGGGGAGACACTCTTTCATTTCCCTTTAAAGTCACTCACAACCTGAATTTTTAAGGCGCACTGTCAGAAAGACATGCTCTATTCCACTTCTGCATATCTCTGTACAGCAAGATGTTTGTGTGGGAGTAGAGTATCACATATGCATGTAATATTCCTCTTGGATGCAGCGTTTAGCTTTTTTGCCCATTTATTTATTTTGTGCTTTACTGAGTTTTATGAGCATTGCCGTGTCACAGAATGAGTTTATCCTACCCGCAGTTATGAGTTTTTAAGTAAATGTATTGTTTTCCCTTTGACTTAGCATGTGTCCCAGTTTTGTTACTGCAAGATGTAAAGTTTGATTTAGCCTTGCTGATGCAGTGAAAGGAAGACGTAAGGGAAGCTGGCCGCACAAGTGCCATGTGTGGAGGGAAGGGAAGAGGCAGCAGAGGGCAGTTCGTACATCACCTTTGCAACCCTCAGCCAATGTGGAGAATTCTTGTTTATTTCCTTACTCTGAATTAAACAGATACAATTCTGGTACAAATGAACTACCCTCTTACATGTAAAGAGCCACAGTGTGCTGTGACCACACTGTCGTGGTGTCTGTAGTGGTGGGGGATCCCCATGGAGGGCAGCTGGCAGCCAGAGCCCATCCCGCCCAGAGCAGGACAGCTGGGGGGCACCAGGGCAGCCCTACCCCTGGATATTGGGCACCTCCCTGCAGATGGGAGTGAGTCATGGGCCCACGGGTGGGCTCAGCTTGGTGGAGTCCATGGCAGGGTAGTGCAGGGCTGCGGGAAGCTGCAGACTGGCCCTGCTGTGGCATCGGTGGGGTAGGGGCTGATGGATCCTGGGGGCTGATGCGGACTCCTGGGCTCTGGACAGGGTGGGGGGGAGCCCTGGGATCCATCAGAGCCCCTGAGGTGTGGGGATGCTCTTCAGGCCTGGCCCACCCAAATGGTATGTGCCACGATACTGAAAAATACATGGATTATGTTTCAAGCTGCAAGTATCTAAAGCATTTGATGGCCAATGTGTTCTTGCTCTCTTTCTCAAAGGGCATTTCGTTCATTTTATGCCTTGAATGGATTCTTCTGTAAGAATATCTGATGTTTCAGATAATCACAGACAGCAAGTAGAACTTTGGATGGTCAGTCTTGCTGCTCCAATGCCATTGAGATTAGCTGGCTCTAAGCCAGCTAATGTGTGGATGTGAACAGATACGTATTTTCATTTTCATTCAAGTGCATGTTTCCCTCAGGTCTCTGTTCCTAAATACAGTTTTGTTTTATTTGTAGACTCTGGAGTGATTAAAAAAATATCTACAAGTCCTGGAGTGCCTTTAGAAAGGTCTTTTTACAATTCTGTGGTGATAAAAACACTGTAGACTCTTCAGTCTAAAATACAGGTTTATTGAAAAATATTTTGAGTGATTTCCATGTTTAATCATAGCAAATAAGAGGGGCATGGAGCTGTATATTTATGGTCACAATATTTAAAACATATCTATGTATGCCCAGCTTTGGATGCTGTCCTGGAACACCTTGCAGACACTAAAACAGTTACACATTCAATAGTCTAAGAAATAGGAAGACATGAAAAAATATGACAATATCAACTTACTTAGAGGTTTGGGTTTTTTTCCTTCTGGATTTTTATTGATCATTCAAGAAATGCAGAGGAGAGATATAAGATTATATGTTTATGGAAAGAGCAAAGTAGAAGTGTGAGAAGTCCCTAATTCTCTAAAATTGGTACCTGGTAGATACCAAATTTTTTAGTTTTTTTCATATCTCCAAGCTGAAAAAAAAATAATCCTACAGCTTTAAGATTTTAGGGCAATAGCTCATTTCTCCAACTCAGTGGTGTCACATCCAGCTACTGTGTAGGAGGCACAATCCATTAGTTGTCAGTTCCCATCTCTCTAAGGTCAGCTGCCTTGATCGTGGGAACCAGCTGACAGGTGATAGAGCTTGATTTTTAATTCCCTGTATATTGTTAGCAGGATTTCAATTAGTGCAATTAAATGTACCTGTTTTCTTGAGGACCTGTCAACTCTAAAATAAATAAATTTGCTTCGTGAAACAAGTTTAGCGTATCACTGAGCCTAGCATTATTTTTCTTTTGTATGTCTTTTTTTAAGGATATTAATGGTGTTTTTCCTGACTTGATCTCTTCTATAGTTTTCAAGTATAACAAGTATATTTGACATTTCTATTCCTCTCTTTTAGGAGGTACCTATTGAACACTGATTTTTATGTTCTATCTGTCCATTAACAAATGGATTTTGATTGTAATTTACCACACAATCTTTAGACGGATCTTCAGGGGTGTAGTGAATGACCATACTTCTTGGTACCTGCTACGACATCAGAGAGTATCATACCTGTGAAACGTAAAGGTGTACATTATTTTTCATTCTGATCAGTCTTTGGGAATAGAAATACCTGATTACCAAGAAGCCTATGGTGTTGTAATACCTGTGATACTCTGAGTCAGAGAAGGTGTATTTAAATATTCTCCTCCCATCCCTATCTGTCAGGTATTAAATAGCCCAGACTACCTTCTTACTGTCTTGTGTCCCTGAACTGGAATATTTGCAGGAATCTGTTCTTTCTCTGTGTTCACCTTCCAAAACTCGGCCCAAGCAATTGCTGCCTTGTCAGCTGGTGTCCTCTGATGTTCAGATGAAAGAACACCCCAAAACCAGAAAGTGAGTTTGTGGTGGGCCAAGGAACAGAGAGAGAGAAGCCAAATACAGAGATTATGAAGAGTGAGCTCCATTGGCCATGGCAGAAGAGTGCCATGGGGCAGTACCAACTGAGAGTGCTTGGTTGCTCCCTTCATTCCTGCTGAGAAGCTTTATTTCTGTGACAGTGACCACCACCTGTCCCTGAAAAATTGGGGAGAAGCTGCTTTGGCTCGTTGCTATGTCAACTGTGCTCCCTTTGCCTGCAGAAAGCCAGGCACTGGTTGGTATGGCAACCCTCCTCAGAGCACCCAGAAATGCAATGTGGGGATCAGGCTTTTTGTAGAAGGCACAGTGGTTTCGGTGGAGATGGAAACTCTTGTGTCAAAGGGTCTGAGAGGTCAGGAAAGACCTATGCAATCATACATTTATTTGGGAAACTGTTCTATAGAATCAAGTAGATTCTTGAAGGCTAAATATTTCCTTAGATATTTTTATGGCACCATCCTTTTTTATTTCAGTAGAAGAGGAAAAAAATAATGGTAATTGAGCACAAAGGATACCAAGACAACATGGATGTACAGAGGGTCACACTGAAATCAGTGTGATTGAGCTGCTTTAGATTTTTCTGAAGGGTGTTGCAGCCACGTGCTTGGGAAAATATGTGCTGTGTTTTCAACCTGTCAATATTGTAGGGTCTCTGTGTGGTGTCAGAGAGAAGCCCAAGTCAGGGTCCTGTAGGTGAGATGAATCTTTACTATAGCAGCAGGTAGACCAAGAAGTGTTAGAGGAAGATGCTTTGGTGCAGTAGAGTGGATGCGTGTGCATCTGTGTGCATGCTCAGGTCTCTTTCACTCAGGCTGCTCAGGAACTACACCTGACACCAGAGAACCAGAGAGGTTCAGATCAGACTGTTTTCTTGTAAAAGAGTTTGCAGAGCAAGACTTTTGTGATTTTCTCCACTTGCTGACAATTAAATAAGTAGAGTATGGTTTAGGTATTGGACAAATCAAAATGTGAACAAGCAAAGTCTAATGTAAAAATATAGGTTTTGGTCTTTGGAACAGGCTGCCCAGGGAAGTTGTGGAATCGCCATCTCCTGAAGTGTTCAACAGGAATGTAGATGTGACACCTGGGGATAAGGCTTGGTGGTGAACATGGTGTTATTAGGTTAATGGTTGGACTTGCTAATCTTAGAGGTTTTTTCCAACATTAATGATTCTGTGATTCTAATTTTTTTCTTTAATAAAATTTTTCTTTAATATGGAAGTTGCTGAAGCTATTAGAGACTTTTGAGTGCAAAGAGAAATGTTTATGTGATCATCTCACACAAGGTGATTAGCATTGCTGGTAAATTCTGACTTCCTAAGGTTAGCCTTTCTGAATACATCTTTATTAAATTCATATTTAGCTATGTGAATTAATGTGTGCATTAATATCTTTCTCAGGTCTCTTATGCATGTGGTAGGGGGACAGATTTGCAGATCTTTTGTCAAAGCATAGGTTGCATAAGTTTGGCTTTGCAATTCACTTTGGGCTTATTGAGAAGAATATATCTGCATCAATGCTGCAGAAGTGGCTCCTTATACTACAGCAGCCATACATAACTTTTGAAATTATGTGGAAGGTGAAGGAAGGGACTTTGAAGTTATACAGAGACTAAGGCATGGATTGTCAGTATATCTTTTTAGCCACTGAATGAGTATTTCCTTTATTAACACATCAAAAATAAATAATTCAAAAGCTGATGGTAATAATCCCATTTGTCTGTTGGTCAAGAAAAAACATGGATGTGAATTTACATCTGTGTTTCAAGTAGACACAAGGCTGTCTTCCCAAGCAGTGAAATAGTTCTTTATTTTTTTGCGTACATTTTCCTAATATGTCCAGGAATTTTCAATGTATTTACTCATTTTGCATTAATAGCTTCTTTTACTTAACTACCATATTAACAGTATTCCATTATGATTATTAATTGCAGTGTTTATCTAGCAGTAATTTTGAAGAAACACATTTCTACAGCTAATGGAAAACTTGTAGCATCCTTGATACATGAAACAGTAAGACTGTAAACTGAAAATCAGTTTTAGAGCATTATTGCTACTATAATTATGTTAATTTTATTTTGATGAGCAAACTATATTTTAATTTTTTTTTCCCTGTTATTGAGTACAGGAGAGAAAGCAAAAGATAGAAACCCCTGTAATAGAAAACAAATAATTGCTTTTAGTATTGCAGCATATTAGTATTTCTCATTCATTAGTCTTATAGTCAGTGCATTAGGTACTGTACATTAGCTGTCTGAAGTGGCTTTGTAGGAGCGGCTTAATTGTGCTTCCTACATGGTATGTTCAGTCTGTGGAGAGACAAATAACATGTAGAAAATGCTTAAAAATTTCTTCATACATGGTTAGCATATACAGTATTTGTGAGTCTCTATAATTCTTGCTTAAGAAGTTTTAAAATCACACACAGTACATGTGATGTATTATATCAGTTGTGATATCAGCCTCTTTATCATTGTATCATAGTGTCTTCCAAAGTATTATTTACTATTTGAGGCTTTTTTCTTCTGTTTCCCACTCCCCATCCCCAGGGAAGTCTAAAATGAAAAAAACCACCATCACACCTTTTTGTGTTCCCTTCTGTACGTTGTTGCCATGTTAGAAATTTGAGGATGCTCGGAACTGTCTTTTATCCTTGTAGGATGTTCCAGGGTCTTTGAATACACAACAGAAAAATCATGTTGCCTTTGCAGTCCAGCTTTTCCCATTTTGAGGCCATTTCTCCTGTACTTCAGAAGCACCATAATTTTTGCCTGTAAGGGCTTTGACTGATTTTTTGTTTGGGGAAATAAAATGTGTTTTATAGAGCTCTTTGCTGCTAAGAAAATTGTCCACTGCTCCATGCAGCAGTTAGAATTTCCTAAAGCTGGCAGCTCTGTGTTGTCTTTGACACATAATAGCACCCTAATGCAGTAGTTGTAGTGGGATTAATCTCTTACCTTTAGACATCTACCCTCTTGACCTCTATATCAGAGGTAGTCATCATAAGCTCCCCTGGAGGGAGGTGGTCCTTATTAAACTTCATAGACTACTTACTGAGAGGTAAAAGTTCATTTTCTCATTTTACCTGACAATTACCTAGTGCATTTTTTTCCAGACCACGGTCAAACTGGTTTTGCATTTTCCTCTAGAGTATAGACAAGGGAAAAAACTTTCTTTATGGGTACAAAGCCTTGAAAATTAGCTAATCAAAGAATAAAAGCTGACATCCTTATGGGTTTTAATAAGCATAGTTTCGGCAGGTAGTGATTTAAGTAGAGCCACCCTAAGGAACTGGCCTTTCCTGCTCATGTATTACTTCTTGCACAGCCAAGCAGTTTCAGTGCAGTTCTAATATGAATTTGCTGCTGCTTTTTACTTTGAGGTGATTGGAAAAAGTGTGATGGTAGCCAAGCATGGTTTGTATTAGTTCTTTCTGTCATCATCTTCAGAGCAGGTGAGGCTGAGAGAGCCCAAATATACAGGGATCCCTCAAGGTGTGCGGTAATACACGTGCTTTCTTGGGCACTCTATTTCTGTCGTGTCTGTTGTTCAAAGTGCAGAGTGCAGCTACTCTTTTTTTTAAAAATCTCTTTAGGGTATCTTTGCTTTCAGTACATGCAAATGTAGTCATACACATAACTAGACATAGAGATAGAGGGGGGTTTTAATTTTAATTTAAGATGCTATAAGAAGTGAAGGTTAATAGAGAAAGCACTAGTGAGGTTTGTACCTTAGAGGATGTGTTTTGGAAGTTTGATTTTCATTCAAGGCACTGTAAGTTCTGCATGTTTATTGGATGTTGCTGTTTCTGTGTGTGATTTGTAAACTTTTTTTCTCTGTGGTTCCTTGACCCCAGTAATACTATTTTCAGTAATAGTAAATGTTATTATTTAAAAATAAAATGACAGGATATTAGTGCTTGTATTGCTACATATGTTTTATGTATAATAAGGAATTACTATAATAATTTAGTATAATAATTACTGAATTCATTAGATGTTAACATATATATTATCTCAAGCCAGAGGAAAAAGGAAGCTAGCCTAAAGCTCTCTTCAACTGAATTCCTCTTGTATTTTGGTGCTGGCCGGTTCATTTCTTTCAATGCTGTGCAGTGCCACCCCTTTATTTCATTTTTTATGCATATACTATGCATTTACACATAGTGAGCTGCTGGTGTACTGCTATTCATGTGTCCACAGCTTTTATAGTGCCAAATTTCTTGACATTGATGTACAAACTGTTAGAGAAGCCAGGCACATAGCAAATTTTGAATGTTAATTGAAGCAAGCTTTAATTAAGGCCAGACAGAGCTGGCAGAGGATATTTGTTCTAATGCATCAGTGTTAGAAAACTGGTTGCAGAGAACATGAGGAGAGAGGTGGTCTCCCTGACATGCTGATGGGAGTGGGCAGGTGCACCCAGTGCAGCATGCACCTCATTCACTGATGGGCAGGGACCATTAATCCCACTGAAGAAAGCTGCTGACAAAAAGGTCGGAGCGCATTCTCCTGAGCAGTCATGTCAGATTTGAGGTTTGACAGATGAGATTCCTTCCAGGCAGTTCCACGTGGGTTCCTCTCTCCCATCACGGGGCCCTTTTGTTTTCAAAGGTCTCCTATTAGTTTCTTAAAATGGGAACAGCTTTTCCTTGATATCTGTAATGATTTATTTTTCTAAGCAATTAAATTTGATTTCTTTAAAGTGTAGCAGCTCCCTCATTAAAGAGAATGAATCACTGAATCAAAAATGCAAAGGCTCTGAGCATGAAAGTTTCATATGATTTCAAGGAAAGGCTGTAGGGCTTGAGGGAAGCAGGGCAGGAGCAGTGCCTGGAATTGGATTGTCTCCACATGAAACCCATTGCAAGAATGGACCTCTCCCAAAAGCCATGCTGAGAAAGCTTGAGCATCCTTTTCCCAAACAAGCAGCAAGCCTGAGGGGTTTTGCATCACCAGCTTGTAGAACCAGATGCAAATGCAGGTATCCTGTGGCTTGCACACCTGCTGCTAAATATTTAAATGTGTTTGGAGATCACATAAATTTCTCAGTGTTTTGTGAAGAATGTCATGAATAGTTTTATTGTTTAGAGCACTTCTGTAATTTGAAAATCAGAGTTTTAATGTCCTGTAGTTATGTCTCATTTTTTTCATGTGTTTATTTTTTCAGTTTTGCTGGCACGTAACTTTAAAATGTTCCCAGACATTTATTTCCTTAATGTTTTATAATATCATGAAGCTAATGAATGAGGCCTATCATCTAAGCTTTCAAAGTGTTTCAATATAGCGTTACTATGACATGGAGAAGTCAGATTAGCAAATTTGGAAATGAAATAAAGAATTTTAAAATTAATGTTTTAGGCTTCTGTATCCATGTTTAGGCTTTTATGTTAGTGATCACAGCTCATAGCAGAAATCATAAGCCTTAAAACTGACAAAATTATGAAAACCAAACATTGACATTAGTGTGCCTTTGCTACAGTTCACTATTCTTCTTAGTACCAATGTAGCCTGTTGAGAAAATATTTATGTAATTGCAAGATACAGTCTTACACAGAGGCACATGTATAATCAACATATTCACAGCTTATTTTTTCAGACAGAAATTTGTATAGTGCTTCAAAATACTTCTCATGTTTTTCCATTCATCTATCATTTTTTTAATGGCAAAGATGGCAGTATTTACCTATTATGTCATCATTCCACAAATGTGATAATTTTGCGTAGTTGTCCAGGGAACTACATGAGAAAAAAGGAGGAGCAGGGTGAAAGATACTGGTACTAGCTGAATTTCTTAGGAGTTGAAATGCTCCCTTAGTCTACAGTGATACTTGAATTACAGAAACTGTTTACTAAGTGATACAAATACTTATTGAGCATTTAAAAATATTACATTTAAATCAAATCAACAGCAAAATAAACTATTGGCAGGAAAGTAATTATTCTCCTAGTTACACAAAGCGTGGTTGACTGTTGTGCTTCTCTTTTTCTTTTCCCTTCCAGGATTACACTTTGACAATGTATTTTCAGCAGTACTGGAGAGATAAGAGGCTGGCTTACGCTGGCATACCTCTCAACCTCACGCTTGACAATCGGGTGGCAGATCAGCTTTGGGTGCCTGACACTTACTTCTTAAATGACAAGAAATCATTTGTGCATGGTGTTACTGTGAAGAATCGAATGATTCGCCTTCACCCAGATGGAACGGTGCTTTACGGCCTCAGGTCTGTGCTTCCATGATGAAGATTTCATCACTGCTGTTATGTATTGTTGATGTTTGCTTCCTGGCACAAGGTTATTACAAACATTGGTTAGTGTATTATGTAACCTTCCCTGTAACTCTGAAAGATGCCCGTAGAAAACAAATGACACACTCGATGTTTCTTAATTTTGCCAGAAGCGCCTTCAGTCAGGTTTTATCTGTTTCTGTAGAGTCACCATATCTGGAAAACCCACTGGCTATAGGAAGCAGAAAGGCACATATTAATTGTAAACCTGAAAATTTTGTCAAAAATACAGGCAGCAAGATTGAATGTGGGTGCTTATGCTGTCTCTTGATGTGTCTGTAGTCAAAAAAAAAGCCGCAAGTAGCCCTTGTTGAGTGGAGCAGCCACAGCTAAGGCCATGACTGTGGGTGTCTTTAGTAATTTCTTCACAGAGGAATCAGCACTGAAATGTATATTTCAAACCAGAGGTACAGTGTGACCCTAACATTCTCTTGCTTTCTACCTATTAGGCTTGATCTGCGTTTTCTTTATTTTCTGTCATAGCTTTTATGGTTAGGAATGCAGAAATATCCTTCCCTTAATAAACTTGACTACACCAGCAAAAATCTTAATGAAAGATGCAGTGGTACCAAAAAATTGCTTTCTTTGAAAACCTTACTCCATTTGCTTCAGCAGTTTAAACCAGCAAAACAAGTCTTTGCCAGTGAAAGCTCTATTTCCATCATTGGAAGTTTCTTGTATATTTAAGCAGAGATAATGCTCTGTATTGATGAAATAAGTAGTGCAGGATAGAGTCCCTAGTATAAAAATGAACGGGCTTTGAAAAGTGGTGCATATGGATTATGTATCTAGTATCATTATTTTACCTGCTTCTTTTTTTTAATCAACATTGATCTTTTTACCTGATTTGGGTCTTGGTCCCTCACCTCTTCAGTTCCTATTAAGTGTCATGTATGTGGTAGAATTGGATGAATCTTTCTAGACAAAATGGAAATAGACTTAGCCTATTATTAAACTTTAAAGACATTTAGAATGTTCTCTCTGTAATTAACTGGTTTTAGCAAAAGGCGGCTTTCATCTTCCATGGCATTGACCAGGTATGGAACACTGGAGGTTTAGAATTCTTTACACAAGTGGTTAAACATTAAAAAAATGATACAAGATATGTTTGTTTTCTTTATGTCAAGAAACTTACCCACAAGCAACATAAAAAAGTAATGGAGATTAGAACTCTTGTGATCCTAATAATGTGAAGTCTTTCTCTCACACTCTAAAAACATTTGGAATCATTCAGGTGAGGATTATCTGTTGCAGAATAGTGTGTTTGAATAAGTTAGCTTCCTCTTCTGCAAAATGGAAGTATCCACAGGCAGATTGCATTTCACGTAATAGTATTGGCTTAGCAGGGTTTTCACCAGTGGCTCATGTGTGACACACTTCTTTCCATTCTTTTTCTCTGAAAGCGTGTAATGTTCAGGGTCAGATATCCATGGTGTGAAGCAGCTGAGTTACATAGTCATTCTTCACTATGAAGAGTGATTGTCTCAAATCTTGGCAAAATACAGGACATTGTGATCAAAAAGAAGAAAGTACCTGAGCCTTAGCTCCGCTGATTAAAAGACTTGTGCTTTGTGTTACTCTACTGCTAACCTGTCTTCCTCTGTTGTGGCTTCAAAGCATCACCATGGCATTGGGCTCAAGCTGCAGTCCAGAGGCAGTGTGGGCTGAGGCCAGAACTTGGAGTTCTGTGTGCCATAAAGCACAGGGTCACTCAGAATAATAGGAGAAATTTTGTAGGGTTGCAACCAATTACAGAACATCCACAGAGCAAAGCAGTTCCTCCATACATATGTAATTGAAAGTGATCCCAAGGCCACACTGGGTCTGAGTTCTCCTCTGAACAATGTAGATTATCATAGTTTTGAAAGACTTGACCTTCTGTCATCCAATGTTCCTTTCTACTTCAGGGAAAGCAGTTTGCTACTGCAGCAGAAGTCTGTGGTAGTGGGGGAATGGGATAGTAGCTTTTTGAAGTTCATCACACTTCTGGGGAATTTTTTTCTTTGGGCAACAGACTGCATTCGTTCTACCTTCTTCAGAACAATATACAAGACAAACATTATTAAACAGATCTTTTTTCATAATAGACCAAAAAAGAAATCTTTAAGTTATAGTCTGGAGATCAAAGAGTCCAACTGCTTGTATGTTCGACACATATAAACCTCTTGTTCTCAGGCAGTACAATGCTAAATGTTACAAATAAATGGCATGGAGCAATATGTGTATTTTATTTGAAAGGACTCACATAATTATCACTCGTATATAAAACATGATGAATGTTTTCATGGTGTAAAGATTAGGTATGATTGGTCAGACAAGACAACTGTACTTCTGTCTTGGATGAATGTATTTCTGTATCAAGATGAAAAGAGGATCAAATTAGCCATCAGGATTGTGACCTACTCACATAATAAGTATTTATATTGCTTAGACTGATTTATACTGTACAGTTCCTGGGGACATAAATTATCTTTCTGTCACTTGTGTATGCAGCATCTCTCAGCACATCACAGGTGGTGTTCCCGTACAGTATAGCAATATAATCAAAGGCAATCAACTTAGAAATAAAGTACCAGAGAAGAGTAAAAGAATCTATATCCAGAGGAAAGAAAATCAGAGTAGGAATTTTTAAACAATTAAAAATATTTCCTTTGTGTCATTGCATTGCTTTCAGAATCTATGTGTGTCTGTGTACCGCTTCATCTTTGTCTGGCTTGTCATTTTTTCTCTGTCACTGCTGTGATGATGAGTTCTTGAAATCTTCTTGTCTTTTTGTGTCAGGCACCATCCCATCCCATAAAAAAATAAACCTGCTCTTCTTGGGAGCACGCACAAGCCTAAGCAATTAACATTTGCTTTCGGTGTGCATTTGTGCAAGTTAAGTTTGGTTGGTCGAATGTTCATTCAGGAGGGACCTTTGAGTACTCAACTCTACTTTGGGTAAATGAGATAAATCTGTTTCTGTCTATTTCTAGCTGTATCTTCTTTTCTAGTGGATATTTATTAAATTAAAACCCACACATTTTTCTGAAGTGTAAAAAGTTACTTGAGCAAGAATCTGCAGTTTCTGGTACAGGAACTTGTGACACAAAACCACTACAGTATGTGAACAGACCAAAATAAAAATGCAATCCTTAAAAAGTCATAATGCAATTAATAAGTTGAATGTAAGTTTGCCAGCTCTATATTTTTTCATAATTTTGTCAAATTAATAGTGCATAAGTTCATTTGTTCTGTATGGCTGGCATTTAAAGTCAGTTATACAACAGAGTAGTTAAGATTCTGGTGCCACATTCCATCTTGTATCAACTTAGCTCATACGAATTCTGCTGCAAGATCCCAAATGAAACCTAGGTCAGCATAGGCAAATGTACTAAAGTGTGGGAGATAGCCCTCATATCTGCAATTCCCAAGTGTGCCTGCTTGTTTTACTTTGAACACAGTTATCAGTTGGCTCAGGAGGAAGATCCTGTCATTGTACAATTGTGGAGGTTTGGGTTGGCTCCCTGCCAAGCCCAACTGCTGGCCACACGGATTCCCCCCTCCCAAGAGTAAAAAAAAGAAAAAAAGTACCCAAAAAGACAGTTTTAGTAAAAGTATATATATATACATATATTGACATATATTACAATTATATACAATCAAACACTATGAATCTACAGAATAAATCCCAGAACAACCCCAAAAGGGAAAAGGGGGAAAAAGGAAAGAGAAATGGGACAAAAATGGGTAAAACCAAACAAAACAAATACACACACTCGTAAACTTGGGGAAAAGCTTAGTAAGTAACTAATACAATCAGTTCTCACTAACACTACCCTTAAGAGAAAACACGTCCTTCCCCTCCATACGTCTGGGACACCAGCCTCTCTGACAGGCCTCAGCTCACAGAGATAAGGGCTAGGGCAGCACAGAGAGCTGACGTCCTCCAAGCACATGAATGGAGAAGAAGAGAGCAAAAGGAAAAAGGAGGGAGGAAACCTTCCTCCTGTCTTTATATACCCCTGATTACGTGAAGGAAGGGTGTGGAATACTTCCTTAGTTATGACCTTGCTACCAAGGAAGGCCCAGACCAAAACCAAGAAAATGAAACTACCACAAGAATCAGTATGGCTTTGTAAAGCTGATCACTGCTAAGACCTTGTTTATCCATAATCTCAGATGTAAGAATAAGTTTTCTTTTCTTAAGACCCTATGCTAGTCCTAGTTTTACATGCTTAGCTAGAGCTGCTAGTAGTCATCAGATTGAGGAGACATTCACAGAATCATAGAAAGCTTTTGAGTTGGAAAGGATCTTAAAGATCATCTCATTCCAACCCTCCTGTCACGAGCAAGGACACCTTCAACTAGACCAGGGCTGCTCAAAGCCCCATCCAACCTGGCCTTCAACACTTCCAGGAATGCGGCATTCACAGCTTCTCTGGACAACCTGTTCCAGTGTCTCACCACCTTCACAGGGAAGAATTTTTTCTTAATACTCAACCTAAACATATCATCTCTTCCAGTTGAAAGCCATTCCCCTTGTCACTACATGCCTGCCTGTGTACAAAGTCCCTCTCCCGCTCTCTTGTAGCCCCTCTTTGGGTACAGGAAGGCTGCTATAAGGTCTCTCCAGAGCCTTCTCTTCTCCAGGCTAAACAACCCAGATGATTGATCGTCTCCATAGGTAACAGCTCTGTGTCTTGCCTGAAACACCTTGCCTGAGATTCTGGAAGGGCATTTGCAAGTTTTGTCTGCAGAGAAGACATCCCCCTACAGTGTAGAGCAACTGAGGAACTGCTGTTTGTAAACTGCACTTGCCCACAGGGATGTGTGTTAAGAGGAACCAGAGCCACCTGATATGTTGTGGGACTAGCATAAGGGTATTTAGAGGGCAGTCAGAGGGATCAGCAGTGACAGAGACATCATGCCGTAGATAAGGCCGGAAAGGGCAAAGATCAGCTGTGTGCCTTTCTCACTGACTGCTGGTAGGAACACAACTGAGAAGATACGCTGAGAACAGATCCTTGAGCTTTTTCCTCTCCTAGCTCATTCATTGCCTTTGTGCTGATACAATTGTCTCTCTCGGTCCAAAAAAAATTATAATTTTTTGCAAAAGCACTTTCTCAGTCAGAGAACGGTGGCCTCTGTTGTCCTTTATGACAGTTATAATGGTCTGAGTCCCTTTCTTTAGATACTGTGTGGTTATTCATCTGAAATTATCTATATACTAAGGTTAAGTATTTTTCCTTCCTTTTCTTTGAGATTGGGTAGAACATTCATAATAACAACATGGGTTTGGTTTTTATTTTACTGTGAAAGAGATAGAGAAAAGCACCTAACTGCTTTCTTCTCTTGAAATATTGCCATAGAAATTTATAGTTTACCAGATAAGAAGACTGTAATTTGAGAAGGTTAAGGGACAGAAGGAAGAACTTCCAAACAGAGAAAACACATGAATAAAATCTTAATATTGAAGGTACCAGCTTTTAAAGGTACATTCAAGGCATTTTCCCCTCTTGCATTATTAGCATAAATTATCACAAAAATATTATTTGTTTAGGAACAAACTGTGTGCAAGGTCCATGCCTTGTTTATATCAGAAAAGAATCTGTAAGGAATGCACCTAATCAGGCTGAGAAGATAATTTAAATGTGAAATTTATGTAAAGCCATTGTAAAAACAATGATGCATAATAATGTACATACTCTTGATGAAGGCTGTGATTCAGAAAAGCACTGAAATACACTGAAGACTAATTATGAGCGTATGGTTATATCCGTCTAAAAGTTAGTACAAATGCATAAATCCATTAATTTAAAAATGAAGTGCCAGTGCTGTGTGAAGCTGTTAAGACAATTGTTCTGGTTGTGCATGTGTATTGTTGACATTCCTGATATACAAGAGGTTGATGGAAAATGCTGATTCAACAACAGTGAAATGTTTTGTGAAGTCATCCTTAGAGTGCAAAATTGCTAAGTAGACAAAGAAGCAAAAATGTGAGGTTATTTGAGGAGAAAAATTAAAATTCAATACAGAGCTTCATAACAAAATCCTTTTTAAATTTGAAAACTAGACAAGTATACTCAACTTCAAAACAAAGTGTTTTTCTGGACTTAACATTTTTTCTAACAATTCAAGAGGGTTTTTTTCTAGAGCTGCCACAAAACCAAGAAATCAGTTATTCACACATCTCTAATCATTTTGACATTTGTAGCAGACTTTTCTCACTTCACATTTTCTGTTATAATGTCATAGCTTTTAATCTCATCAAATATTCATGTAATATTTGCATATGCGTGTAGGTCCACTGAACTCCAAAGGGACTGGTTTCATAAGGGTAAACTCTTCCATTGAAAGTCAGTGTGACTGCTGTTGTATTAAGCTGCTGCTCGATGTAAAAATATGGACCAAATACTCTCAGAGTCTCCTCACTTTGAAAGATAAACGCAGCACCAAAACCTGGATTACTGGCTATACAGTAAAAGTATTTGATGTTTGTATTTCAGAATCACAACCACTGCAGCTTGTATGATGGACTTGAGAAGATACCCATTAGATGAACAAAACTGCACTCTGGAAATAGAAAGCTGTACGTACATAAGAAAATGCATGTAAAAACTCTGTAAAAACAGAGCAGTTTTTCTTTTATAGAACTCTTTTATATTTACATGTGTGTCTATAAACATTATGAGAATCATGTAATTATCACTGCTTGCATTTTTTGTTTGTCTGTTTATTTGACTTATTAAAAATGTAAGGAGTCATCCATTTCTAGATAAATGAATACATCCTAAAAAAATGAGTTTAGGACAGAATGAAGTCATTTAGTATTCCTGCCTGACTTGACGGAGGTAGTGACTGGATGCTTATCTTCGACACGAGATGAATATTTGTATTTTAATAAGATTCATTTTCAAGAGAGCAAACACTGTGATGCCATTTTCCTGCTTTATTTTGCATGGATCATCTTGCTTCAGGACACACTGAGGGCTTTCAGATTGACCCCATTTATGACTTCCAATTGTGTTCCAAACAGAGCAATATTCTCTTTTTCACCTAGTTATGTCCTAGGTTTGCAATGTTGAGGTGCATATTTGTGCTTCAGGAGTTCCTGCTGTTTCTGCTGTTGGCTGGAAATTGTGGGCCATATACAGAAAATGCTAGTATATATTCTGTATTCAGCTGTAATCCTCCACTACAGAAGCTAATGGAAATGGTGCAACTCACAGTGTTTGGTGTGAGTGGAAAAGGTCTGCCTCAGTGATGTTTCTCTGTATCCATTGAATAATTCATCTTCTTCTGGTAATTATCAGCATGAATATAAAATTGTTTCAGAATTAAATAATAAATTAATCTTAAATAATGGATAGGGTTTTCTTCTCATTGTGGCCATTAGTGAATATTATGTGAGTGATTAAAAAAAAATAAAATGAAAACAGAGTATTTTGCCTAAAATTCCTGGGCAGACTGCAATGGCACAGCTATTCAGGAGACCTTCCCACAGGCAAAATATGATACAGTTCTCCAGCTGTTCCAGTTCTTTTTGTTGTCTCAAATGACAAGCTGTATGTTTGAAGCTACATTTGAGTCTGCTGTTATTTCTGACTTCCTCTCCTGATTTGCCTGCAGATGGCTACACAACTGACGACATAGAGTTCTACTGGAGAGGTGGAGATAACGCAGTTACTGGCGTGGAGAGGATTGAACTTCCTCAGTTCTCTATTGTGGAATACAGACTGGTGTCAAAGAATGTTGTCTTTGCCACAGGCAAGTATTGCCATTTGCCCATTTAGTGTTTAATTTCCTTGTGTATGACAATTACTGTTGCATTAATATTAATTAATCATTGTTACCAGTTACGATATGTAGTCTGTGTTGCTTGTTTGCCTAAAGAAATTACTTGACAAAGCCTAGAGGTAGCAGCCCATGAAATGCCATTCCCGACCTACATTCAACACTATGTTCAGCTCTGGGGCCTCCAAAGCAAGAAGGACATGAACCTGTTGGAATGAGTCCAGAGAAGGGCCACAAAGATAATCAGAGGGCTGGAGCACCTCTCTGATGAAGACAGGGTGAGAGAGTTGGGATTGTTCTGCTTGGAGAAGAAAACCTTCCAGCACCTAGTACCTAACAGGGGCCAAGAGGAGATCTGGGAAGGGACTTTTTACAAAAGCATGTAGTGATAGGAAAAGGAGAGTTGGCTTCAAACCGAAAGAGGGTGGATTTAGATTAAATATAGGAAGAAACTTTTTACTGTGACAGCGGTGAGTCACCGAGTTGCCCAGAAAAGTTGTGGATACCCTGTCCCTGGAAGTGTTCAAGGCCAGATTAGATGGGGCTTTGAGCAAGCTGGTCCCTTCAAAGGTGTCCTTGCCCGTGGCAGCGGGGTTGGAACTAAATAGTGTTTAAGGTGCCTTCCAACCCAAACCATTCTGTGATTCTTTGATTCTGTGATTTCTTGTTTATTTTTCTTTTTCATGTGTTTATGTGATACTTAACTGAACACCTGAATATCTATGATCTAAATAAATAGGAAGTCATTCACCACTGAATCATGAGTTTGAGTGTAGCTTACAGGGTTACTGATCATACATAATATGCTTTGGCATACTAGGTCAGAAAGCCACCAATTTTTTAAACACCTCCCTGCAACTTATCAGCACATGTTTGTTTTGTTGTTGTATGGTGAATATAATGTCCTTTATATCTTGATTTGTACTGGTGGGTATATAGTACTGTATGCATAGCCAGTGTGTTTGTTGTCATAGTTAAGATGCTAAAATTAAATCCCTGCGTTTCCTGCTTGTTTCCTTGAAGATGTAATAAAAGTTACTAGTAACTTCTAGCATCGGATGTCGTCAGGTGACAAAGTGCAATGTTGATTTACATATTTGATGTTAGACACTAGTATAACAAAATGTTGTTATGTGTAACAAGACCAAAGCAACACAGAAAGCCATCAACATATGTTGGGCCATTATTTGGCTCATTCTGTGGGACCTTCAGATTTTCAGTGCTCTTCAGACCACAGGAGTGTGCTGTTCCATCTGTCCCAGCATGCTCAAACAAATGAAGCACAGCTCAATCATGTTTGTAAGCATCACTTCACCCACTCTTTGGACACAGCATCTGTTTCAAAGTACACAGAAACACGAGTTGTATTTCAGAACAAAATGTAAATATTGCTGGGATTGAAATTAGTATGAGGGGGTTTGCCAACTACTGCAGTTCTTGTTTATCGTTGTGAATGGTCGAGGGGTTTTTCCTGTAGAGAATCGGGTACCCTAATCCTATATCTTTCCATTCTGCACCCATGTCAGCTTTGACAGCCAGGGCTTACCTGCCTCTCTACAGGACTGGATATGCTTTTGTAGGAATGCTCTTTTACACAATAATGAGAATACAGAGAACTTATTTGTGAAGCTTTTACAAAAGTCCAAGGCCACCATTTACTTCAATGTGAAATATTGAAGTAAATGCATGATAATAATTTAGAGGTGAGAGACATTTGTAAAATTTAGGAAAATAAGAAATCCAGAAAGATACATGACAAATACCAGAGAGAGTGAAAACTAGGAGTACGCATTTCTGAGACTGACCAAATTTTCCGAATCTTAATGATTCTTTCCAAGAAAACTACTGAAAGGAGTAAAGAAGTCTCATTCTTCAGGGTTTAAGACAGCTTGGCATTTGGGAGTAGGATGGCACAGTCACAGAGAATAGATTACTCCATGTTTCTTGTACCATTTTCTGAAACATAATTTTTGTCACTAATGAAGACACAATACTGAATTTACTATTACTTTGATACAGAACAGTTTAAAAATGCTTAGCCAATGATGAAATTTTGTGACCAAGTAATTTCCATGCAGGAAAAGTGCCATATTTGTTTCTCAAAACCACGTTTAAATCTAAATCTGAAGCATGGTAGTGAATCCAATAGATAAAGTCAGCAGACTCTTTTCAAGTTTCTTCTCAAGACTTTCTTGGTTCTAGTAATTAGGGTCGGTTTCTATATTTTCTCAGAAAATAAGTCAGGCATGCTTTTGGCTTTGAGGTTATTCAAATCTAAAGGCAAGATACTAGTTCTTTGAGCACAATACCTCAGTTAACATTTCAGAGATTTCAGTCCTAGCATACTTTGATTGAATGAAACTCAAAGAAGACTTCAGCTTCTTGCCATAAACAGCTTTTGGATCAGTTCTCCTATCCTCAATGAGAAACAATGCTGTATAATCTTGTGTAATTTGCACAAAGGGAAAATTCTGTTCCCATAGTTACTACTGAGAAGCAGTGCTAAGCATGGGAAAACCTCCACAGACAGTGACAGAAAGCTGTGTGGAGCTGCAAGAATACTGGAGGAACTGCATGTCTGTTGAAGTATAGCATGGAAGTTAAAAATTACCTTGATAAACTAGCAAAATGCACCTGAAAAAAGAGTACAAAGTTCAGTACGGACAAGTGTAAAATACAGTACCTATACAACTAATTATTCCTATCCAAATTCAGTAGAGGGAATGCTAGGTTAGGCCAGGGTTCTGTGTGTAGAAATCTAGGGGTTGCTGTCGATCTCAGACTGAACATGAGCCAATAACATCTTTTTGGGAAAAAAACCCAAAACCAAAAATCACATCATAAAAAGGAGTCTGATTTACATTGGTAATAATGCTTGAGCTTAGTATTTGTGATCAAGGGTAGCACTATTCAAGGCAGTTATAGAGCAGTAGAAGAGGATCTAGGGAAAATAATTTAATAAGTATATTAAATTGCTATGAAGAAGAAATATCTGGTTTGACTCTCCTTCTAACACCAGCTGAAGGCCATACAGGATACCATAAGATATCTAAAATGACACTGGATGCCCATGTGTCAGAAACTGAATGAAGCCAATAGTCAAATGATACAAAATCAGTGCTGTCAATGGAGCCTGAAGAACTGTTCAGCTCTCAAAGAGCTCTGTCAAGTGAATACCCCTAAGGCACTATTCAGTTGCCTAAACATAAGTATCTGGTGCTTCTTGAGATGCTGTAAAGCTTCCTGGCTAGCAGTTAGGCTGCTGTTCTGGAGTCTTACAGCCTTGTGTCCCATGTTCACAACCTAGTGCTTCAGTATTGATTACTTAACCAGTATCATGTTCTACTGTTCTTTAGCCTATCACGTCTCAAATGGCATTAGACATCCCTGTATAGGCAATTAAATCACATCCTTAGAATCAGCTGGCTGTAAGCCTAGATCTCCGTGGTTTACAGTGAGACCTTATGCTCCATCCGTGTGCACATATCTGCATTCAGATACCTGAAATGTAGTGGTAAACCTGTGAGCTGAATCTGCCTCCTAAGTGTTTGTTATCCAGAAATGCTAAGATACTGAACAGGAATGAAGATATATAAAATGTCATCTAAAATCTTCAAGTCATGTAGCAGTCAAAGCCATATTAGCAACATGTTGGTAAGAGGAAGGTAGTCTTAAAAGATTTGAAAATGAAATATTTGCTGTGTTCTAAAAGATCAGACTGTAAAGTACATTTCTAATTAGCCAAAGAACCTTCCCAGAAGAACTTATTAAAATAAGAATTTTGTAACTGACCAACTCTGTACTTTTATCTTGTTTCATACTTGGATAAAACAGCAAGAAATTAATTTTACCTTGAGACCAGATATTTCTGCTTCTATCTTTTTAATGACATTGGAACAAAAAGAAGTAATCTCTTTTTACCAAGTGCCCAACTATGTGAATGAGAAATATTTGGGGCTCAGTTATTGTTTAAGTTTTTTTTTTTGTGCCTGCATTCTCAATACTGTTAGATTTAAATACTTCCAGCCAAATTCCATTGTTCCTATAGTATTTAAATAAGTGCACAGACATCAACATGTTATATAAGATGGGAGGAAGGATAACAAGGCTAAACCAAGTAACAAGATAAAAACCCCCACATTTTGATGTAAAGTTAACAACTAAAATTTCCTGGTAATTAATCTCTAAATGTACTGAGCCTTAATTGACAAATCATTATCCAAACATAATCAGGCAAGTAACAGTGTAATTGTTGAGCTCACTCAGAAATCAACTTTATTTAATACATTATACGAGATGGGTCTTTTTTACATAAATAAAGATCTGAAATTGCAGTCCTTGCTCCATGAAGGACTTTCACTGAACTTTCGCTTTTCACTGAACTTTAGCCATCCAGACAAAGAGTGGGAATTAAGTAGGGGAAATAAGGAATGGGCCTTCTTTTAATTCCTTTTTTTCCACAGATTGTTGTGGCCTGTTTGCTGGAGGTGAGATACTATAGCAGAGGTGGCAGGTTGGAGGCAGGGCCAATAGGTAATTTGTGAAGACATAAAAACAATATAGATGAAAGTAATACAAACTTTGGTGGTCTCAGGGAGAGCTATCTGAAGGAGAACCCTGGCTGGATAATACGAAAAAACCCAAGGCTACCAGTTCATGTTTCAATTTCAACCTGAACTATACAAAGACTATATTATACTATATATAAGATCATATCCTATAAAAATATCCTATACATACAATTTGAACTATACAAAGCTTTCCTACCCATAGCAGGGTAGGAGGAGGTAGCAGGTTGGAGCGAGATGATCTTTAAAGTCCCTTTCAACCCTAAATATGATCCTATGATACGATTTTATAAGTCCAAATTATTTCAAAATTTTTCTGAGATACAGACCTGTCAATAAAATTTGAGCTTGTAAAATCAAAGCAGGATGACATTCCATTTAACCCTGTGAAATTGAGCAATGTGTCAACTCCAGTAAGCAGCTGTAATGCCAGCAAGACCTTTGGTTAGATTGCCTAGAAGCCTCAGATCATCAAAATCTACCCTGAGATTTGCAGGGCTTGGGTTCATCTTGCTCTGGTTTATGGTGAATATAATTTCAGCGTCTACATTTGAACTAGGCATCTTAGTTGATTGGAATCTCGCCCGTACAGTCAGTGCAGTCTGGAGACAAATTCAGTACACCCGTAGGAGTCCATTTTAGGAAGAAAGGATAAACCTCTAGGTTTCCTTTGCTAGTTTGGCTGGATGAGCTGGAGCTTAGACACCAAGCTCACGTGTATGCAGTTCAAGTGAGTTGCTTAATCAGCTGCTATTTGAGAGGGCATAGGGCAGTCTCTACCTGCTGATCAAAAACATGTAGGGATATATCACATTCATCAGCTGCATGATAGTGTCTGAGATGTCACAGGGCATTTCAAAAGGATCAGTGCACAGTCAGATTCACAACTGTTACAGTCAGGTCCATTCTTCAGGGTTTAAGACAGCTCGGGGACAGAAAGAAAGCACTGACAGCCTTGGCACTAAGCATGGTTCTTAGGATTCTAGCTTTGGGACAAAGAACTTGGTGCTTGAAACATTTCTATGTTGATGTCTCTGGCTTTGAAACCCTCTGTCCTTGGAGTCCATCTTTAAGGCCGGATCTCACTAGCTTCAGTAGTTACCTTACCTAAAATTAGGCAAAGATGGCCATGAAGTAGTGAGTAATGGTCACAGGTGAAGTATTCAAGATAAATGTCTAAAGTTCACTCCATGATGCTGTTTCTCAGTTTGGGATTTAGTTACTGAACATCGCTGACATACGTGACACATTACTTCTCTCCATTGTTAACACATGCCTCTTCCACCCACACCATTTTCTGTGCTTTATCAATATCAATATTCTCTTTTCTTTCTCTGAATTTCCCCAGTGTATCCAGAGTCTTTGTCTCTGGAGCAACCCAAGAAGAGGCTATGATTCAGTGATTCAGTTCATACTATTTAGTCAAAGAATCAACATTTTATGGCAGATTTTCCAGTTATCACCTCTATCAATTATATTCCACAGATATTCAGACCTGGAGAGGACTTTTGAAAAGTTTTATAGAGATTTATAGAGAATCTTTTATGTAAATGGTGCATTATATGAAATAATTTTTGGCAACGGAGCTTTATAAAGATTTCTGCCTGATGCTCTATTCTTATTGCAAAAAGGTGATCAGGTCTGCTGTATTTTTTATGTGTTTCATGATGGCAGGGTATACTCCTGTTTTATTTACATAGTCTGCAGTCACAAGGCCACAAAAACCTTTCCTTAAGAAACTCAATGAAAAAGTTAAGCTTTGCTAGCAAAAAAAAAAAACCCAAGAGTTTTGGTTTCAATGAAAGAACTTGTCTTTTGAAGTGAAACATTGTTCATTAGAAAAGGAAGGTGTTAAGCAAGCTACGGTATAAACTATTCTTTGCTGAAAATTGTGTTGACTGCTTTAGCAGAAAAGCTAGGTCTGATTTTCATGATGAAATGCATTCTTCTGATTCCACCAATATACTTCTGTTGGTAAACTAAAACTAAAAGGCACTTCATCGTTATTACTGATTGAAATAATCACAGCAAACAGGTAACATCTACCAGATATTTATTTTCCCAGTGACTGTTGTTCTGAGATTGTTTGATAAAACAGTTAAGGATATTTGCACTAGTATGATACTGTCTTGATGCTTCTGCTGCCTAGAAATGGTGTAGCATATCCAAACATATGAACATAATTTAAAGGGAAGGTTGTTATTTTTAAATTGTCTCTAAATGTAATCTTTCATAATTTGCACGTTTGCATTAGAATGGGTGGGAAGTGATCTAGTATCTAGTTGGGTTCTCGATATGTGCTGAAATGTTGTTTAGGATGTTGACCAACTAGATCTTTTAGACGAGCTGGTAGAAGTATATCTATGACTGGTAGTACAAACACTGAAATCAGGGAGCTAATGTTGTGTGAATGACTACCTTTTTCTTATACAGCTGTACTCAGATTTAATCATCTTTCCATTTGGTGAAAGAAGTCACAACTTTTTTTAGCCATTTGAGATTTCTAAATATATAAAATTCATTCCATAGGATTACGACCCATTTTGATATACACAAATTTGAAGTAATATTTTACCTCAAATTATTTTTTTTCACTATTTAATTGCTCCATTTGTAACAGTTCATGAATCCTATATGTATACACACACATAAATTCAGCTTTTTTTTTTGTTTAAAATATTTTTGGAAGAAAAATTCTGTCTGTCTCATTGATCTGAGAGGATCTGGTCTGAAGGCTTTTCCTCACTGGGATTTATTACAATTTATTTTTGACACCACGTATAGCGTGTTCCTCATTCAAGTGTAATTAAGAAGTCTCATCTCATGAACTCTTCATTGCAAAATAAAAACTGTGCACATTACTAATCCTCTCAATATAAATGTTATACAGGAAACTGTGTACTTGGATAAGCATTTTACTTGGAGACCTAAGCATTTGTTTTTAAAAAATAACTAGGGCTCACCCATCTGTTCAATAATCCGAAGTAATTTACTCTCTTTTCTTCCCAAATACAAATTACTTGGACATAACTGTATTCACTGAAATGTTTATTTTAATACCAGTGAGTAATACACTGAAGGTGTTTTCCCTGCTGTTTTGCAGATGTCATACTACCCCATAAAATGTGCATGCTTTAGTTTCTGCGGAAACTGAAGGCAGCTATCCACAAGTGACTTTTCTTCAGTATAAAAAAAACGTTGTTTTCCCCTCTTTCCTCAGGTGCCTATCCAAGACTCTCACTGAGCTTCAGGTTGAAGAGAAATATTGGATATTTTATTCTTCAAACCTACATGCCCTCCATACTGATTACCATTTTATCATGGGTGTCATTCTGGATCAATTACGATGCATCAGCAGCAAGAGTTGCCCTTGGTATGTGCTAAGAATGAGTGGGACATTAAATGTCATATTGAATATAGCCTTCAGAGGTTGTTAAAAACTACAACATGATGTCAGTGTTTTGATATTCCAGAATAATTTACGTCAAAATCATGTCATCCAGTATTGCTTCAAAAGTGATAAGTTTTCCCCTGCATGCAAGAATGAAGCTACTACTAAATCTCTTGACGTGAGCTGCTCAGGTCCTAGACTTGTTCTCATAAAAGTTAATGTTGTTGTCAGTAGCTTCATCTAGGAGACCAGCTCCACAATCATACTTGAGCTTGGGCTTTTAGTCCAACTGAGTGTGGGAAGACAAATGTGTCTCCTAGTCTCCTCCAGAGGTGCTGGGTGTTTTAACTGACACTGGCAGGAGGAGACTTCAAGAACCATTGCTAGTTCAGCACACTGGTGCCCAGCAGCTATAACATTCCACCTAACCCTTAGAAGACATGTTATATTAAATACATGTTCATGACAGCTTAAAGTGTGTTTTATTTCATGACAGAAAAACATGGATTTGACACAGGTGGGTGATCCCTGTCCAAGATCTTTTCAGATCACAGTATCCTTTAAATAAGGGAAGATTACTGGAAAATTGTGTGTTTGACACACTGAAGGGAAGGGATGCCATCCAGAGGGAAGGGATATGATCCAGACAAGCTTGACAACCTTAACAAGTTTGAGAAGTGAACCCACATGAAGTTCAACAAGGCCAAGGGCATGGTCTGGCATGTGGGTCAGGCACTCCCCAGCACAAGTACAAGCTGGGTAGAGAATGGATTAAGAGCAGCCCTCAGGTGAAGGACTTGGTGATGTTGGTTGATGAGAAGCTCATCGTGACCCAGAAATGTGCACTGGCAGTCCCAAAGCCAACTGTATCCTGGGCTGCACCAAAAGCAGCATGGCCAACAAGTCAAGGAAGGGGATTCTGTCCTTCTGCTCTGCTCTCATGTGACCCCACCTGGAGTATTCCATCCAGCTCTGGAGTCCCCAGCATAAGATGGTTGTGGACCTGTTGAAACGAGTCCAAAGTGACATAAGGATGATCAGGGGCCTGCAGCACCTCTCTATCAAGGCAGGCCAAGAGAATTGGGTTGGTTTAGCTTTGAGAAGAAAAGGCTTTAGGGAGACCTTATGACATCTTTCAGTACCAGAACGGGGACTGCAAGAGAGCTGGGGAGGGACTTTGTACAAGGTCATGTAGTGATAGGACAAGGCGGAATGACTTTGAACTGAAAAAGAGTAGATTTAAAATAGGAGATTCTTGACTGGGGGGTTGTGAAGCATTGGAACAGGTTGCCCAGAGAAGTTGTGGATGCCCCATGCCTTGAAGGCCAGGTTGGGTGTGTCTTTGAGTAACCTGATATGGTGGAAGGTGTCCCTGCCCATGGCAGCAGGGTTAGAATTAGATAGTCTTTAAGGCCTCTTCCAAGCCAAACCATTCTGTGATTCTGTAATGGTTTAAAAATGGTATTCTCCAATTTAGTGCTACCACTAAAGCCATGATGCTCCTCACTTTCCTCTCCACTCTCCTCCTTTCCCTGTGTGTGGCAGGAGAAGGGAATTGGAGGCACAAAAGGCAAAGATCACAGGTTGAGATAAAAGCAATTTGCTGGAAACAGCAATGAGGCAATGAAATGAACAATAGCAACAATATTTATAACAGAAGTGTACAAAATACTCACTGTGGAGCTCACGACCTGACTGCAGCCATGTCGCCCCAACCCAAAAAGACCCCTTCCTTCCAGTAAAAGAATCCCTTCCCCCCACCCCTGACAATGATGTGAGGTGGT
Organism: Dendrocincla tyrannina; assembly: GCA_035047865.1. NCBI lineage: Eukaryota > Metazoa > Chordata > Aves > Passeriformes > Dendrocolaptidae > Dendrocincla > Dendrocincla tyrannina. The sequence goes on from JAWWMP010000001.1 coordinate 86,147,807, forward strand.
GTAGAATAACCTTCTGGTCCTAGCCATGCCCCCTCCTGGCTACTGCAGAAATTAACCCTGTCCTAGCCAGAACCAGCACAGATTCTATGACAATATCTCACAGCAAATACTTCAGCTTTTACAGAAGCATACTCAGGGATAGCTATAGCTAAGGAAGATTAAATAGATCTATAAATCCTTATGAGTACTGCTGCCTCTCATCTTGTCCCAGATTCTGTCTTCAACCCTGTGCTTCCCAATAGCACATACCTTCCTACCCAAAGCTTTTCACTAAGTCCGTGCTAACTTCCTGATGTACTCTCTTATGTTCTTAAACAGGAATATATTCCCTAGTTCTCTTATTTTTCTGTAATGTTCCATACCAAATTCAGACTCCAACCCATGTCCATATGATTCCCTGTTTCTGTACCCTGCACCTCCCAAGGTCCCACATACCTAAGCAGGAAGGGTAGACAGCCATACCTCTGCGTAGCCTCATATTACGTCCTAGCATCTGAACGTGGGTAGCTGAAGATACTGTAGATTAACTGCAGTTGCAGCAGATTCTGTGAATTAGCCGGTATGTATGGGCATGACAGAATCTGGCATGCTAGCAGCTAGTGTGTGGCTCTCAGCAGCTAGTGTGTGTTCAGCACCTTGCGGCTAAGTAGTAGCCTAATAGAAAATGGGGCATAGAGTCCCATCTCTGATGGGAATACATCTCTGATGTATTCATAAATGAACTATTGGATAAAAGAGATCCACTGGAGATGCTGTACCAAGTTAGGGGAGCACTTCAAACACAGCAGTCAGCATCTAGATTTTACATACTGGCCAGAAGTGCAGAGAACAGATTGTTAGACAGAAGTTACCAAACCCAGTGACATTCCATGCCCTTCTATAATAGGTTCATGAGATTTTTCCTTGTTTAAGGAACAGGACTGTCTCCTGTGGCCAATTTCTGTGTAGCACAAGTTCATCAAGTACTGTAAGACAAATATTAGAACAAAAGTCAAAGAGTACAAGACAAGCTCAAGAGACCAGATGTTCTATTTCCGATTGATAGAAAGTCCTTTTGAGAGGATGAAAATCCATCTAATGGTTTCTTCTGAGAAAACAATTAGTGCCTCGGTGATTTTATCTGTGATGCCCATATAATAAAGTTCAGTACCATGGGTCTAATTCTGTGTTCATTTGTTTAGTCTCTCTTATGACTCTGTAGCTGATATGAACTGGTATCAAAGTTTAAAGGCTTTGGATGTCTGTAACTGGCTCTGAAAGCACAGTACAGAGAAGGTATACCTGCTGGCCTAGGTATTTATTAGAGGAAGCATTCTCTGTGCAGTTCTTGGGACACAGAGACAAGCTTTTACTCAATCCCTACAGGAAACCTATATTCTCTGCAAGAGCCTGATTCTAGTTTGTTTACTTCCATGTTTTGTTCCTGTCCTTGTTTCTTTGCTGCACCTAACCAAATAGTTGCTTCTATAGTGAAGTCAAAGTATGGAGCAAAGGCCAGCTCATTCCAGAGACTATGTGCTATGTACATGGCTTAACTCCAGAGAATTATTCAAGTCTATCAGTTCTGCTCTCTCAACTTTTTGCTAGTTAGCCTAGAAGTTCCAAAATTCAGTGCTTTGAGGGAGAAGAAAATAATCTCTAGAGTTCTCACTTGTGGGAAGGGCTATAATCAAAAGATTATCCTATTTTTTTATAATAGGGGAGTGTCAGCTGCTTCTCTTCCAGCTGTGATTTAAAATAAATTATTAATCTTCAGAAGGACATTTGTCTGCAGGGTTTCAGGGTCTCCCAGGGAATGTACTTCCCTTTGGTCAGTGATAGCCATCCTTCTATTCAGTGTGCTTGATCTTCTGCATCACCAAACATCTGACAGCAATGCACGCTTGTTTCACAGTTTACAGGGAAAGCACTGAAAACCACATGATGCTGACCTACTAAATATAAAAAAATATCTGTTACAGAATCTTGTAGTGTACTCCTGCAGTTCCCTGGAGTGACAATGTTTACACTGACAGCTTGATTTTGAGTTATATTGTCTTTATTTCTGTCTCTTCAGGTAAAAGAAGCTGTGTTTTATTATATGGTAGCAACTTTCGTCCTTTTTTTTTGTTCTGCCTGCATTTAAGTGATTACTTACAAACTGGTGGCATAATTATAGAATTAGTGAAAATAATAATGGAAGAGACCTAATAGAATGTCTTGCGTTGAAATGCAGACTTATTCCTCAAATCAGTATTCTCAGCAACCTGTGATTTGTGATTCCTATAAAATTTCCAGGAGAGATCCTGGAAGTTTATTGTGAATTCAGGCAGACTGACAATAAATTTGCTTTTCTTTCCATATTTTCAGATCCTATGTCCATCTTTAGATAAATAATTGTGGGGATGACCTATCATATAGATTTCTCTAGATATTTTATTAGTGTCCAGTTGGTCATATAAAAATGCTGCTCTTGTTCCTTTTTCTTTTCACAAATGCACATACCTGTTTGCCTCTCACTGCTCACTTCACTTCTTTCTACGTAACCAGCTACTGCTCCAAATTAACCATCCAATTCTGCTCATATATTGTCCTTTCCTGAAACAGGTGTCTAAAATAGATGGGTTGAACTGCTCTAGAAACAAGCCTGTCTCTCTCCATTTACTAAAAGGGGGCCTTACAGGACTAAGGTCAACAAACTGTTTAACTCTTAGAGATTTAAAACTGCATGGGAGAAGCTTTTCACTTATCTATATGAACACTCTTCCTATTGCAGATTAGTTTGGCCTTCATGGAAGAGATTTCCAGTATAGCTACACTGGCTTCCATGAAGCTATGTTAACTCACAGCAGTGGTGCCAGACCCCCTTGTTAGCTGTTCCCCCTGATCATATGAAGGAAATAATTGTAACAGAATGATAATGCATCAAGCTTTAATTTTTCTTACATTTGCACTGATGTCGCCTGCAAGATATCTTACACAAATTTTTAAGCTTCTTCACACTGTCAAGGCATATTTGCTATGTAAAATAAAATTGAATTATGGTATGCTTGAAGTTGTAAGAAATGTTCTCTTTTTTTCTTTGTGTAGGAATTACAACTGTGCTGACTATGACAACAATCAACACTCACCTGCGAGAGACTTTGCCTAAAATTCCATATGTTAAAGCCATTGACATGTATCTCATGGGCTGCTTTGTGTTTGTCTTCTTGGCCTTACTTGAATACGCCTTTGTCAACTACATTTTCTTCGGAAAAGGCCCTCAAAGGCAGAAGAAACTTGCAGAAAAAACAAAGTCAAACAACGATCGCTCAAGGTTTGAAGGCAACCGGGTAGGTTTCTTTAATCTATATATATTCTCTCCATCTTTTATTACAAAGACTATCAGCATGAAATAAACCAAAAAGGCTCCGTAGAAATGTCACCAACAACATTTTCTTTTTGTGGACAAACTTTGTCATTTTTATTTTCAAGAACTGACATAGAAGAACATATTCAGGTATACAGATCTGAAAGTGAGTATGATCTGTATGACAAGTAACTCTAAGGAGACAGTGGGAATGCAGCTAGTTTGAAAATAAGGGCTCAGATCTACAGCAGCATTTATTTATCTGAATCAAGTATAATCTAACTGTGATTTTAAGTACCTACATACATTCCCTACATAAGGGAATCCAGGATCTGAGCACACTTTTTCTCAATCCAGTTAGAGCAGACACATTTACCATGGGAGAGAACAGATAAAGGATTAGTTCTGCCATGCTAATTCATTGGCCAGCATAATTTAACACTATGTGTGGCATTGGCATCTGTTGCTGTTTAAGACCAGCAAAAAAGTAAAAAGTCATAGAGAAACTTTCAGATTGATTTCTGAAGCACGATATTGGCAAGGTCTGTGCTGATTATGCTCCAGCCTACTTCCTTGCCTGGAGTATTACTTTATCCAGTGAATACTTTTGCTTTTTTAATCTTTGGAAGAAAAATTCAAGGTATTCAATGGATATGATTTCAACAAGTCATGTCAGTTTGAATAGAACATTTTTTTTTTTTTCTAAAATGCTCCTAAGTGAGGCTTTTTCATTCAGTTCTGTTGAGTAAGACTGTTTTTTCTATCAGCTATAAATTAGAAGAGTTCACAGTGACAAAAGTGTTTATCAAAACCAGTATCATAAAAGTAATTTCAAGCTATATTTTTTCCCTAATGATTCTGTCAGCTGTAGCAAATTTAATGCAGAACTACACCTAATTATCAACACTCATACCTAAACACATTTTTGTCCACTATATTATGAAACCAAATTCTCGTCACAGTTGGCAGCACTGCTTACAACTAAGGTATAAGGAAGAATGAACTCCCTTTTCTGGAAAAATAAATAGTTATAATAATAAAAAATACAGATGGAGAAATAAAAGAGTATCAGAATTGAAAGCTGTGGAGAAGATTTTAGCAGCAAGCAGGTAATGCAGATGTATGCACTAAGGTTTAGATCTCATGGTGGAAACCATCTGGTGAATCTCATTCATTTAAATGATTTACATAATTCACTACAAGACTTGTTAATGGGCCTGATACCACCCCATGTCTGATGGCTCTTCTATAGTGGGATCAATTCATCTATATTTCCAAAGTAATTGTAAGTACCTTAACTAATGAAAATGTATATTTTCATACTCGGTTCATGCCACTTTTATATCCTGGATCTGCTCATACCATATATCAACCTTTTTTTTGCCTCGCTTTTGACTTACAACCTTTTCTTTTGTTTCTGGACCATCCTAAGCAAATCTCTTGAACTCATCTGGTTTTTCTGCTACTTTAATATCAACCATGTATGAATGAAAAATTTCTTCACAGAAAGGGTTGTCAAACATTGAAACAGGTTGCCCAGGGAAGTGGTTGAATCACCATCCCTGGAGATACTTAAAAGATGTGCAGATGTGGCTCGTAGAGACATGGTTGTAATGCGGTGGGGGTTGCTCTCTTCTCACATGTAACAAGTGACAGCATGAGAGCAAATGGCCTCAAGTTGCACCAGGGGAGGATTAGTTTGTGTATTAGGAAACATTTATTCACAGAAAAAGGAGTCAGGCATTGGCACATGCTGCCCCAGGAAGTGGTGGAATTACCATCCCTGGAAGTGTTCTAGAGGCATGTGGAGGTGGCACTTGGGGACATGGTTTAGTGGTGAACATGGTGCTGGGTTAATGGTCGGACTCAATGACCTTAGGGGTCTTTATCAACCTAAGCAATTCTGTGATTGTATGAAATAAGGATACAAATTCAGCACACTAGAGTTGAAAGAAGAGTGTGTAACTTTGTCCCTTGGAGTCCCAGCTGCGAAAGGGAACTCTATATGCTTTGCAGAGTCATATATAGTCATACTGACTGTGAATATTTACTGTTCAAATGACACAGGGTAAATAATGAGGTATGGTCCCATGCTGTGTAGAAAACATTCTGTCCTCAGGGCTCAGCTGGTGAAGTCAACACAGCTTTGTTGCAGTTACTGGATTCAGTGCCTTTAGAGAAGCAATGCCAGCATGCAACAGGAACAGACAGAAACATTAGGGAGAGCTAATCAGAAATCTTTGTTTGAAACAAAGCACAGATAGAAAATGCAGATTCAGTGGATGTAGGATGTCAAATTTGAATTTGTCATTTCAGAAACACTGGCAAATGCAAAGCAGAGACAATTGGTCAGAACAGGTAAGAAATCCCATTGATTTCAGGATGAGCATCTCAGGGAAAATGCATCTATCAGATCTACTTTGGACACAGTTTACCAGGGCTTGAAGACACCACAGCCCTGAAGCAGACAAATGAAAATGGTTTCCATTCCTGGATCATGCCCACCATATACTGTGCTGTACACATACCTATGGATGTAGCAGGACAGGTGGTCATGCCAAAGTTTTGAACATATGGAAGACAGTATCTGAAAATTCTGCAATATTGGTTCAGACCTCTTCAGGGTCAGAAAAGAGGGATTAACTTCCAGTCTCTCCTTTGGTGTCTCTTGCAAATCATTGAATCTGTTGGAAGTAACAGTTGCTTTCTTCTTGCTTTAGAGGTGGGACTCAGGTGCTGGATGTTCTGGGCAAGGCTCACATACTGCACAGTAAGAGAGGCTCAGAGACACGGTTGAAGACGCCTTTGTGAAAGTTCAGTGCAATTATTTGGTTTATGATTTTGGTGAAGCTTCAGGTTTCCATGGAGTGTAATTCCATTTAGAAAGGGAAGATTTTTAATCATGGGAAATTTTAAAAATCTGTGATCTGGGGCTGAGTGACATTTTTAAAGAAAGGGAGAATGCCCAAAAGCAGGCAGCCCTCTTTGCAGCTGTCACCACTATTTCATGGCTGTCAAAGTGTATGCTGTACTGGAGAGAAGGCTGTAAAGGGCTCAAATATAAAACTGAAAAAAGGCATTATTAATAGTTTATTTATGACTGCTATTCTGGGCTGATTTGTGTTGCGGTTTTGTTTTAGTAATTGAATTTGCTTGTTTATGAACCATGTGCATGAGCTCCCTGTCACTGATTTAGAGTGCTAGCTCAGGGCACTGGAAAAACAAAACAAAACAAAACATAAACCAAACTAAACCAAATGGGAAAAAAAAAAAGGCAGCACATGAGTCCATTTATTGTCCATATCAAATGCTGTAACTTGTGGGTGTAGTGGCAGAACAACTCTGTGCTGTGTCAGGTCCAGCCTGAGTCAGGAGGGGCTACAGTTCTGTGGAAATCACTTGTTTGTGCTAGAAAGCAGCACTAGCAGAGCAGAGGAAGCTCAACATATTTCCTGATGCTCAGGCCCTGAATTCAAGCTTTGTTCTTATGGTTCCCAAGACTGCGAGTGCTGCTGAGGAAGTGTCTCTCTCTTGTATTGGGTCTGGCTGAGGTGGAGTTCATTTTCCCATAGCATTTTCCCTCACAGTGCTGTGGTTTGCATTGGTAGCTAGAAACATAACACACCAGTGTTTTCACTACTACGGAGCAGGGCTGGCACTACATCAGTCTCAACATTCTCCCCCCATCAAGAGGCTGGGGGTGGGCAAGGTCCTGGGAGGGCACACAACCTGGCTAGCTGACCCAAACTGACCAAGGAGATATTCTGTACCATATGATGACAGTTCAGATATAAAAGCTAAGGGATGGAAGAGAAATGGGGAACATTCATTATTTGCAATGTTTGCCTTCTGGAGCAGCCACTGTGTGTGCTGCAGCCCTGCTTCCTGGGAGGTAGCTGATGGGAATTAGAGAATAAATCGTGTTACTTTCTGCTTCACTTGGGAGCAAGCAAACTTTCACTTTTTGTTTTAGTAAACTGCCTTGTTGCAACCTACAAATAGTTTTCCGTCTTATTTTGTCTCCTCTGTCCTGCTGGAAAGGGGAGTGATAGAGCATCTTGGTGGGCACCTGACATCCAACCAAGGTCAACCCACCACACAGGCACAGGGAATGACAAGAAGGCTGTGGAAAAATGGCATGTTATTTTCATTCAGAAGTGTTTTAGCCCATGGAAGCCAGTAGGACCATCATGGGTACTAGTATTGTAGTTCATTTTTTACACATCGGAATACTGAAGTCTGGAGTGCAAGCTAGCAGATTTGGTTGTAAACATTCACAGTAGCAAAAGGGCTTTTCATGCTTTCCTAGTCTTACTTGACTGTCAAGCAGGGGAGTTTTAATGACAGAAACATTCTAGACCACAAAACCCACAGATGTGGATATGTTTGTGTTTTATTTGATAATAGCTTTGCAAAGCAGTCACTCTTCAGGCTCACTAACTCTTCTTTCTAATGCATGCATTTGCATGGTCCTGCATCAGAGATTACAGATTTGAAAAGCTGAAACTGGCACAACCACCCCATGTTAACTACTGCTGCTACGGACACACGTCTGCAGTGCCAGACTTTGAGGCAGTTCTCTCTGAGTAATTCCTGATGCACTGCCACTAAGGCTTGCTGTGTTCAGGAGGGCTCCACCAGCTGCTGACACTGAGCTGCCTGTTGGTTTCACTGCTCCTGTTATGGCTTGCTGTCCAGCTCTGTCCATGTGTTGAAGCCAACAAGCCAAATAGCTCCAGGTGTACAGGAAAGAAGAGCTCTCACAGCATGGAAATTGCAAAGCCAATGTCCTCATGTTGCAGACGTGGCAAAAAAAGCAAGGAGGAGAGGAAAACTCTGCCCTGCATTCTCCTGTGTAGCACTGCTGAAGGTGGCATGATGGCTGAAGCACATCTGTCTAAACTGAGTCTCTGGAAAAGGTTTCAGAAAATTCATAGCTCGTGATGAAATGAAACCTGAGTGAGTCTTTATGAATGACTCATCTGTGGATCAGCAGCTGTCTACAAAGAAAATGTCACACTTAGCAGTCTCTTCTTTAGACTGCTTTTACATCACATTTTACTTCAGATAATGCACTGTAAATAGTATTCCTCACTGAACTGTTCCTGCCTATCCTAGTAAACCACAGTCAGTGGAGACAAACATAAAATGCTGCGCTTTTTTATGTATAACCAATTTTCATACACATACCAGTTTTGGATTAAAAACTCTTTTTTGAAGACCTTGATGCTCTGCTTCATATATTGAGCATAAGCTCTAGGGTAAAGGAAGAACTGAATTTTGATTTTTCATAAAATATTTCTTCTGACTATGGCATCAGTGCCGAAATTAAAGTCCTCTGATTGTGGAGAAACTGTCAGAAAAGAATAGGTGGCCTGTAAAAATGTTTTCCCTTGAAAACTGATCAGCATTGTGACGAATCACGTCTGTTTCTCCTGTTTGTGTTGGCAGATGCAGGCTTCACTTGTAGCTCTCAAAGCTTTCAGTTTTGTATATTTTTTTTCTTTTAAATAATGCTCTGATACCACCTAATTTGCAACTAAATCAGCATGAGAGAGCTCTAAGGCAATCCTGTTTTCACTTGTTTTTCACTCTTGTGATAGAGGCTACTGGTATAATCAGATGGTGAGCATGTGTTTTGGACATTGCTCGTTCTGGGTCAATCCGCAGAGGTTCTGATATGTTACAGTCCCCTGCTCAAAACACTGCTTCTTAATTCAAACTGTGGCAATTTATGTTTTCAGTTTGGTGGGACCAAAATTTCAGCCCCAAAGTATCAATCAGGCGGGTAACAATCACACAAGTTCATTCAAGCTTCAAACCCTGTGGCTGTCAGACATGTGGGCAAAGCTTCCTTTGAACAAAAATAATACATAACCCTTTATAAAAAGGCCCTTCTGATCAGGCAGTGTCTGCATGTTTTTTTAGCTCTGGGGACTCCTGACTCAAACCCCCCCGGTCAGCCAAGGCAGCAGCTTCCCACTAGGCATTGCTGAGAATAGAGGCTCAGGCCACTTAAATCTACTTAGCACTTTTAAAGAATTGTTAATCGTAGCAACCCTTCTCATAAGTGGGATTTTGTTCTGAAAACTGGTATCTTGGCTGCTGTGGCAGAATTATCACTCCGCTTAAATTGGGAAGTATGAGAATAGCAAAACTGGCAGTATTCTCTGGTGCATCTTCATCTTTCCTGGATACTTTTCTTGGTGCTGTTTTGAGCAGTGGGATATTTTTGAAGTATGAGTGTGATGAGTAGGTGCCAAATTTTGAAATATATCTGTCAAGGGTGATGAGCACAGTTCTTGTGGGAAGAACTTTCATCCTTGTAGCTTATGATGGGGACGTTCAGTGTGCACTGGGAGATTCGTACATGTACTAATTTTGTTTTCCAGCCACTTTGCACAAGTATGAATCATTCAAATCCAAAGACAGTAAGAAGGATTGTATGTGCAATTCACAGTACAGGCCTAGACACTGTAAGAGTTCAGACAATATGAAATACAGGGCAAGGGAGGACCATGCGTTTATTTCCTTTTCTTCCTCTGTTCAAATACTAATATTAGTTAACTTTCATTATTAGTTGGAAGACAGTGATAATAATATTGAAGTTCCTAATTAGTTTTTTTTCTTTGTGCTTTCTTTGTTTTTCAAGATCTTTTCATCTTGCCAGTTCTGCTGGGTATCCTGGTCTCATCTACTGGGCTGATATAACATAATTATCTCATTTTTCTGATGGTTATTAATTAATACAAACGTATTTAAATAGTAGCAAGAAAAGTATCAAATTATAGACTCAGGGAGAACACTCAACACTATAATTTTTGTTTTGCTTGTGGTTTTAAATTATTTTTAAAATATCCAAGACATAATGTGGTCAGTGAATTTGACTTTAAGCAGAGATGACACTTAGGACCTGATTGCATACTCTTCTACATGTTGGAAAGCCATTTATGCATAAGTTAAGATGATGAAAACTGCTATCACATAGTTTACCCCTTGCAAAACCAGTGACACTTGCACAGAGCAGATCATGTTAGAATCGCGTAGTCAGAGCCTAGATTACAATTTACACCAAAAATAATTTCCATTGCATTGTAATTTGGAGTAGAGATCTATTTTGTGGGATAATGATCAAGAAAAGCCAGCTGATGGAATCTCTTTGGATTTCAGTAAAGCTTTTGATGCCAGCTCTCTGGATAAAAAGTCCATCATTCAGCTAGATAAACACATCATGCAGTGGGTGAACAACTGACTCACAGATCAGGCACAAAGGGGTGAATGGGGTAACATCAGACTGGTGGCCTGTCACTAGTGGGGTTTCACAGGACTCCATCCTCAGCCCAGTGCTCTTCAACATCTTCATAAACAGCTTGGACATGGGACTGACTGGAAGGGGTGCTAAGGTTGCAGATACAAAATTGGAAGGAGCTGTTGACTCCTTTCGAAGGTAGAGAGGCCCTGCAGAGAAGGCTATGAAGGACCTTGAGAGGAAGCAGCTGAGGTCACTTGGCTCGTTCAACCTGGAGGAGACCGAAGGGACACCTCATTGCAGTCTGCCTCCCTCGTGAGGGGCAGCAGATGGGCAGGCACTGACCTCTTCTCTCTCATGACAAGTGACAGGACCCAAGGCATGAAGCAGTGTCAGGGAAGGTTTAGGTTGGATATCAGGATATCTCTGCAGGGCCAGGGGCTGGACTTTGATGGTCCTTTTGAGTCCCTTTTAACTCAGAATATTCTGTTATTCTATATGTACTTAAATATTAATTTTGGTGTTAAATAATGCAAGACTAACTGCAAAGACAGCTTTTCATGATGTTGTTTGCAATTACATGGCTTCACATGATGGGAAGTGTTTACAGGGACTTAAAGATTTGGGATTGATGAACTACTAAACATACCTATGGGGTTTGAGCACAATCCTTCCTCTTTTTGTGTAGTAGAGTGAAAGGCCGATGAGGAAAAAAGATTTCCTTTTAACATACTCCTTAAAATGTATGGAATATTAAACAGATAACTAAATGAACTTGAAACAATTCAGATACTACCTAATAATAAATCAAGCCTTATGGTAGTTTCCTAACCCTTGTGAAGTGTTTTTAAGCTGGCATTAAAGCTGAAGTTTTCCAAAGATCTTGAGTGGAAAAAGGTATTCAATAGCAGCTGTTGTATTTTGTTTCTTAAAAATAAAATCTAAAATCTAAATGAGCCTGGATCTTGGGTAGAATTAGGAGTTTAGGACTTTACAGTTGTCAAAGGGCATTGAAGTTTTGGACCTAGAGCATGCAATCCAAATTGGGCCCATTGGTGACGTGGTGTTCCTCCAAGAGTGAGGACCAGGTTATTTGTGAATGTTATTAAAATCTCCTCTTTCTGGCTTCACTTACATGAGTTACGGTCATTTTTGTGTAATGACATCAGACTGTTGGAGTCTTTGAATTTTTCATTTGTGCAGTAATATGTATAGTTCAGAAATGGTGAATCTTCAAGAGTGAATCTGCTTCTCAGCCTCCAAATAGAGTAATGTGAGGTTCAGTCACTTCGCCCTGGTGCAGGAGCTGCAGTTCAGAGATGAGAGAGATGGAGTTTGATTAAAATTGATTTTGAAATAAGAGCACTAGTTTTGCTTATTTATATCCATGCTGATTCAACAGGGAATTAATTAATGATTTGGTACTCAGCTGTTTTCATCTGTTTTGATGAGCTTGCTGGGAAACACTCCATGGAAACAACCACCCCTTGCTTGTGTTGGGGAGGAGACATGAGCACTGACAAGAGACCACAGTGATGAAATGGGAAGGAGTGGCTTCAGGTGGAGCCACAGTGGGCAGAAAGGAGGCTACAAGAAGAATGGAAGCACAGGGTTGACAGAGAAGTCAAAAAAAGAGAAGTATATTGGTTAAAGAAGGTTTTTAAAGAGTGAGGGGAAATCCACAATGTCCTTTCTTCAATTTGTAACAGCATTTGAGGGTATGCCTGGTGTTAACATTTTAGGGAGAATTTCCAATGCACAGACAGTGACATTTTTGAGCCAGGTAGTAAAATTATATTCTAAGGAGTAAAAGTAAAGTTTTATCAAAGACTTTGACCTTGTTTTTCATGTGTAGCCATGACTGTCTGTAATCCACTCAGCTACTTATCTTAATATATACCTGGGGTAACATTTTCCCTGGAGCCACTGAGCAACACTCATGTTCACTCATAGAGGATTTTGCCTTCCCTGTATATTCAGGCAAACACGAGTTGATTTGCACAGGATACCCTGCCATTATTAGTTTTCTTCTTTATTCGTTGAGAGAGCTTGTATACCTTTGTCAAAGTAATTTAAATCTTTGGTTAAGTCATTCAGAAGTCATGTTTATGTGCAAATACTTTTTAACATGCTGCATGCATTAAGTATTCATACTTCAAGACATCACCTTAAGATTGTCACAAAGTATTAACATATAGTGCTCTAATGTTGTTGAGGGCTTAGGTGGTTTATCCAAAACCTCTGAAGGAATCAATTTGAGGGAATATATCTCAGGAGTATCTGTGGATCAGAGCCTTTCTGCATACCCCTTCTCTCCATCAGCTTCTTCCCTATTTGACATGCAAGTCTGTTGCTCCATTAACAAAGAGATCCATTTCAAAAGTGTGTTTCCAAATATGTTTCATTTGAAATTTTGCAAAAAATATCTGCTGCCATGCAACTTCATAGGACTTAACAGTATCTTCAGACAAAGAACCTACATAAACATTGCAACTTTCTTGACCACCTTTCTGGTTTCATTTCCAGATGCAGCGACAGTGAAAAGCAGCAACATCATTGGCACATCAAAGGCATAAACCATGTTAGGGTGGCATGTAAAATTGGCAGATAAGGTGAAGAAGGCTATGCAATGAAAAGAAATAAGTAGAATAAAATTAATTCCTTGGGCAGGAAAAGTGTATGCTCCATAATACAAGCTTTCAACTGACAGCTCACAACAATCCAGGCTTGGTGTAGAAGGACAGAGTACCCATGGATGGGCTGATGTCTGCATGTATGTAGTAGCAGACAGATTCAGGAGACATCAGGAAGTCCTGTGGGAAAGAGCAGCTGATATCTGTGGTGGTGGAAAGAAAGGGGAAGGCAGGGCTCTAAGGGTGAAGCTCAGCAAAATGGTCTGTGCATTTTTAGAAAGCTGAAGGACATTTCTCAAAGCCTGGGAGGAGATGGGAAGGGAGATGACACAATACCATGGGGGTCCGTATCAGAGATTTAGTTTTAAGCTTCATAAGGAAAATGTACATTGTGTAAAAAACAATCCTGATCATAATTTATACTCTTGGGGGGGGGGAGAAGAATGGAAACTTGCCACGTGTCGAAGGGAGGACAAAGGAATATGGTCCACTGCCGATGTGGGGTGGAAGCTGGAACGACTTTATCTGGGGGACATGAGACTCTTATAGGGTTTGGGGGAGAGGTTTGGAAACTGAGAGGAGTTGGGGCAGGACAGGACAAATATGGGGGAGGAGAGGAGGGAAGGAGAGGAGGGGGAGTGGTTAGCCTTACATGATGATGCTGGGCTGCATCACTGGCTAGCCAATGGAAAAATAGGGAATAAACAACCAATGCGGACAGGTTACCGGGTAGCCACAGCCAATGGGAATAAAACATACAAATACAGGTGAAATAACTATCTATCTAATACAGTAAGTCACTATCTATGCTATAGAGAGCCTTTTAAAATGTAAACTTCTGTAGCTTGAGGTAGTTGTCTGTTTTCTGGCATGGATCACCTGACTGCCAGCTCCATCCATTGCTGGAATTGTCCATTCTGGTTTTTTTGGCAGTCCTTGAGACAGGGTTCCCCGTCAGAAACTGAATCAGTTTTTTTCAGATATCACCATAAGTAGTGATGATATCCATGGCTGTATTTTACACTTGTGTTTATTTCCTGGTTATAGATCCTGCTCAACAGCATGAACTCCTTTCTACAAACCTCAAGCTCTTTCTTTTATACCCAAAGGGTTTCTGCCATGGGGAAAATAATTCTTCTCAATCACCACTGAGGCTTCTCCACCCAATTATTTTGGTCCATGTTATTTATCTTTATTTATAGGCACTCATCAGCATAATGTGCCATGGCCTACAGCAGCAGGGTTTTTTTGATACCTTAAATGTTTTTTTCTACTTCCTTGTATATCATATATAGCATTTTATACTTTTTTTCCATTTGCAAGCAGCTTGGCAAAGCATTACTGTTATACTATCATAAATGTCTTCCCTGAGAAGAGATAAGCTGATGCATCAATAATTGATGAAAGAAATATCTGTTTCACAGAATTTTAACAAGACTGAAAAAAGTTAAATGCATATGGACAGACACATTACGCATATTTCAAATGCATCACGCAAAGCTTGCAAAGGATGTGGTATCAGATGACTGCAAACTTCAAAAGGCCCTGACAATAGTCTGTTTTTACAACCACTTTTAAACAGATGCTTCCAGAATGAGGTGTTCAACTGCTACACAGTTAACAAAGCGAGATCATGTGGCAGGTTAGAAAAATGTATTAATTGCAGAATGAATTGTGGATGAATAAATTGCATATGTAAAACTGGAAATTATCCTGTATTCCATGATTCACTATCTCTTTCTGACATGAAGAACTAAATTGTCTTGAACAGTTACACGTGCAGTAACTAACTGAAAGTATACAGCACAGAGCCTTCATTTTACCTTCAGCCATCGTTTTCTGTGCCCTAAAACTTTCAGAAAAGAGCTGATACGTGCATCAGCTGTGTTGTCTGCACATCCTCCAGCAGGCAGAGCATGGGGCACAGGGGACGTGCTGCCCCACCAGTGAAGCATTGCTTGGAACTCCTCATCAATGCCACTCAAGGGAACTGGGAAGTTTTTCTGGATTGGAGGAGCCATACCCATCTCTGTACTGCTCCTCTTTGGCTACTAAGTAAGACTGGAGAGTCTGGCTCAGAGTTTGTTAAAGACTAAATGATCAGAACCTTCTTCTTAATTACTGAAAATGGCATTGCATTGCTCATCTATGCTAAACACTGTGCTCACTGACGCTGAGATAGGAAGGTGGAAGGGAAGAGTGCCACCTATGTCCTCAGTTCAGCAGCTTTCTTCTGTGTCTAAGTTCGTTGCTTTTTAAGATCAATCACCCAGGCAGAAAAGCCCTTCAGTTTAGCATTGCCATGACTGGAAACTGGGCCAATTACTTTGGAAGGAAAAGTTAAGTGATACGTTATAAATAATTTCTGTGATTGTAAACTACATAGAGTTCAGCACATCAGAAACTGTTCTTTCGATTTTAGGAAACTTCACAGGCCCTTTTTTTTTAACCTGATTTTGGATTCCAGATAGAAAAAAAAAATTAAAAATGGCTAGTCCAGTTTAATTTATTTTCCTAATGTGGCAGATAGAGGATTCATCCCTTTCTCTCTCCCCCTATCACCAGTAATGGAGGGGTTTTCCCTGAGCTACACCATCCTTTAAAATGTGTCTGGTTTAGAGGGAGAAGAAAATGGTTGGGCTTGCCAACTACAGTTTTGTACTGGATGTTTGGTAGTATGATGATAACGCTGTTTGTAAAAGTATTTAAGTATTTGCTTAATTTTAAGCAGCTGAGTCGCTTCCTATTTTTTTTAAACTATCACATGCTTAAAATTAGTACACTATTATTAAAACATGTATTGATTTGGAGATTTACATACACCCACATTCTGCTGATGTCAAGTCTTTTGAAAGTATTTATATTTCTATTTTTGCCTCCTAGGTGGACACCCATGGAAACATTCTGCTAACATCACTTGAAATTCACAACGAGGTGGCAAGCAACGAGGTCACCACCAGCGTTACGGAGGCCCGAAACTCAACTATATCCTTTGACAACTCAGGAATCCAGTACAGAAAACAAAGCTCACATCGTGAAAGCTTTGGAAGGCGTTCTTCAGAAAGAACAGGCTCCCACGGCAGGAGGGGCCATTTACGAAGAAGGTCTTCACAACTGAAAATAAAAATCCCCGATTTAACGGATGTGAATGCCATTGACAGATGGTCAAGAATGGTGTTTCCATTCACATTTTCTCTTTTCAACTTAATTTACTGGTTATACTATGTTAACTGAGTGACTGAGTTTTTTAAAGGACTTCAGTTATAACAAGTGAAGTACTACTTGCCTGCAGAGTTTATATATATATTTATATATATATTTATATATAAAAAAATATATATATGAACTTTTACTATGTAGACCATACTCATGTATGTGTGAATACATGTAGCAAAGAATTGTGTGTACTTTAAAGCACATACTGCAGAGCAAAATTATGTGTATGCACACACACATGAACACATTCATTCTGAGGTTATGGACACTTTAACAGAGAATGCACTTCAGAGGAACTTTTTAAATTGCAAGGCACGTGTCAAAGCAGCAAGCCTTGAGAAAATGTTGTAAATGAGCGCAAAACTTTGATTGTCATAGAAATTTTCAAACAGCTGTAATCATGTATAAAGTCAGTATTTAGTAACATCGTTTGTAAATGCTGCCATACACACTAATCATAAAGCAGTAGAGTTACACTGGTAAGTTTAAAATAAATAATTTATATTGCAGATCCATCAGCTATGACTTCATCAAGCCAAATTTATTTTTCTTTGCTAAAGTTTCTTGGGTTTATATATATCGTAATACATCTTTTCCCAGTTCTGAATGGGCATTGTTTTTAATGATCTCTGGCTTTCTCTTCTGCACGAAGAAACCT
This sequence comes from Dendrocincla tyrannina, assembly GCA_035047865.1. NCBI lineage: Eukaryota > Metazoa > Chordata > Aves > Passeriformes > Dendrocolaptidae > Dendrocincla > Dendrocincla tyrannina. The sequence goes on from JAWWMP010000001.1 coordinate 86,164,891, forward strand.
GATCATGGGAGTGTTGTAGGTCTTTGGAGACATATACAGATCTATAATATTTCAAACAAGCATTTTAAGTGTCCATCAACAGTAAAATGAATCTTTTGTAAGTACTGTAAATGTACCACACATTTTCCTTTCCTTGGACTGGTTCCAGCTGCCATGTCATTTTGAAAGAGAACAGCACATTTTTAGTATAATTTAGCTGAGAATTCAACTACTGTCAATGTGTTCTACATCTGCTGTAGATTTAAAGATTGTTACTCCAGTGAAAGCATAGAAGATGTCTCAGGTTATTTGTTACTCCGACATGAAATCACCTAGCTGTAGCCTTTTTTAAATATGCATTCATATTATTTAACATTCTTATAACATTGTATGTTAATGTAAAATATATTTGCATAATATGCATATATTTTGTCAATATTTTTCTTCCCTGTGCTTGCTATTGTGACTGCATGTTATGTCATATTTTTGTTTCTGTGATGTTAAAACTTTTTATTCTCTAGAATTAAGCAAATAGAGCACTTCCAATACTTTGATTCAGTAATGGAACACTTTCATATTTTATTTATATGCTGGAAGTATATATGTCTACACTTACCAAGGTAGTGTGTTGCCATCACAGATCACAGGAGTATGTTTTGTTTCAGCGTTAACTATGTTCTAACATATTCTTCATGCAAATGTAATCCCTTTGGTTTTCATCCCAATTCGTTCTCTCACTAGGATTCCAACTTTTTTCAGTCTAGTAGATTGTAGTTTTCAAGGTATGCCAATTTCAGATCTGTAAACTTAATTTGTTATTTATCAAAACTAAACCTTTCTAAAGAAAAGAAGATATATTTTTTGTAAACAGTGTTTCTATCATGTACATTCTCAAATAATAAGAAATACAATAGCATAGGTAGATCTAAAAGAACAGAATTCAGGCTTTGCCCTGCCAGTTCTCTGCATGTGAAATTCCTCTGGACATTGATGGGATATTTTGACAGACAGAGAGCTTTGGATACTAATTAGAGTCTTCTGTGGGAGAAAATATGTATGGATACACATCTAGCAAAAACACCAAGAAGGGATGAAACTGAAAAGGCTGCCTTGGCTCTGTAATGACCCATGTGCTCACTAGTACTTGATTTATCTGTGAGTAGAGCAATGATACTTGTGTTGCTGCCATTACAGTCCATTACTGTTCCCACCCCTATTTGCAGCTGAACTTTGAAACTGCTCTGGACTGCAATTCAGCATAGATGAACCTGGGTTGCAAAGTCTGTGTTTCAGTTCCATCCTCGAAGCATGACTGGCCTCTGCACAGTTGCCTTGCAGTGAAGCTGCAGTGCAATCCCCAGCTGGGAGTGCTCACCATAACCCTGGCTGCTGGCATGGGCAGGATCAGCACCGCAGTCCTGCTGCATCATTGGCAGTGGTGCAAAGTGACTGGAACTGCAGTTTTTAAGCAGTGTATCTGCAGCCGACTATACAGTATGAAGAGCCTCAAAGGAACCTGTATAGCTGGAGCAGAAAAACTTGGTGTTTAAAAGCTCCTCAGTGTTAAGTCCCATTGGTAAACCATAATGTATTGTAAGCTCTCTAATAACCCTTCAAATTGTGAAGAGATTATAGAGCACATTGTCATCATTTTAATCAAAGTAACTAACAATTAACGCCCTCCCAAAACATATTAGATAGACTTGTTGAAAAACCCTCCCAAGTTTTTATCTTAATACAAAAATATATTTAAACAAACCCATCTCATTTTAATAAAAATTATAAATGGTAGGCTTAACTTTACAAAAATTACCCTACTGAAATGATCTCCAAGCAAGTGTTCCAGTAAATGCCCTAAATAACTACCCTGAAAAGTGGTATTCAAGAAGAGAATGATCCTGCCCTCGTGATTTAATGACACCTCACTTTTGTTCAAGACCCAGCTCCTAGAAATCATGTGGTCGGGCCGATATCTTCAATAAGAATAAGTTTGGTTTTTTTAGTTTTGATAGAAATGTATACTCCAAATCCCACTGGAATCAGTTCTCCGGTGGTTTCAAACAGAATCGCCAGGCAGATAGAATATTACTGTCTGGCCAGAGCAGAGACAATGTGGATTTTTCAGGACCCTGCATGGGCAAGCAAATCGAGTCTCTGAGGATGCTCTGTCTGCCTTTTACACTTTGCACAGCTGGGGGGCAGCATGTTACCGTAGCCCCTTTCAGGGAACTGCACTCCCCACCTTGTCTGTCTTTGCAAAAAGGGGGCAGTTGCACGTTTCAGCTTTTTCACAAGATTTCACATTGGTTGGTCTAGTTGAGTTCCATGGGACACAAACAGCGTTAACCTTGAACAGATCCAAGTCTTGGTTTGACTTGAAAAAAGCCAGGATAATCTCACTTAAGGTTAGCACTTCATCTTACACACACATTTTTGTGCCTTTTTTTGCCAATTCCATTCCCTCAGTCCCAGAAAAACTTCTTGCACACAAACACACACACAGACACACACACAGATACAACCATGTGTTAAGAGCAGTGTTTGCCTTGACCTCCCATTTTCTGGCTCTTGTCCCTGTATGCTAGCTGCAGTATATTATTTTAACCATAGATGGCTTTAAGACTATAAATGGTGATTTCAATCAAATCACACCAAAGTAATGTATCTCATAGCTAATTAACTCCTTTGTAACTAAATGCTACTATAAAAAATATTTTACACATAATTTGTTTGTAAAAGGCATTAAAAAAATGAAAAAGAAAACTGGAACTATCATCTGTTATAGCCCAAAGGGTCAATAAAGAGTAGAAATATTATGGTGGTTTAAGTTGATTTCATCCCGTTGTAAAGATAAGCTGAAACCCAGTCCTTTTTGCTTAAGGCACATCTATGTATTTTTGGTATTCTTCAGCAGTGAAAAAAAAAAAGAATAGTAAAATGGAATGATGAAGAGATGCTTTATGAAAATATTGATGAATTAATATTAATTTATTAAAAAGGATTTAAAAAATTTTTGTGCTTTTTTTTTCTGGGGAGGGAGTGTAATAACTGTTTAGCTAAATTTTAATGTTTAATTATGTGTAATATCATATTAGTCTCACACATTTTTTAGGGAAAGAAAAGCATTTTCTTAGTGACACAGCAGAAGACATTCTTAAGTATTAAACTACTATATTTCCTAGTGCTTTATGTAGCAGAACAAAAAGAGGGAAAAACTGAATCCCCTGACTTAGCAAGATTCTTAATAGCAAACCAATCTGTCTTTGAGCTGGGACATTGCCAGTTAAGATCAAAAACTTTGTTCTGTGCTTTATATGAAAAAGGCCTTATTTTGCCTCCTTCTGCCCAGAAGGCAGAAGAGTTCTTGATATCAAAACAAGGCAGTGTTTATTTATTTGTTTCAGTAATCAAATAGTAAATATTACAAAACCAAATGTAATATTTCTCCTGCTATGCTAATTGTATCAGGAATGTTAATTGTGTTCATTAGATCTTTTATTGCTAAGTATTAGTTAATTATTTTATAGGAGTCAGATACAGACAAGATTCCAAGAGGGTTTTTTCAAGACATTAACATTAATTCTACAACCCCTTCCCCCAAAATCAAAAAATACCTTAAAAATTTGGAAAGCTGTTGCATGCTTGCTCAAGTCTCATAGTAACCTAATGATATATGTCACAACTTTTAGGAGTAGATAAAATATTCAGATGTAATAGCCATTGAAATAAACAGAAAAGCTCCTCTGATTTCAGCACATTTCTGCTCACTTTTAGCAATGCTTCCCGGATCATAAGTAACATCTGTGATCAATTTTTTCCAATCCAGCCTGTACTGTAGGTAGGAAAAATTAATGATGTAGCAAGCTTAGTTTTGTGATTGGGCATATACAGTAAGAGATGCATTTCTTTGTGCATTTTGGAGATAATGTATGGATAAATGTTATTGATTAATTACTTAAGTACTACTCATTATATCAAAGGAGTTCACCTTCTAGTAGCAATGATTGGTTCTTTTCCAAAAATAGTTGCAGTCCTGTTAGTATCAAGGCTTTTTCCACAGATGTTGGTTTTATGGTCACAACTGTCACAACAGCAGGTACTGCCTGCTAATAGATGTATGGCAGATAGCTGAAAACTAAACTAGAAGCAATGGGAATCCCAAGGCTTCTCTGAACTGGTTTTGAACAAAGAGTCTCTCGTAAGTGCCTTCAAACTCCTCCAAGTACAGGATCTGAGCTTTTCAAATTTTAGTTCAGATTTTGGGTGTTTAATTTATGTGGTTCTTATATCTGTGAAAGCCTGACTTGTGGATTTGGACATACAACGTCCGAAAATCAAATCCTTTGGCATCTTATCCAACAAACAACAACACTTGTCATACTTGAAAACTGAGGCCCTGTGGATAGGATATGTAATAGTACAAAAAGAAGAAAGAACCACCCCTAAAATCAGCCAGAGTTTAAATCATTGCCTAATTAACTGAACTTTAGGTAATACTTAAGCAAGAACAATATTTGCTTGGACAATGTCCCTTACATTTGCAACGTTTTACGTGGTATGTCTTTGCCCCAGCACTGCAACCCAACTCAGATTAGCCAGATTTGTTCTCCCCTGGAAACAAGGGAAAACCCAGAAAGTGGCCCCGGCTCTGGCATACATCCAGCAAGGCGAAAGGGTGAGCACCTCTCTGGGTTTTCTCTAGGTACAGTTCCCCAAAACCACTCCAATCCTGGCTCTGTATCACTCCTTGGAAGCACCGATCTCTCTCGTTTAACTCCAGAGGGAGCCTTAGGCTAAACTCTGAATTATCCCCCAGTTTACCACCAGCAGTTGGGTTCTTTCAGCTGTTACTGCTCCTGCTGCAAAAACCTGGAGATAAAGTAGCTGTTATTATAGTTGTTAGAAGGCACATGGGCAAACAGCGTGTGTATCCGGGGCTATGATACATCATATTTGTTCTAATATTGTATTTAAATATATTTCAGTTTATGTTCTAGCCTCTAAGAGTTAGCACACTTGTCTGCAGGTGGGGATGCTTTTTATATGAATATGCCTGGGAGTCTGCAACAGAGCATGGGGAGCTTTTCTAAATACTATAAATCTGCTCAGCAGTACTCTCCTGGGCATTTCCTCAGTCCTTCATCCGTATCACAGATCAGAGTTTATGTAACCCCTATACTGGGCTGACCACCCATCTGCAGGTTACAGAGAGCCCAAGCCTGCAGATGTGTGCTGCCAAGTGCTGGCTTGCTCAGCTGCACCGTTATATCTTCTGCTTGTTAGAAAGTCTCTCACAAATCAGACGCTATATTAGTCTAGCAACTATCTGCTGCTTCACACTTCCTCCTAAAATGCCAGCACTGCCACTAGGGATCTGTTTTTCCATCCTTTGAAAACTACTAGAAAAAGAGGAATTTGCAGGCTGTCAGGCAATTAAGAACCTCTCTCCGTTCACCCAGGCTCAAATTTTGCTTCAGGTTATACATTTAATCTACGGGGACATAAGTAATTTGGTACCAAATTTCCTGCCCAGGGCTACTCTTAAAGAGCTTGCAGTCCAAAACCCAAGTAATGTAGATAGATGCAAAAGTATTTAAAATCTCTAGCAACAGTTTTTACATCTTTTTTCCTTTGCAGATATTTAATGTGAAAGGCACAAACAACTTCAGGAACAGGAACCAGCATGCAGTAAATCTTCCCATGTAGGCAGGTTGAGAGCTAGGCTGGGGTCAGGCACTTGGCCCCCCCTTGCTTTCCAAGGTCTTTTTTCTTGGCTGAGCAGCTGGAGAGTTTTGATGGGAATTCCAACTCAGCTGAGAACGGTCCCAGGACATGACCCAGAGAACTCCTTGGGCGTGCTCTAGGCATCTGCCTCTGATTCAAAGAGCTGACAAAAGCATTACACTCAACTGCATCTTAGATGGAGGGGAGCCTCCTGTCATGAAGAGGCTTTGGGTGCCAGACATGTATCTTTGAGTTCCTCCAAGGCATGGATTCTCCCTACATTTTGTATTTCTTGCCACTGGCCATGTTTTGCACTGCAGAACTGTGTAATTCTCCTTCCACTGCAGGAGACTCAACTGAGGTTGAATTCATTCCATCTCACATGGCACATTCATTTGAGGCACCCAGGTAGTCCCTCCATCATTGTAGACTCTATTTATAACCAACAGAAACACATACTATCATCTCAAGGGCTATTTAAAGCACACATTTGGACTTTCAAGCCAACATTTTTAGTTTTATTTCCTTCACTATCTGCACAACCATCTCCAGAGAAAGATTTGAGTAGAGAGGACTGTGTGTGCAGCAGTGCTGTTGCAAATGCTCTGCAGGTGGAGTTGCTGTGCTTGAAGTTTGCACATGGTAGGGAGCACCAAAGAGAAATAATGCCAGAGAATCAGAAATATTTTCTACACTTGCCTAGATCTATAATGTTTTGCACTAAACTCTTTCAGTTGCACATGACAAAAGACGTCCTGCAATGTGAGTGATCCCATATCATGACCAACACAGTTGCACTCACTTCCCTTTAGTATCAGTGAGAGGTGAGTGTGGGCTTACAACTTTGGCTGAAAACTCAGAACTGCATTGACTTTTGGAAAATAACTTCTGATTGTGTTAGGATTGAAAAACTGTGGCATAACTTCATTTCAAGACACATTTTCCCATGAATTTAACAGTCCTGACTCTGTCTTACTCTAAGCTGGAAGTTACTGCATCATTAACTAATTTTTGAATTACTATCTAATTTTTTATTACTTACTGTGAAGCACTGAGGTTTTTTGTTGGTTGCACATAGTGCAAGGTATTAAAAGTGGAACAATCTAAGGAACACGCATTACCTGCAACTACTGCTTGAGCATTATTTAAAATGTTTAAAATACTGTTGACAGTTATGTTTGAAGAGTATGCTTAGTTTAGAACACTGATTAGGTATTCTATATGGGCAGTTAATATAGCACGCTTTCGTGTATCTCGTTTGCTTTGACAAGGCAGCTTTTTGGTGAAGCCAATGCTGGAACAATTTCCTAATGACCTCACTGATGTTAAACTTCTCTTGATCATGATTTCTTGCAGACCTGTAACATTCTGAATGCAGATGACAGTTTTGACATTCACAAAGATGTAGGTTTAATTATCATTTTGATTACTTGAGCTGGAAAGCCAGATGCCTAAATATCATGAAAGGTCGAGTAGAACAAATCCTGATAGTCGGTATCTTTCAGTGTTAAACATGTAGCTTGGATTGGAAGGTGACTTAGAGAATAACAAGTAATTTCTTTGCATAACTCTCTTCCTGCACAAAAAATTGTTTAAACACATTTTAAAAAAAAAACGGATTTGGTCTTGAAAACATGAGGAAATTCAAGCCGGAAAAAGACCGGAAAAAGACATGTAAATCACCTCAAATAAAAGAGAAAGGAAAGGAGAGGTACCCTAGACACCAAAATATATAAAGATCTGATAGTTTTTCCAAATGCCCCATGGTAGGTAACACTTTCATTGTTGAAAGATTCACGTAAAGCACAGCAAGCGACGTCTTTTATAGGAGGAAATTTGTCAATATCCGTTGCTCTTATATGCACGATTTATAAATCTATTTTCTAAAGCTATTTGAGGGTTGTAAAATCATACCATTGTTTAGTACACAGCTCCTCACATATTCTGGTTTATCAAGTGTCAGGTAAAGAGTGGAAAAAAACATTTGCTAATCACTCATTAAACTAGAATAGATTCAAGCAAATTACTGCTATTATGAGTCCTGATCCAAAGCCCATTATAGGAAAAAGAAAAGCTCTCAGAAGTTTTAACAGGCTTTGCATACCACCTGAAATTAATATTAACCACACTGATGGATAATTTGCATCTTAATTGACTATATAAAGATTAAGACACAAGAAAAGCCAGAATATAAGACATCTTTAAGAAAGATGAAATTACAGTAATGGACTGAAACCTGAAATTGCAATGGACACAAGGGACAGAAATTTTTGCAGTTTTAATTTAATCTAGTACACTGTTGCTGGTGAGGTGAAAAAGGTTGAGTTTTTGTTTGTCCAAGGGTGTCCACAAAACCCAGGCTTGACCCTCAGCAGCAAAATGCCAAATCACATGAAAAAAACCCTTCCAATCCACGACCTAAAGATGGAAATGGAGCACCTCTGGCAGATCAGACAGCTCTTCCCATCTCCAGAGGCAGGCTGACATCCTACTGCAACAGATAAGTATTTTAATTATTCTTTATTTATAACAATGTTGATATCATAATCTTATTATTGATGTTTAATCATAATAAGGACATACTACATGCTTTGTTGAAAAAGCAACCTTATCTAGACCTGACCATGTTGAAATATGCTGAAGTTATGGGACAATTCTGATTAGGAATTTTTGGCCAGAAACTCCTTTCCTATGTACAACAGTAAAAACTTTGCCTAATTCTCATGCTGCTTCTTGCCCACTGACACCAGTCCAGCAGTCTGAAGGTGAGTTACTACAGGTTTAGATGAGGACAGAGAAATCACAACAACCTCAGAGGTGGGGAGGCAGGGGGGGCTACCCTCATGCTGCCAATATTTTAGCGATTTTGGAAGAGTATCTGTCTAATATTTAGATGGCTCATTTTGGAGTTCAATGCTGTCTGGCATGCCAAATGATCTTGAAAAGCATATTTAGTAGCTTCAGCTCTAGTAGGAAAAACTGTCAATAAGCTCTGAAGCACCATCTTCATGGATATGCATCTATGTCCATTATAAAGTGTTTGTAAAACGTGAAGGTAAGAGCTTCAGGGGACTGGCTGCATGAAGGTCTGACAGCCAACTGTGGAAATTTTCAGAGTACTAAGTCCTATTGATAGCTGCTAGTTAACAAAAGTGCTGCCAGCAAATCCTCCATTCATTTCCATTTTCATTGGCTTTTTCGAGAGAAAGAACTGAACATTAGGAGCATCCTGCCTTGTCAAAGCCAGACAGCCCTGTCACTGACTCCTTTCCATGCAGTGATCAGGCTCTACTTTTAAATCCCAGAGACTGTCCCAGTGGCTCCAGCTGAGAGGACCCTGCAGACTCTTGCCACTCAGATGGGTAGAAAGCTCTCCAGGATGAAAGTATTTATGGCTGATTTTCCACCTCCTTTTGTTCTTTTGCAAAATTGTCCTTTAGCTCAAATAGCCCTTCTCCATCGGGCGTTTACTCTTTTGATATATTTCTAGAGAGAAATTACTTCCTTCTCAACCTTCCCTTTGCTAAGCTGAAACAAGTTCAGCTCTTTAAAGTCCCATCATGCTCTTTTCCCTCCCTGACCACCGGGGAGGACCACTTAGTCTTTCTCTCATCTGTAGCAGAATAAAAAAAATAATAACTTTCTTTCTGGATCATACATGACAATATTATATATCATTCCTACTGTCTTTATTCTTCCTGATTATGTCCTGTCTTGCTTCATTTGGACACACCCTCCCAATACTCATCATCAGTCTCTTCTCCTGCCCCGTCCTTAGCTCATCGTTCATGTTCATTTGCCTGTTGTGTCTGTAATTCACTTTTCCCTGTGCTGCCCACTTGTCTTCTGATATAAGGAGAGGAATTCATTTTAACACATAGAATCATTAAGGTTGGAAAAAGTCCTACGATCATCTAGTGCGGCCATTAACTCAGCACTGCCATGTTCACCACTAAACCAGGTCCCTAAGGGCCACCTCCATGTGCCTTTTGAACACTTCCAGGGATTGTGATTCCATGTCTTCCCTGGGCAGCCTGTTCCAAAGTCTGACCACCTTTTCTGGGAATAAATGTTTCCTAATATCCAATCTAATCCTCTCCTGACGCAACCTGAGACCGTTTCCTCTTGTCCTGTCACTTGTTACCTGAGAGAAGGGACTGACTCCCACCTCACTATGATCTCCTCTCATGTAGTTGTAGAGAGCAATAAGGTGCCCCATGAGCATCTTTTTGTCCAGGCTAAGCAACACATATTACAAGGAAGGAGAAACTCTAACTTAGAGCTGAAGGGAAAGTTTTTGTTTCTTCTCACTGATGAATAACAGAGACCAAGTCATCTGCCTCTTTCATCCAGTTCCATTGAAAAGAACAGATTCTGAAGCACAGTGACAACTAGATATCAGCAAGTGATGGATATTTTCCTACAAGCCACGTTTCCTTCACAAGGTTTTGGGGCTCAGACCTAACACACCTCTATTACAACATCAGCATTAATGTTGGCAGGAAAACTTTAAAGACTGAATTATCTTGGGATTTAAAACTGAAGCCACTATCTACATGTGAAACAAGGTGCTCAGGACAGGGCTGCATCAAATCTCAGCACCTACCTTAGCCATCTCAGATAAGCATAAAAACTGCTTACAAACGTCACCACCCACGGAAAACCATTAGCAATGGCAACAACGAAACACAGTGCAGAGCAGCGCACTGCACATCAAACAAATTGCTGGTGTCTTTGGCTGCCCAGTGTGTGTCATGTCCTGCAGGAACACCTGGCAGCCCACTGGATCAGGGTCATTTCAGAAAGCTAAACAAGCTTTCCTGCTGATGCAGAAGTGTGTTTGAAAACCCACCACACAAGCTGACATTTTCAAAAATTATTAAAAATGCCTGCCCTTTCCTTTTCTTTTTTTTATGGTATTTCACTTGCAAGGCTGCAATGGATACCTGGTTTCCAAAATGTCCCTGCCAAAAATCAGATCCCACTCAAGCCCCAAGACAAATTGTTGTCCCACAGCCAGTCATGACCTTCTGGTTCTAGGATCAAATGAGGAGATGCCTTGTTTGACAGGACAAAAGGAACCCGAAGACTAAGCTCATTTAAATACTGAGACCTGATTCATGAGCAGTTGTTGAACAATTAAACTGCCAGTGTCAGTCCTCTCTATGTCTATTATCTGTTACTCTCCAAAGGTGTCATGGACTGACTACTACACCTGGTTTTGGGTACACCAGTGCTGAGGAGGAGCTCGAGACACCTCCATAATGAAGGTACCAGTTTTGGTACTGAAGGCTGGAGAATCTTGGGAAGAAGAGGTGAAATTTATTTGCAGCCCTGTTCTTTTGTGTCTTTTTGCCAAACAGAGCCTCAAAGTCTTTGTCTTTGCCAACAAAACAGGAGACGAAGATGTGAAAGAAAGTGTCTGGCCTTGGCTCCACTTCATGAGTAGGTATGTGCTCCTAGCTCCAGCAGAGCTGATGGATGTCCATCCACAGAAACCTTCATCTCCCCTTCATCTGAATAATGATGGAGCTAATGGGATGCCATATCACCCTGTGTGCCAAGAAAAGCTTCTGTGTGGCTCTAGGGATACTCTACAGCTCATCCTAAAAGCCTGATAACATGCTCTGTAAAGGGTGGTGCAATACCAAAAGCAATTTCTATAATTCAATACATATCTTGTTCGGACTCCAACTCTTTTAGGTTTTCCAGTTGTACTGTGTCAAGCATGAAAATAACCTCGAAGAGGAAATTGTTGAGCACTGTGCTAAAATTCATTCTCATCAGAGCTGTTACTGGAGGACAAGAGTATTATTTACAGGGCTTTTTTTCACAAAACAGAGTACTTGTCACAGCTGCAGTTGTGGGCTTTTTTTAATCTAATTGCAGACTTGAAATGCAAATGACTGTAAAATTCACAGGCACATTTTTAAAACACAAATTTTAATGTGGTACTTTTCATTGCTTGTGAAGAGCATTTTTTTAGTTGTCTGGGGGTACTTTTTTAAAACTTCCCAGGCGGTGAAAATGCCCAGCTTATACTATGGAGATGCACTCTTGTAGTGACAAATAGAAATGCATGTAATATTAGGGACATATTTTGCACATATTGAAGAACAAATACCTTACAGACAAGCATGCTCTCTGCAACCTTAATTCCCAATATTGTGTATGAATTAGCTCAGTAAATTGCAGGTCCTTATCTGACTGACTTTTCCTGCAGTATTTACGTGCTAGAGCAAGCCAAAATTTTAATGACTGTCTGCCAGAAAGTCTGAATATTTGATGCTTGGAGGTTCAAAAACTTCAGTCAGAAGAAAGTGTGAATTTGCCCTCAGGAGCAGGAGTCTGTGATGATGGGGTCAGGTGTGGGTCTGCAGTTTGGACCAGGCAGCTACTCCATGGGTTCCCACAGCTGCTGGCTTGGATTCAGTGATGCTGGTGATTCCTCCCTTTCTATTTTTAAAGATCTTGGCCTTTAATATTTGTGCTAGAGTGTAGCTGTGTACTCGCTAAAAAACCCCAGGATGAATCCCGGTTGTTGGAACAAATTGCTCTCGCTGAGAACAAAACCAATCAGTTATTAACATAACATGCCAGTGGGAGCCTTGCCAGAGTTGACTTAGGCCTCCGGGCAATAATGCTGTGCAAATAGCATTAGATTGCAACTAAAAGCCTGAAACTGAGGAACAGGAGGATTCCAGAGCAGACGTGTAGCAAGCAGAAAACTAATAGAAGAAGAAGATACAAGAAAAATCTATAAAAACATAGGAAGCTACTGGTTTCCCTGAAAAAAATACCTTGAAAATAGAGCTGGTGTGTCAGTGCCACAGTTTTTGTATGCACATCCATAGAATCATAAAATCATAGAATTATGAAGGCTGGAAAAGACACTGAGATCATCAAGCCCAGCCATTACCCCCAGTCTGCCGGGTCCACCACTAGACCATATCTCTAAGCACCACATCCACAAGTTTTTTTAGTACTTACAGGAATGGTGACCACTTACCTGGGCAGCCTGTTCAGATGCTTGATCACACTTTCAGGGAAGACTTTTCCTAATATCCAATCTAAACCTTCCCTGACTCAACTTCACTTCCAACTCAGAATATTCTTTGATTCTGACTCAACTTGAGGCCATTTTCTTTTGTTCTATTGTTTGTTACTTTCAAGAAAAGGCCAATCCCCAACTCACCACAAGCTCCTTTCAGGTCACTGTCCTGAGCAATAAGGTCACCCCTGAGCCTCCTTTTCTCCAGGCTAAACAACTCCAGCTGCCTCAGCTGCTTCTTAAAACACTTGTGCTCCAAACTCTTCACCGGCTCCATGCTCGTTCTCTGGACATGCTCCAGCTCCTCAAGGTCTTTGTTGTATTGAGGGGGCCAGTCCTGGACACAGGACTCTACATGCAGCCTCACCAATGCTGAATACAGAAAGACAATGACTTCCCTGGCCCTGCTGGGCACACTATTGCTGATTCAGGCCGTGATGCCATTGGCCTTCTTGACTACCTGGGCACACTGATGGCTCATGTTCAGCTGCCTGTGGACCAGCACCTCCAGGTGCTTTTCAACAGGTCACTTTTCAGCCAACCTTTCCCCAGGTGTGTAGAAGTGCCTGAGGCTGTTGTGACCCAAGTACAGGATGTGGTGCTTTGGCATGTTAAACATCATACAGTTGACCTTTGTCCATCAATCCAGCCTGGCCAGATCCCTGTGCAAAGCCTTCCTACCCTCCAGCAGATCAACACTCCTGACCAATACGGTGTCATCTGCAAACTGAATGAGAGTGCACTCAATCCCCTCATCCAGACATTTGATAAAGATTTTGAACAAGACTGACCCCATACGGAGCCCTGCAAAACACCACTAGTGACTGGCTACCAGCTGCATGTAACTCCATTCACCACTACTCTCTGGCCCTGGCCATCCAACCAATTCTTCTACCCAGTGAAGAGTGCACCCACCCAAGCCATCCACATCTAGTGTACCTGAGGGAGTAACTTATTTTCAGAGATAGCTGCTCTGCAATGTCTTAAAAAATCAAATTACTGATGTCTGTCTTATGTTGGAACATCCAATAACAGGCACCCAATATTGCTTGCTACCTTAGCAGCGATCATAAAATCATTTGCTGACAAATGTAAACTCAAGGTGGATCAAGCTACAGTCTTATTATTGGCAAGTTATCATGGAGTTTTGCATCCCCAAAATTTGGTTTTGAGAGAGCTTTTGGGAGCTGCAGAGATTTTTTTTAGGTTTTGCTCAGTAGGTTCTTTAATACACAGCAGTGCTTAGTCAGTGGATCTAGGGTATCTTAAAGATATTTTTAGGAGGCTTAAATAAGGATTTGGCTTCTGGTTTCTGAAATCTTATATCTGATACAGATATCACATACAGGCAGAAACACTCAAAGGGAGTTCCTGAGAAACACCTGCACTAAGCTGCCTGGAATTTTTCACCAACTGGAGACAACATGAGCTTAACTGAAAGCAGAAAAAGTGTGATTCCACAGCTCTTCATAGAGTCTCGCAAATTCTTCTGAGAGGCAGAGCTTATGAGCTTCACGTGGCTTTCTTGCAGTTCTGAGATGAGAATCTTTAATGCTGCACATCTCTGTGCTGTGCCAGCACACAGCTTGGGTCACCACTAATTCAGATGTCTCCACACAATGCTTCATTGCAACGTGTAAACTCACCCTTCATGTCACTTCTGTTACTCTCTGAATGGTGCGAATGTACAGTATCATCAGTTGTATAAAGGCAGAGGTATAAATAACAACAAGTGATTAGGAGAACATTGCAATTAATCACAAGAATGCAGGCTCAATGAACTCTTGTTGTCATTTTTAATGAATGATACATTATAATTAGAGACACCCAAGGGGAATTGTAAGCCCTTGCCATTGCAGAGACGTCAACTACAAGAATATTGCATCAAGAGCTTGTTCTCATGCCATTTGTTAGGCTGTTTGAGATTTCTTCATGAACCATGGGCTGTGCCTCAGTGACGGCTGAAAAAAATGGCAGAAAAGAAAGTGAAAAAAGAAAGAAAGAAAAAATAGGTCCAAACTATTCCTTTATATTTCTGTAGGGCTGCATGTGGTTTCACAGGGTCTCCAAGAACTGTGAAAGTAATGCAGAAGAAATCACTCTGACATGCAAACTACAGACACGTCATAAGGGAGGGATACCAAATCAAACACCAGCAATAGAAATGTATTTCCCTTTAAAACGACTAAAATAATACCTAGGTTTGCAATAGGGAGTATCAGAATGCACAATTCTGCACACCCAGAGTGGACAAAAGGAATATCAGCACAACTCATCCCTGCGTGATGGAGTCTGATAAGCAATTATGGTATGATACGTAATTATGGCAGTTATGGTCAATTTTGAGGATTCTTCATGTGATTAATTTATGTGATCCACATACAAGGTAAGCAGGCTTTCCCACAGAAAGTTCCAGGTTTTCTTTAATTTGGTAAGCCATCCATTCTGGGTAGCATCCATCAGCATATACTTTTTCAGACAGTTTATTCTTCTGTGGATAATTTTCCCTGATAATTTGCTTGTCTGTGGACTATCCACTAAATTATAGTTTAGTTCAGGTGCAGATTAACAATATTTTAAGTCATAGTAGCTTGCTGTTATTTTTCCAAGTGTGATTTAGGATAGATTTCATATATTCTTGGTCACACATTGATTTTTCCTTTAGAGTTCCCAGATTTCTCAGGGTTCCTAGGAATTAGACATACATAACAATAGGAAATCAGGCACTCTCAACATGGGTTGACAAAGGGAAAGTCCTCTTTAACTGGTTTGATACCTTGTATGATAAGGTCAACCTGTCTTGTGGAAGAAGCGAAGGTGGTGCATGTACTTTTCCTGGATTTTAGTAAAGCTTTCGATACTGTCCCTCACAGCATCCTTCTGGACAGCAGTCCAGCTGTGGGATGAGTGAGTTCACAGTGCACTGGTGAAGACTTAGATGAACTGCAGAGCCAAGGGTTGTGGTATCTGACGAAAAGCCACTAGTGATGTTCTTTGGGGTTCAGTTCTAGGGCCAGTTCTGTTCAAAATATTTAGCAATGCTCTGGATATAGGAGTTGAATGCACCATTAACAAGTTTTCAGAGTGATCTAGACAGATTAGAACATTGGGCAATCATCAGTGGCATGAAATTTAAGAAGAACAAATGCCAGATTTGGCAGCTGGAATGGAACAATACCAGGTGCAAGTATAACCAGGGAGAAAAGGGGCTGGAGAGCAGACCTGCAGAGAGAGATCTGGGGGTGCTGGTAGGCAGCAACTCAATAGGAGTCAGCAGGGAACCCGGCCAGTCAGGAGGCTAAACCTCATCCTGGAGTGCATCAAACACAGCACAGCCAGACAGTCAAAGGAGGTGATTATCCCACTGTATTCAGCCATGGTGCAGCATCACCTGGAGTGCTGCATGTAGCCCCACAGTTTGAGAAGGTCATCCTCAAATATTTCCAGGGAAGTGCCACAAAGCTGGAAAGCTGGTGATGGGGCTGGAAGCCATATCCTGTGAGGAGCAGCTGATGCCTTTGGGCTGCCCTAGTTGGAGAGAAGGCTAAGGGTAACCTCACTGCTCTCTGCAGTTTCCTGAGGAGAGCAACTGGAGGGGGAGGTGCGGAGCTCTTCTTCCTGGGTTCTAGTGACAGAAAACTTGGGAATGGCTTGAGCTGCACTAGGGCAGGTTCAGAGTTGGCATTGAGAAACATTTCTTTACTGAGAGGGTGGTCAAATACTGGAACAGGTTTTCTAGAGAGGTGTTCAGCATGCCAAGCCTGTCAGTGTTCAAGAGGCATTTGGGCAACGCCTTAATAATGTACTTTAGCTTTTGGCCAGCCCTCAGGTCAGGCAGACTAGATGATAGTTGTAGGTCCCTTCCACAGAAACGGTGTATTCTAACTAAATATATATATTATTATGTTACATTGCTATAGTATTTGTATACATATTTATTATGTACATAATATAAAAATATAATTGTGCATCTATTATGCCACAAATTTATATATGTACACCTTTTTAACTTCTTGTCACTAAAATCTGTATAATTAAGACAAAGTTATCAAACTTGTTTACCTACATTCATATGACTGTTTTCAAGCTACTATACCTTGGATGGCATTTCTAGCAGACTTTCAATAATATTTAAAAGACGTCCTGACATTTTGAAGAGCAGAGAAGCAAAGTTACCTCAGGAATTCCCATGAGATAGTTGGTGGTTTGATTTGTTTGGTCAGACAATATCTATAAGTCTCATACATATACACTAGTGTTCAGAGGAAGCAGGAGATTGTTGAGAGCCTGAAGTAACAGCCTGACAGCATGCTTAAGTGCTTTTTTCCCCTTGGAGATTACAACTTGTATGAAATGTGACACAGACTACTTTGAGCTAGCTAAGAAATTCAAGAAGGCCAGAGAATAGAAAAACAACACTTCCAAGAGCCTTCCTGAATATTTATCTTGTTTGGGATGTATCTGAGATCATTCTCAGGGTCAAAGACTCCCACATCTAATTCAAAAAGTTAAATGTGGTTAAGTGCTTTTTTCCTCAGAGGTTCCCTTTCTTCAATTATGTATCTGAGACGAGCCATCAGGCATTGCCCAAAAAGAGTTTTGTTAGCAGACATGAGGAATAAGAACAGCACAGTAATGAGCTTTTGATTGTGATTGAAAGGCAAATAAAGATCATAGGTGCACACAGCACTACTTAAGAAGCATGATAGAGATGACCACATACCATCAATTTCCTCTCTGAATTTTAAGAATTTCAGGCACATTTGTTTTCATTGGTAGCTCAAACTGTTTGAATTTAAACAGTAAGGTCACAAATCTCCTGCCTTTACCTGCTGGCATCCAGAGATATTCCAGATTGTAATTAGAGAGAAATCAGGTCTAAAAGAGGGAAAGGAGGAAGATGGGATGTGCTATAAAGAGAAAAGTTGGTCACAGGTGGTGATCATGCATATCCACACAATGTCAGGAGACAGACTGGCTGTACTGTCCTCAAGAAAGATTTTGGAGGGGGCTTCCAACACAGGTACAGTTCATGCTAATGAAACAGAGCCAGTAGCATGGTGATTGAATGGATAATGAAAACCAGGGATTTTCAAAGAAAGATATAGATGTTGCTTAAAATTGTGGCCACCACTCCACTTTTGGATAAATTTTGGACTCCTAAATACCCTCTTCCAGATCAAAGGGAAAAGAAAACATTTGATACCATTGAGGCAAAATAGCAATATTTTGTGATTTCCAGTTAATGCATTTTCTACAAAGGCATTGAGCAGATTTTTCCCTCTGTGTATGTCTCTCTTCCTTTTGCATATGTGCACTTCTTACATAACCTGACAAATATAAACGTCCTAACAAATGGAAGATCCCAACAATACCATGGGAATGGTACAAATCTCTGCCCACCCAACTGAAATGAGTGTTCTTGTTGCTATTGTTGCATTCTGTCCCCAAAGCACTCTTCATCTGTGGTGACACTGGAGAGGAAACATGCAAATACATACAAACCCTTAGGACCAGGACACAAATGACCATATGGCTACATTTTGTAACTAGATACTAAAATTGCTGGTTCAGAAAATCACTGGCTTCCACAGCTTTTGCATGGTTGCAGAGGAGTGTGTGACAGCAATGGAAAGCAATGTCCAAAGACTTTTGCACTGAGAAAATGCTGTCTCCATGTCAGCATAGCACCACTGACTTCATTGCAATCACTGTTGATTAACACCCTGGTAACTCGAAGGAAAATTAGACCTAGTGGGGCAAAAATATAGTAGTAAAAAATGAAAACAGCAAACAAAGAACAAATGACAAATCACAGAGGAGCACAAAATGTTCATGATGTAAGAAAAACAGCTGTTGTCCAGGTTATCCCTGAAGTACAGATGGCCTGAGTTTGAATTTGAAAAATTACAGAAAAAAATGAATCCAGTGCAAAAATAGTAGTATGAATTCCTTGCGCCCTTTTTCAACATTTTAAAAATTGCCCAACTTTGTTAGCCTTTTTTATACTCTGGAAAAGAAAACAATGATTCTCTTTTGGGATCATAGTGGTCAGACTGAACATTTAATGCCCTTACTCTCAATGACATCCAAGGACACTCTAGACACTAATTAGAGCTGAAGCTGGGCTATTCATCATGCATATATCAATGCAGAACACTTATGCTTTCAGTCTTTTGTCCCTCTGTAATAAATATTTTTGTTTCACTGCAAAACCTGTGCCCAAAGGAGAGACTGCACAAGATTTTCCTCACAAGGGTTTTCTTCATTCTGTGAAGTGGGGCTGCGTAACAGTGACTTACCTCAATTTCTCATTGCTCAGCTAGGATGCCAATCATCTTCACCCTTCATTTTCTTGCTATTGTTGTTATTGTCAGGGAGGAAGGTGAATTATTTATTTTTTGTTATGGCTCTTCAACAGTCTGGAGAGTGGATACTTGACTGCAACAGGTTACCCAAGATTTGTGAAACATAATGTGCCCCTTCTCAGTTTTAAGTCACATATTCTGTCTCACCAAAATATCTCAGTGGGGAATCACTTCTCTGCCTTCATTGAGCTTAGGTGAACAGCTTAGAGCAGACCACTAACTTATAGCTGGAGAGGTTACCACCTCATCTTCTTCATGTCCCAGTGCTTGGTACAAAATGGCAAAATGGCTTGTAAACAGCCTGGGTCTGCCTCATCTTCAGGCAC
The DNA here is from genome assembly GCA_035047865.1 of Dendrocincla tyrannina. NCBI lineage: Eukaryota > Metazoa > Chordata > Aves > Passeriformes > Dendrocolaptidae > Dendrocincla > Dendrocincla tyrannina. The sequence continues at coordinate 86,184,339 of JAWWMP010000001.1, forward strand.
ATTTCCAACAGTCTATTAAAAAATGGATTTCTAGTTAAACCGTAGAATCAGCAAGTACCACACTATCTCTCAGATCAAGGCAAAGGCTGAGCAATATGCTTGGGTGCTTCTCAGATAACTGAGATGGAGGGGATACACAGGTTTCCCCTGGGACTCAAGATATTTTATAACCAAAATTCTTGTCAAGATACCCTCTCCCTTAATACTTGCTACTCTCCCTGAAGACAAGGAAGGACAAAGGGAGGGTTCAACCAGTATTTTCTGGGACTCTATTTAGGTGTTCATGCTGCTTTCCTAGGCACTGTACCTAATCTGAAGAGGTAGACTTCCTCTCAAAGAACAATTTTTCCTTTTTTTTTTCCCCCTCCATGTACTCCTTCTCTACTCTGTTTTCTTCCTAGAATCTAGGCTTCAGACTTGGACACCTGATGGTAGCTATTTATGTCTCTGAAGGTCACCTCAGGAACCCACTGATTAAAGACGATCTATAAGTTTCATAAACACACTCCAGTCCCATCTGTATCTAGAGAATATCTGTGCCTGCAGTCATAGATGGAAATCCAGTAATTATTTATCTAATAAGTTATAAGGCCATAAAGGCTAGAATACATCTTACTGCAGAGGAGACAAAAGCTTTTATTGAATAAAAGCAATTGCAAGGTTTGACTGTGTGCAATATTAAAAACATAAAGAAGCCATCTGTCTTTTCTTCATGGAGAAGGATTTTGTGTGCTATGCAGTCATTAATGATGCATACTGTAAGAGTTTGCTATATTTATTTGAAGTGAAGCTAGCGCTGTGCCTAATGGAACACCAATTAGGGTTCCTAGAAGTCAAAATGCTGTGGAAATAGATAAATGAGTTACGTAGATATAAAAAAGTTACTGCATTCATGCATTCCCAATATAGAGCAACATGGACAGCAGAATGCAAAACCAATATTTTTTGAGAAAATTTTCTATGCTCTCCCTCTTCATATGCCTGTTTTTAGCATAGGTACACAGATGCCATTCACATATATTCTATACAAATCAGTAAGTCGTGCTCCACTTATAGTTTGCTTGAGGAAGCCAAGGAAACAATGTTTCATTATACCGATCTACCTCAGCGTACCTACATACACACACAAACTCTGCATATAGACTTTGCAGAGATGGAATTCAATCATGAAAACTGAACTATAAACACCCAGTTAAAGCAAAATCTATAAACAGTTTAAAGGGCATTAGTGCTCCAAAGTCTCACAGTAAAAATAGATGTCATTATGCAGTTCAGTATATACTGCCTCTCATTAACTTCAGCACTGGCTTACATGGAATTCGTGCAGCTAAAATAACACTACTATCGTTGCCAAAAAAAGCATTCGTGAGCTGGGAAAACTCAAATTTTGCTTGGATAATCAAATGTAACACCTCTCGTCTTCTGTGTATGCCTTATGAGAGCATCTCTACATGTTCTGACACTACTTTTCCATATGACACTGGCAACATTTAGGATATGTGTCATCAAAGATTGATTTGCACCTGATTTTGACACTGCTTATCTTTGAAATCAGTATGTCGGCAAGCAGCATTATTTCAATTGGTTTTACAGTAGGTTTGCATAAAATCTTCCTAGATTAAAAAATTAAACCAACAAAACCAAACCACAAATAGAAGAGAAACACAAGGCTTCTTTAGATGCCATCCTTTTTGAAACAGGTTTGGGCAATCCACAGGGTTGGCACTTTTAATTGTTTTGCCTGAGTCTGGCAGAGATCCCCACATCAAAAAAGATGCCATGTGCCCACCTGCAGAGGCCTCCATCAGACCCAGTAAGGCACACACTCTGCTGTTGCATTTCACAGCTGAATATTGACAACTGGAGAAGACCAACACTCAGAGTTTGGGGATATAATACTTCATCTCCTTCCATAGGTGAGCCCAAAACCTGAAATTATCAACTATGTTTTCATATTCAAAATCATGCTCTCTACTCACTGACCTCTTCATCTCTACTCCCTCATCCCTGCTTCCTCTTCCCTATCCCTACAGCAGCCACAGTCCATTCAACAATGACATCACTGAATCGGTCCCCATTTCTGTGAGCTCTCCACCCCTCTTCTCATCTCATCACTCTGAGACACCTTGTCTCCTCCTCTGGGCAGTTGGCCTTCTCTGCCCCAGACCCTCTTCCCAGCTCTGAGAACTCCTAGGCTTCAGATCTCAACTTCCTCATCAGTCTTAATATCCCTGACCAACTTTAACCAAGTTTATAGACATACCTGGAGGGTTCTAAGTCTTGTGTGTTATGGAGAAAGCTTAAGAAAACCAGGGTGTATCATTTTTTCCTCAGAAAACAGACTTGCAAACAATGTGATAAAGTCATGAGACTTTCATGAGAGTATGGAATAATACATATTGCTGAAGGCCTCTCAAAGTCACTAATACTCAGTAAAACAGACCACACTGAAGAATTTTGTGAGCTAGCAAGTACATTCCCTCTCCATCAGAGGAAATAACTCGCCTTGAAGACAGGACAGCAGTATCTTTGGCCACACCTCACTTGTCCTTTGGACAGAGTTTTGGAGACCATGTAACCATCCAGCTGAGACAAAGAAGAAAGGAATTTCTTTAAGAAGAAAAGAGCTACAATAACTCTAGAGGACTCTAGCACAGTCTGTTGGGCCACAAGCAATTGCTCATCCCAGTGATGAAGAGATGGGCTCTTATTCTTTTGTAGAAACTCCTTAATCAGTTGGCTGTTTCTTCATTACTTTCTGAGGAAGAAAAGAGTTTCCAGTTTAATTTATGATACGGGTGAAAGAAAGAAAAAAACAGGAAGATGATAATAAAAGGGAATAATGCTTCTTCACTTCAGAAGGAGCTGTGAACTAAATGGAATAAGGTTTATGAAAATATCCTGTTTCTTTTATAAAAAAATCTATTCTGATGCCCTGCTGATGTACACCTGTTAAATAACTGCTCTGTCATTGGTGGTACTTGAAAGGGACTGACAGGAGAACAAGAATTTGAAATTGGAGAAGACAAAGAGTGGGTAAATGAGGCTGATTCCAGCAGGGGCTCAGAGAAGAGCTGAGCCATAGGATCATGACTCTTGGTGCTGACTGATAAACCAGGGAAAAAAACCAGCCCAGGAATAGGTCTTGCTTCTTTTGTTTGGCTCAAAAGCTTGGAAGCATGACAGAAATCATGTCTTTCAGACATAAGGAGAGATAGATTTTGAATTTCAGAGCAGACAGAGTATGTGTTCAGGATTAATCTAGTTACAGTCAGACTCTATGAATGAGACAAGAGTCCTGAGGCTGAATAGAGAGAGGCAGCAAAGGATATGGTATCTATCCATTTGAAATGGAAGCTATCCTTGGGTTTTTAACCTCTTTAACCTGTGACAGTCGGAGGTCATCCCTTTTTCTTGCATACGTCCTCAGAGTGTTCCAGGAAAAATACAATCTCTTCCTTAACCTCAAGAAATAAGCCTTGACTAACATATATATCAGTTTCCAGAGATTTAGCCTAGAGGCTGTTTCTTATGCAACACTGTATTTCATGCTTACCTCAGCTCACCAATGTGGCTGTGCCCCACTGTCCAGGGCTATCGTTTATTTACACTATCCCGATACACTGCTCTTCTTATTACCAACAAAACCAGAGCAAGAATGGCTTGGAGGTCACATTAAATCTGCAAAAAAGGTACCTCAGTACCTCAGGCTGCTTCCTCCTCTGATCACTCTCTGGCCTGAGAAGGATTAGTGTGGTAAAGGCAGAACTGTTAGGAGAACCTAGTAGGGAAGACACAGGGGAGCAACCTGGGCTCCTGAGTGTGTGTCACTCTGGCTGTGATGTGCAGTGTTTGGGGAATTAGTTTTGTCTCCTTCTCAAACATGCTAGAGTGCCCTTTTTTTTTTTTTTTTGAGTCACTTCTTTTTTTCTTCTTTTCTCATGTCATTGAGACCATGGTACTCATTTCAGCTCTGAGTCACAACAAGCATAGTCTTCAACTTCTGTCATTTTGATGTATGACTTCTCAGGGAGATTCAATTTAAGATTTTCTAAGGACTTTGAAACAATTAATGCTCAAATACTATAGATTCGGCAGAAGCTTAATGCAACTCCACATTACAGTCTCCCTGCTCCTAACTTGTGGACACTGGAGGAGTATGTTTCAAGATTTTTCTCTTCCATGCTACATCTTCTACTTTAGTGCTTCTACTTTAGTCCAAAATGTTTTCTCTTAATATGAAATATGGCTCATTTTTTCAGCTTGTGATTGACTTCATTTGGTGAAACCTTATCAGCATAACCATAGATGAGTTTTCACCGAATGCCCAGAAATGAATGATCAAACTAAGATTTCATACTCAGTCCTCAGTATAAAACACCTGACAGTCCTGGGACTCAGACAATATAATGTGGTCTCATCTGAAATCTGATTAATAAATTTGATGTCCCTATGAGCTGGAGGCTTGCACTTAACAATGAGTGGGAGAGGCAGCCAGAAGTGAAGTGAAGCAAAGCATGGCCTGACCCTGAAGGGCACTATTAAGTATTTTGGTTTGCTTCCATGAACATCAGAATGACAGGATGAAATATTTTAATTAACCTAGCTTTTGGCTTTGCAAGCTTGGTCCAAACTTTTCCCTCTTTTAGAAGCAGACTTGCTGTCCATCCATGCTCTTCCAGCAGATGTCTTTTCCCTGGCCTTTTCCAGGCTGAAGTAACTTTAGCAAAGGTACAAAACTCTATCTTGGCAAACAAGTTGCACTGCTAAAAATAATCTCCCCTATGCACTGAGTAGACGGGCAAAGACTATACAGAATGTGTACATATTGATCCTATCATTCACATGCCAGAAGTAATTGCTCCCTCTGAGCATGTTTATAGATCTGTACTAACTCCTGGTTTCCTCACAGTATGTCAGGACTGAACAAAATCTTCCATAAATCTGTGTGGTTTCTGGAGCACATGGAGAGAGCCACAGAAGTTTATGTGACAAGTCTGGCAGAAGCTGACCACGTGGGACAGACTCTTTCCATAATCAGTGTTGACACAAAGCTTCACAAGCAGCTGAAGGTGCAGGAGGGACCCTGTGGATGTGCTTCTCTGGGCTCTCACAGGACTACCAACGTGCTAAGCACAGCAGTTTGCCTTGCAGAGTTTGTTTCAAGCAAGTTTTCACCCGCTGTACCTTTTTCTTCAGGGAACTATGGGCCTGACCTCTCTTCCCCTGGTTATGCTCCAGGTTCAACTATGGTTTCCTGTGAGGTTTAGAAACAGTTGTAATTCTGGAAACTGGTTTTTTTTTTTTTCCAAATCTGCGGAGACTTGATGAGTAATTGAACTTTAGTCTCATCCTGACTGACTTATGTGAAATGTAAAAGGTCACCTGGTCTATCCATTCCTCCACACTGGACTGAAACACAGTCTTCTGACATTTCCCACTGGGTCTGACAAGATCAGTGCATGACCTGTTGCAAAGCACTAGTAGTGTTGTAGTGCATAAAAAGCCAGCTAATCTCGTAAGTGTAATGTGAAGTGCTGTTTGTCAGTGATTATATCTCTACAACCTCCTCCATTCACAGAATTGCAGAACAGTCTGAGTTGGAAGGTATCGTGGAGTTCAACTCTTAAGTGAATGGCCCATACAGGGATCAAACCTACAGCCTCAGTGTTATCAGCACCAAGTTCTAACCAACCGAGGTAATCTCAGGGTCATAATTCCTTCTCCAGCATCTCCACAAGTCTGAGCCACCCAAGCCTGTTACTGGAGGAAGTGTGGAGCAATTAGTCTCAAAGTCCAGCTCACTCTGGCTATGTCTGCAGAGCTAGATATAAGCTGGACAAAGACTGACTCCTGATGCCATAGCATAGCATAGCATAGCATAGAGAAGTTTATAATGCCCTTAAAGGAAACTTGTGATGAATGCAGACAGTCTGAGAATATCAGAACAGAGTCAGAGAATGAGCTAATAGTTAAACAAAAAGCTTCAGAAAATAATAATTTAAATTGATCCTTCCTCCCTCTATCCATGTTTGATTTTTCAAATACCTGTGACCAAAACAATCCTGTTCTCCAGCTTTGGCAAAACACTTGGTTCTCTTGGGTAATGCAAGACCCTCTTCCTCTCTCCTCCAGAATGCCTGAAGTCACTGTAGCAGCACCTCTTGTGAACCCACTGAAATCAAATCCCTCGGCATGGTTGTTCCTACTCACTGAATCAGCCTTTCCCACAGAGCACAGTACCTGAAATGATGTGACAGGCAGCAATTAGACAACACTAGGACAACTGCCAAAAATGCTGCCTACAACTGTGAGGCCACTGAGGATACATATTGTTTAATCAGCAATCATACAGCAAGAGCAGCTTGAACATTTGAAATCTTCACAGGTGTCTCCTTACTTTCAGAAATGCTTATATGCTATGATCTAACTTCAAGTTTCGGCTGAGCTTGTGGGAAAGGTTTAGCTGCAGCTTATAAGGTAGGATGGAGAATAAAAAATTTACTTGGTTTTGAAACACAGAATATTTACTGTTGAATTCATAGCTGCCGTGGCTGACTGTGAGCTGACAAGTGGGGAGCCACAGGAGGCGAGGAGATGACAGGTGACCTGTTGATTCAGTAGCAGCCTGTGTACGTTCACAGAATCACAGAGTAGTTAAGGTTGGAAAGGACTTCTGCAGATCACCCAGTCCAATCCCCTGCCAAGGTAGGGTCACCTAGAGCAGGTTACACTGGAACACATCCCAAATGGGACTTTATGCCATTGCTTTTAACAAGATGTCTGTAGGAAAGCCACAGAGCCAGAAGATACAAAATAAAAATCAAGAGACAGCAAGAGATTCAGATTCAGTGGCAAGTAACACCAGAAATTACCCCTGGCCAGGTCTGTTGCAGAACTAATTAACCTCAAGCTGTTCTAGTCACTGAGTGTGGTATCAGGGAAGGGTTTGCACTTCTGTCTGTGCCTGAAGCTCTATAACTGTAAAATAAATATAAGTGAAGGGTCAAGATATTAACTGAGAAATTAGATGGGAGGTATTTAGAGGGGTTTCCACCATTGCTTTTTCCAGAGCCAAAGAGATCATGGCACTGGTCTAAAAACAAACATTTGTTGGCCCCAAGCCCAGCAAACTTTCCCCCATCAAAAATATCAGTGAGGAACAGTTGCTCTCTCAAGAAATACAACCTTGGTGTGAAAAATTAGCATCAAAATACTTGTTAAGCATCTTGCAGTAAGAGGGTTGTGCTAAAATTTTGTATGAAGAATTGTATCAAAATAATTATTGCCTAACATAGAGGAAAAACAAAAAGACAAAATTACCTTATGCTTCTATATTGTATGTTATATTACCTTTCTCTGTTTTCTTGGTTTTTGGTATGCTAACAATGTGATAAGCATGAAGGTGGCTTTTCTGACAGCAGGCTTAAAGAGACACACAGATGGAGAAAATGGACAAAAATGCAGACAGAGGATGAAGCATGTAGTAGTTCAGGAATGCCTATCATCACTGAGGGTGCCCAGATATCCCCCAGCTTTAATCAGTGTCACTACAAGCCAGAATAGCTCCTAATATGACAACAATGTCCAAGTGACGTACATGGTCAGAAGACAAACTGGTGAGTGCATAAGTGTGCCAAGTACATAACTGAGCTTTGGAGCTGCTTAGTGCTTACTAAGTAAAGCAGTGTGGCTTTATAAGATGTGTTTTATGCAAAGAACACAGGGCTGGGAGACCTGGAAGCCTGGCACCTGCCTGCTTAGGTTGTAATGGTAATTGCTTGGGCAGCCATCTGCCAAATGTGCTGTCTTGCTGCTTTCTACATTTCCGAAACAAAACAAATATGACCACCAGTTATGGTGTTGGTTTTGTGGCAGGGGAACTTAGGCAGACATGGAAGGAGAAGAGAAAGTTTTGGCCTAGAAAACCACTGAAGTGCAGAATGGATGCCCATGTACAGCAGCACATGCTGTCGTGAGGAGGACACATCATAGGCACTGAAAATGGTTTGTTCATGAACATCTACAAAGACACAGCCTAAATATAGAAGGAATAGGAGCTATCACGGCTCAGACTGAAGTCCAACCAGCCAAGGAATTTTATTCCACATGTATTCAAGAGCAGAACAAGGCATGCCAGTGGGTATCTTCCCAGAACCTAAGACATGTGAGAACCACCCTGGGCAAGGTGGTGCCTGTATGTGCAAGAGACTTTAAAGACTTTTATAACACCAATTTCTCCCAGCTGCTTTTAGGGTCAAAGTGCTATTCAAGGACTCATCAGAGAATCATAAAATAGTGTGGTTTGGACAGGAACTTAAAAGGTCATCTAGTCCAGCCTCCCTTAATGAGCAGAGGCATATTCAAATAGATCAAGTTACTCAAAGCCCTGTCCAACCTGACCTTTTATGTTTCAGGGATGGTGCATCTCCCACCTCTCTGGGCAACCTGTGCCAGTGTTTCACCACCATCATCATCCAAAAAATTCTTTCCTATATCTAGTCTGAATCTACTCTCCTTTAGTTTAAAACTATCACCCTTTGTCCTATTGCTACAGGCCCTACTAAAAGGTGTGTTCCCAACTCTTTTATAAGCCACTCATAAGTGTGGAAAGGCTGCAATAAGGTCTTCTGCAACCTTCTCTTCTCCAAGCTGAACAACCACAACTCTCTCAATCTGTCTTAATTAGAGAACTGTTCCAGCCTTCTGATCATCTTCATGGCCCTCCTCTGGACTTCCTCCAGCAAGTCCACTTCCTTCTTTTGTTAGGGACCCCAGAGCTGGATGCAGTGCTCCATGCAGGACTTCATGAGAGTGGAGTAAAGGGGCAGAATCATCTGCCTCGACCTGCTGGACATGCTGCTTTTTGATGCAGCCCAAAACACAATTGGCTTTCTGGATTGCAAGTGCACATTGCCAGCTCATGAAAAGCTTTTCATCCACCAGCACCCCTAGATCCTTCGCTGCAGGGCTGCTCTCAATCCATTCATCCCCCAAACTATATTGAACCTGGGGATTGCCCGGATGCAGGACTTCACACTTGGATTTAGGGATGTGTTCAGTCTGACCAGCATTTATTTTTCCAAGAAAATTGTGCTTAACCTGCATGCAGCGCAAGAGAGAGAGCTAACTGAAATACCATGGTGTGCTATGGAGTCTTTGTGACTATTTCAGGCTGTGTTAGAACTGTTACCACATTTGAAGAGGTTGAACTTTGAGGATCAGTACATCTGAAGCACTGCACATTTGGATTTATTTATAACTTCCGTGAATTGGTACTATGATAAATTTGTGAGTGCTGGAAATAGCTGAGGTAGGCAGAGGTGTTTTCTATATCTGTTTCCCAAAGAAAATCTTGTATATCTCTTCATTCATCATTATCCTTATTTCCTGAACTCTTACAGAAGACCTATAGCTGAAGAACTGTGAGGTTATTGTGTATCGATTTAATTCTATCTCAAACCCCTACATTTCCATGGAAAGTGCCACACAACTTTTCTGAAGCTCCACAAGTCTAGGTTGCTTGTGGTTTGCTTCTTACTCTCTGAGGAGTATAAATTTGAAACTGTAAAAAAGAAAAGTGTGTTTTAGCAGTTTGGGAAACAGAAAAAGGGGAATAAATGAAGAATGGCATTTGTAACTTTATAGAGCACAGAAAGAGATGCTTTGGTTTTCAGTTGAAATAGGAGCTTGTTCTCCCTCACTTGTGCTGGGAACCAGCAGGTTAATTTGAGAATCAAATGTGCCTTTGTTATACTGATGAGAGATATCTTCCCTGGCCAGCGCACTATTTACTTAGAGTAACTGCACGTTCTCTTCTCGAGTCTTCTGGCCACAAGATAATATGTAATGTTTATGGTCAACAGGTAAGCCTGATGGTTTTCTGGTGTCTGGTCCTCTACATTCTCACTGGTCAGACCAACTCTGCTTATGCATCTCAGGGAGTTACTTCTGCTGTTCCAGAATCACAGAGTCATCAAAGTTGGAAGAGACCTTCAAGGTCATCTAGTCCAACAATTATATATTGTTGATATAAGATTGATCTAGTTGATTCCAGTCATTTTCCTCTTCTCTGTCCTTGTTCAGTCTCTTACCAGGAAGCAGAAACTTGGCTTTCATAATTTATCAACAATATGTCCCAACACTAACCAAAAAACAGTAGCTTAAACCTGACAGCCAGGCACAGAGGTGTTGTGGAAGCACACACTGTGGAAATACTCCCAAGCAGCTTCGCTGACAACTTACATTCATGTGCTCCCACCGAAGACCAGGAAAAAACCCTTCCTACACATGATATGAAGTCTCCCATCCATGCATCTCTGCCTAAGGAAGGAGGTTACTGGATTATGAAATGTGCTTTTAGTTAGTTTGGGCCTACAGGTTTTATCATGCCTCAACACTTCAGTCTTGCGACAAGAAGGTAGAAATTTACTTAGTAATTTCATTACAGATATTCATCCTCTCTGTGTCTGTTTTCCTGGAGGATAAACAGAATACTGTGTAGACATAACAGCCCTGAATCTTTCTCTGTTTCTCAATAAAATTTATCAATCAATGCACATCACAGTAAAATAGAGATCTGCAGTGATAAATGGAATACACACAGTACCTGTGGGCAAATGCACATCTGTGTGGCTAAACTCGTCTCTCTTTTTGCAGTGATGAGATAGTTTCTCTGTTAAGGGAAATCCAAACACCAAATAGCATTGGAACTCCTGTTGTGTGGGGGAAGGATTTTTACATGTCCCTTCTGGGTAGTAGAAAAGAAGGAAATCCTTCAGTCTGGCTGTTAGTGTTTTATTTTTAATTTCCATATATTTAAGAATTAAATAAATGCTGTGATATGATATTATGATTGTCTGGATCATGTGCTTGAACTAGATAAGTATAAGGAACTGCCAGGATGGGAAAGGAACACAGGTTCAGTAACTGGTATTCTGATAGAGCTCAGGCTGTCCCAAACTCTACACTGATTTGGTCTTGTATGGGACGTTTCTGGAATTCAATGCCCACTTGAAACAGTAATTTATTTCATATACCAGTCTTCTGGGTTTTATTTTTTTTTGAGTTTAGTTGTGTTATTTTTAATGTGGCTTTACTTCCAGAAAACGTGCAATATTCAAATGTTCAAGACACGAAGCATGTAGGCTGGGAGCAGTAAGAGGACTGTGACTATGCTTTCTAGGTATAGAGTGAAGAACCCCAGAATTTTCCTATAACACAACTCAAATCTCATTCTGGAAGGCCAGGAGACACCTGATGTTTACACTTAGGGAAACTATTTCAAGTCATTGTTAGAGATCTTTATGTAAGGATGTGGTTATAACTGTCACATTTTCCTTTAGAAAAGAAAAAGGCTTTAAGAAGTTTTTTGTATTTTGAAAACAGCTCAAGTTTGCCTGAAACCTGTAGTTCCAATGAAGATGCAGCATTACAGATACATGATGGTAAGTGGTAAATTTCTTTAATCAAGGTTGATTAATTTTGCTGTTTGTAATGAAGCACAACTAAATACAGTAGCTGATACTGTTGAAGTAACTTGTTTCACCCATGGATGAAGTAATTTTGGGATCCATACCTGGGAAAATTTTCAAAATGTGTTTACTAACAACCTTTGAAGAAACAAATAATTTAAAATAAACCAAGGGTAATTTGAAGAGAATGCAAAAACAGATGCAATCACCCTCTACTTCTGGAAAATTAAGAACAGATGTTTTATCCACTCTTAAAATATTACGCATAGAACTCAACTATACCACATGATAATAGACCCCGCACTTAGTGTTGGTTGGCTTAAGAGAATGAAGTCTGTTAAAATGGCATGATTTTATTAGCAAAAATATTTTTGGATGAGTTGCTAGTTTATTCAGATAATGTGTAATAATGTACATATCCTGAAGATCAGACTGTATTACATATGTTCCAAATATGCTGAATCCACCCTGGCCATATCATGATCTGGAGAGTTTGCTGAATTAAGCTTGTAGATACTGCTGGATTCCTAATTTATATTAGGAAAGGTTACTACAGAAATACAGAACAAACTTCTTGTAATTAAAGCACTTATGAAAACTGGGGGTTTTTGCATCTAACAGAGCAAGCTAAAAGTCACTGTGATAAATAGAATATGTAGTCCTTGCAAAATCCAAATGGTCCTTATTACCTTTACATCATTAACATCCACATAATTTTCATTCTCATAAATTATTTCTTAAGCACTGTGGGCTCTCATCTTCTGATCAGCAAAGCCAAAGACATTCAGTGAAATACCATCAGGCTCACACTTGGTATGAATTTTCCTCAGGTCATGAATAAAACGTATTTGGCTGTTACAGTACTGATTCCCCAGAGAACGCTCGTGGCAAAGCCAGCATCTCATTCAACAATCTCAACTTCTTACTGCTTCTTGTAGGGTTTTTTCTAGCTAGGTTTTGACGTTTATTTTTCAGCCTTTTGGTGTTAGAAGCTGCACCCCAAATTATTCATGTTAGAGAGGATTCAAATAGGAACAGGACGATTGTTATCCCAGCTTTTGCTACCATAGCTCCAGCTTCACTGTGCCCCTTGACACAGTCTAACAGGATGATCCAGCCACCTGCATGTGGCTGCATCAATCCATTTGGGTTGATGGTTTTAACTAGGCAGGGGCAGAGTGGGAGAAGGGATTTAGTGTCACATACATTTGAATTTATGTTCTTGCTAAAACTGATGGCAGGATCTTTGTTTATTCCCAAAGACCACTCACAAATCAGAGTTTATTCACAGAAATACAGTATTGCAGGGACAAATGTAGTAATGTCCTACATAACCAGCGCAACTCTGTAAGCCTGACTGAATAGCACGTGATTGACATGACCTCAGAAAGCCTGCTTAACTCACACGGGCAGTAAATTCCTTACACTGAAGGCAGCCCAAAGCTATTAGCCAACCTGCTGGCTTGGTGAGTCTTGAAAGATGAACTTGTTCACATGCTCTTTTTTGATTTCTTACAGAGACATTGGTCAAGCCATTGGGAGGTGGAAAAGACTTGAGCTAGCAGCCTGCATTTTATTTCATTCAGATCTCACTCCTTTTGGATGGCTGCAAACAGTCTCAAATCCTAATTTTTTCTTGTTTTTTTTTTGTTTTATTATGTTTTGTTTCGTTTTTTTTATTTTTTTGCTGGGCGTTTGTTTGTTTGTTTGTTTGTTTGTTTGTTTTTTAACCCCAGAACCATGCTCAATCTAGCTATTAGCTGCAAAGGCAGGGTTGAAGTAATCATACTGATACGTACACATCCCTGTTCCATTGAGCAAAACTTCAGGCTCACTTAAGATGGTGCAACAGTTTTGGGGAGATTCAATTCCATTGGAAGGGCTTTGAATAGTGTTGAAGGAGGTGCAGGGGTGTAACGGCATCATATAGGGATGCAGCTGTGGTGACAAACTAATTTTTGGGTGTTCTTGAACTAAGGAGAATTGAAGGCTTTTTTTTCAACACAAGCAGCTCTCCATGTTATTGTTTCCCAAATGTCACTTTATTGAAAATGCAATACTTCACAGTGCTACAAATATTGTTTCAGAAGGACAGAGTCAGCTTGTGAATCACCAAACTTTATTTGCAATCTGATCATGCTTTACATGTAAATGGCATTCTCTTAGCATTTATCAGTTTGGTTAAAGCTGAGAGAAAATTTTCTTGCCAAGCTTTCTCAGCATGCCGTCTCCCCACTTACCTCACTTGTCTGCCTTATGCTCCCCTTTATCGCAGTGCCTGATTCACTGTGCAAACTGGATGGAAAATGACAGAACCTCAACCATAAGCCTCCTCAGCTGCAGTGACATTTCTTGTGAATGACCATAATGCAAGTGGCATTTACACGACAGCATTTTGAAAAGGCAACAGATGATGTAGTGCTGTCAAACAACCTTTTTTTCCTGCATTAAAGAAGGATGGACAGTTGCCATTCATTATGTGACTATCAAAATGCTTCTATTTAGAGGCAAAACATGTGCTGCTTTAACACTGCTTGATTTTGTGATCTACTTAGCCCTGTCTGATTAAGGGCTTGTCAGAAGCTGATGTTGAAAGTCATGAGTTTCTCTTACATCATCTCCTCCTCTGAGATTCAGAGACACAATTTTTCTGTTTTCTGGTAGGAAGAGGGAATGAAGCATTTTGGTCTGAGATGGGTTCAGGACTGTACCCAACCCAGATATGTTTGGTCTCTTGCTCTAATAGACCACAGTCAAGAACAAGCTAAGATGGTTTCTGTGACTCAGATCACAAACCACAGTAAATCCATGCTGCCGGTACTTTTCCATTCGGAGGTATGGTTACGTTACTGAACTAGGGGAAAACACGAATTCTTGCAGGAAGCTGTGCATTTCAGCAGTGTCCTGGATTCACCACAGATGTGACCTGTCCCCTACATCAAATCTTGTGCCCAACTTCTTGTCAACTGTTGATGGAAAAGAAATCCAAATGCTCATTCAGGCTGGGGGAAAAAAAATTAAAAATGCTATGTTCCAAACATATCTTCATTAAAGGTTTGGGATTCAGGACTAGTCTGGCTCAGGCCATATGTATATGAGGAAAAAAATCATATTTTACTATCCAGCTAACCTCTGGATCCACCTCTGTAGGCTTAATTCTTTCTCCAGTGATTTAGCCAAATTTTATAGCAAACATGTCACTATTAGACCTGAAGTAATTAGAGTGCTTGGAGCTACTGCTGTAAATAGAATTTTATTCCAATCATTTTTCCCCATTACACTAACCCCTGTAGAGGGTTTTATCAATCATTTTCTATGACAGTCTCTAATTCTCAGCTTCCTTAACCACTACTGTATATCATTTCTTGTCATGTAACTAATTAAGACATGACATGAGCAAGACAGAGGCCTATAACTTCAATGTGTGTTTAGCAGAACAGAGTATTTGCTCAATTAGGGGCTTAGTTTCTTGATTATTTTACCTAGAGGGAGTATTACCCAAACTATATTTCTAGGCAGGGATGTGTGGTGGGACCTCTTCCTGCAAAAACAAAGACTCACAAGTGCACCCACACCTGAGCTCTTTCTACGTCTTATGGACACATCAGTTCAGTTCCCCAGGCTGACATCTGCGAAGGGGATTTATTTTCAGATATATCCATTCTTCTCAACTAGGGCATTTAGAAGAGATCAAAAAGCTATACCTCCTACTGCTAACATGCTAGTTACAACTCTTATTCCGGCTCTTTAAACATATCTGACTGTCTGGGTTACTCCATTTTATTAAAATTAAGGGATAAGCATATGATCAAACAAATTTAACTAGTTCCTGGCAGGCTAAACCTACTGCAACTGCAAGGAAAAACGCCTTCCCATTTCATCATCATGGCAAAGACTGTGAGCACCTGTATGTTTCTTTAAGGAACTGATGTTGGGAATACTTCTTTGGGAAAAAAATTCAGTGGGACAGGGAATTGGTGAACCATTAGAAGCCTGAATAATAATTAAAATATAAACAATACAAGGTTATCTCTCTCTTTTTTTTCTTTTTTCTTCTTTTTTTTTTTTCTTTTTCAATAAATATCATTATCTGAAGGCACCAATTCATGAATGTTCTGGGGAGCTGGGGAGAAGGATGTGATAGACATGACAAAGGGCAAAGATGAACAGTGATGTGGTGATCACTGAGGATCTTGTCCCCTACAATAAAAAACCAAATCGTTCTTAGTCCTGCTGGATGATTTCATGTCTATGTTGCTTGTATAATCTTGTATACTAAATAACTGCTTATGTATTTTCTAGCCCTTGTTGTCATAATATTGATGCCCCTCACAGCAGTATATTCCTATCTCCACCCTTACAGTGTGTGATGGTTAAATAAGGATGGTCTAAATAAGGATATTTTGCAGTTGTGACTGTGTAACCCTAACAAAGGATTCAATTTCAGCCGTCCCAATTACTTATCCCAATATTGCTTATACCATTCAAGAATACCGGTATAATTGTATTCTCATTTGGGCTTATGTCAGCGTATATATATATATCTTGATTTAAAAGAATCCCATATCTATCAGGCAATAATCCACAGTGGTTAGGAAGTGCAGTCATGGAAGAGGACTGTGTCTACCAAGGCTGGGAAATACAAGCACAAACCAAAAAATTTAATCTGTTCCCCAGACAATTTTCACACTACATGCAGAAAAACAGCAAACATATCAGGTAAATGAGACAGCTGCACTGCAAAAGCACTGGAGGTATTTACTCCAGCACATCAGCAGACTAGATGTTGGCAAGGTCTTTGCTATCTTCTCAGAGAAAGAGGAGAGACTGAAGGACAATCTTGATGTAACTTTGCAAAGATTTACAGAGGACTCTGTGGAAAATGCAGGTGATGCCATAGACTGAAAAGGGTTGCAAGAAATCAGTTTGATAATGAACAGAACTGAAATGAAAAGTCAAAGATGTTAAGATCCTTGAATGAGACCACAAGTAGCCTGTGTCTGATAGAACAGAACAGGGGATAAAAAAAGGCAGTGAAAAGTTTCCAGAACAAGAATATTATGATCAAAATTAATGACTCATAGACCAGCACTTTGCAGCAGCAGTCTGAATGGATATGCAAAGAGAGGGATTTGCTAAAGCAGAAGAAAACAATTTTATACTATTAAAGATGTAAGACAGTGAAAGCCTGGATGAGTCATACTGTGTAAAGGAACTTTAGCAGAAGGAATCAACAATATTGAGCCGTGGTCAGAATGTGACAAGCTAGAAAAGGAAAAGCCTACAAATGAAGAATGAGCTAGTGAGAAAGTGGTGGCCATAATAAATCAGACAAACATTGTCATGGAGGAAAGAGGTGTGGATCCACAGCTTTTCCACTCTAATAAACAGCCTAGTGGCTGGAGGTTCCAGACATAAGCTTCAGTCTGCAAATAATGTGGTCATACATCTCCTTGCACAGAGGAAGAGGCCAGCTGTGAACTTGTGGACGAGCTGTAAAGGCATTTATTCCTGGTGTTGTGCAACAGACAACAGCACAAGAAAGATCAGATTTTGATAAAATATATGCATATTCCTGTCGCTGTGTTTGTGCCTGGGATATTATTGGGATGTGGTCTCTTAGAGCTTATTCACAAAGACGTAAGCTAAGACATCTAATTATCCTAATATTTGGTGAAGGCTGCATTTGTACATCCCTGTGCAGAAATACAGCAAACAGGCCAACTACTGAAATTAAAGGGAAATTGCAAGCAGAATAAGTGGCTCAGATGGAGTTCATATTAGCGCTATTGCAGTAATATTGATAGAGCAAGGTAGAAGAAGGGTAATTGGCAGAGCAAGAAGTAATTCAGCATATGGTAGTCACTGCAAAGTATTGGCCTCAGCTGAGGAACTCACACTGCTCACCCATGGAAACTGTGCTGTGGGGAGCAAACTGTCCAGCTGCTGCTGGCCTGAGGAGTGTGTTAGGCAGTAGGAATGGAGAGAGAGCAGAGTGCAACAGACATCAAGGGGAAGAGAACAAGGGGAGCTTGGGGGTACAAATCTCTGAATAGCAGACAGTTGTAACATCCTGAGTGTGATCTAAGGAGCAGCCTGGAACATATAGCTGGGAAAACTACCAACTCATGGTCAGGAAAACTACGAACTCATGAACAGCAGCAAAGAGCTGTGACAAAACCTCTTTCTATGACACTGCTATCCATGGTTACTGGTACAGTAATCACGGTTGGCAAACTGATCAGTTAAAAAAAATCCCTCTTCTGGGAGAATAAGGATTGCTAAGAATTTAAGGCCTTTTGACCAAATCTGCACCTCAGTAGTTACAATTGATGAGCAGGGGTAGAAGTGTTATTTTCTGTCTTTTCACCCTCTTCTTCCACATCACATAGTTGTAAGTCTCAAAGCATGTCATGCTCACCAGATATGTTAGTGGAAGGCAGATCTGCACATGTATGCAATCCTTTTTCTTAGGGTTGAGCCTAAATGTCCTTACCTTCCTTAGTATCTAGACAGTGACTAAATTTATCAAGACATGAGCACCTCGCATGTGACACAAGCTTGTGCATAAGGTTGGTCTTTAACTCGAATCACATTCCTACAGGCACTGTTGATTCAAATCTACACTGAGCTGTGGCCAACAGAGACCACACATATTTCTACAGTGCCCTTGCTTGATCTTGGAAAGTGACTACAGTATCTCTTGCTAAATGGCAGTGATATATCTAAAGAGATCATGGAGTCACCAGAACAGTCTCTGCCACCAAAATGGCCTTAGGACATGTAGCTCTCCAGCTTTGAAACTTTCCTAACTCATCTAAGTAAGTAAACAGCAGGTGGAGAGACAAAATTCACATTTACAGATTACATTTGTAGTTGGGAACAAGAACTGCTGTGCTTAGATGAGTCCAAATTGATAAGGTTATCAGTTCTGCTATCATTCCAAAGAAGTGAAAATATCTGTTTTCATTCCATTTTACCTTTCTTTTGATAGAACAGCATTTTCAATAAATTGCACTGAGCCTACAAAATTTTTTCTGAGGCATGATGCTGAATTCAATGGCTAGGTTTTTCCTTACTCTTTAACTCTCAGGTATTTCTATA
Source organism: Dendrocincla tyrannina (assembly GCA_035047865.1). Lineage (NCBI taxonomy): Eukaryota > Metazoa > Chordata > Aves > Passeriformes > Dendrocolaptidae > Dendrocincla > Dendrocincla tyrannina. Next base: position 86,202,917 of record JAWWMP010000001.1, read on the forward strand.
CAGAAGCAAGCAAAAAGCAAAAGTCTAGCAGAATTTCCTAAACACAGATGGGAATCAAAGCACTCAAATTTTAATTTAATCATGTTGTAGACTGTAGTTTAGGGAAATAACTTATCTCGGTTTTATTTTCTCGATAGAGTTGGCAAGTAAAACCTGTAATTTAGTGAATATGGAACAAATTTATTTAACATATCAATCATGCTAAGCCTGAACTTACATACATAAACTCATCGTTAACACAATTACAGTTGTTCAAACTGTAAACATTGCCATTTAACATTAAATTTCTAACAGTCAAGAGATGCAAATGTAAAAATTAGCTTCCAAGTTGTCACTCACAGTGCTACCTTTGATACAAAGTTTTTTCTGGAAATCTTAAATCATGTTTCAGTATTGATTATAAAAGACATATACACTTATTGAGACTGCCTTCTAAGCTTTCCTTCCTGATGTGTATATAAACTACTTAAGATCCAAGACATCTTTTGATCCTGTAATAGAGGTTCCAAGGTGCTCTTGCAGGTGTAATTGTAAACAAGTCAAAGATCTGTTTAATACTTTGTCATCTCCAAACTGCAGAAAGTCATTATACAGTACCCACTTCTTCCTAGTTTCCCCTAGGCTCTGTCTTCTGGAGTAAAGTATCCGTGTTTCACTGGAAGATACAGATGCTCAACTTTTTTACACCCTTGCAGTGTTTGCTCCCTCTGCATGGTGTCTGAAGGGAGCAGATGTTGCAGAGAGGACCTGGCCCCTTCTGTGCGGCTGTGGAGAGTCTGAAGAGCAGCAGAACCTCTGCAAAGGGGAGCCGGATTTGGAAATATCGAAATATGAGAATGTGCTCTTCAAGTCTACCCTGACTCTTCAATCTCACAAGAATATCCTTCCACTAAGTACACAGCTGGGCTAAAGGCTGAATGAAACCTGAGATGTGAATTTGCAAATGCCTGCTCTGAAAACCACTTCTTGTCTAGTTACTATGATGTGGATTTACTGTTAAATCAATGTTTCATGGCAGCAGTCTGTCTGCTGAGTCTCTGCAATTTGGCATGGGATTCTTACTGGATGAGACTTTGTCACTTCAGTGATGATCTCTGTGTTTATGTCATTCCAAAGCAATAATAACCCATAGAAAATTTTTGTGCCAGTGCTATGATGTTTGTCTTCTAACATGTTTCATTGATTTAGACATATCACAGAGAAAGTTACAGCTTCCTTTTTTATATTTTTTTTATTTGCAAACAAAGCAGGCTCTGGGAATATGAATTCCTCATACACCCAAACCCAACCTGGATTGTAACTGAGAAAAGTAAAAAAATATTTACATATTCATGGAGTTCTATGTAGTTGTCTCTGTGTTGTTGTACTTCTTTAGTGTATAGGTTATGGGGTGGATTTAGTTCCTCATTGCTTTTGCAATCTGTCTGATGAAAAACTACAGTGGCAAGTCAACCTATACCTTGTGGGAATAGGAAGCTAAGAAATGCTGTTTGTGAGAATGACCCAAGGTACAAGTGTTTGCTCCCTGGACTGTTTAAAGGCTGGAAATCTGGAACACCAGAGCTATAATCCCAGGAGCTAAAAGAGAGTAAAAGCTACTTTTCTACTAGCAAAGCAAGAAGCTAAACATAAATACTCTTTTGTGGATGAGGTATGTATCCTACCTGGGATTAAGGCACAAGCCTGGGCAGTGATTATCTCTCCTTTCACAATGCTGTAAATCTGGAGTGTCAGAAAGGAACTTTCGATGAGACACCTGATGCTTTGATGAAGAAAAAGGAAATGTGAAAATTAACAGCATTTCACTGAAACTCTGTTTTCAAAATAGAAATATCTCCAATAAAACATAGGCTGTGGAATTGTTCATGATTCTGACAACTGAGATGAAGGACCTGGCACTCCTTTTTCCTTGGCAACCTGATTTCTTCAGCATTGCCTCTTTGACATTCATTGACACCCTTAGAGGCCACAAGGCCAGTGAGAGCAGATGGCATCTAGTCTATCCTAGAGGTGTCAAAGTTAGATGACTAAGTTTGGTCCAGTCACAGCGGGCTCCTTTTACAGTTATTAGAGAAAAATGGCCACCTCCACAGATGGTACAATTGATGTGTCTTGGACAAGTATTTTAAGATAAGATGAGTCATTTCTGGAGGTACTTTTCTTTTGAACCAACTTTATAAGTACTACAGGTACCCAGTTTAGATGTTTAGCTGCCAAAGTTGAGGTAGACTAACCTTTTCAGTAATTCAGCCAGTTTATGTCATTGAAGATTCAGCCCACTCAAATCAAATATGCTAATATGAAATAAGGTTATTAAATCAGGATAAGAGAGGTTTCTGGCAAGCAGGAGTAATTCCCTCTTAATCCAAGGTATTGGGAAGACCAGCAAATGGGAACCCATACCTGACAGTGTGGAAGGGAATAAAAGGGCTCCTGCAGCTACAGTCCTTCCTGTATAATGAATAGGCTTTACCCCTTCTTCCCCACAGTAATTTGATTCCTAAATGGAATTGTATTGCCATGTTTCCAAGACCATAAGACACTTACTGTATCTTAGACCTTACATTATTTTCACTTTTTGCCTTATGTTATTTCAAAGTAAACCCATTCTCTTCATTTTAGCATTACTCAGAGGTTTCTTCCCAAGCTCACCAGAAAAATTTCTCCCCTGAAAAGTTTGTCAAGCACTGAAACAGGCTTTTCAGGGAAGTACTCGAGTCATCCCTTAAAGGTATTTAAAAGGCATGTAGATGTGACACTTAAGGACATGGTTTAGTTGTGGACTTGGCAGTTCTAACAGATGGACTCACTGACATTAAAGGTGTTTTCCAAGCTAAACAATTCTATGATTCTATGCTTCCAAGTGTAACTATTGACTTCAAGGAAAGCTGAATGAGTCTCCAGACTTCACTACCTGTGTTGGACTGGGCTTGGTGCTGTCGTGTGACCACAAGGAATTCACTGACATTTGGGAAAGAAATCCTTATGGGCTATCAGATATTACACAACTGCTTCCTAGGTTATCTGTTCTAGAAGAGATTCATGGCCCTCTGAAGTGGCAGTCAGGCAACTTTGGATATTTAAATAGCCCCATGATACCAATTTTTAGGACACCAAATTCCACCTCCATATGCCATCATCTCTGACTCTTCTGTTTCCACATGCTGAGCAGCGTTCAGATGCTGTTTCCATGTTTCTGAGGAACATACATGAGCCAACCAGGAGCAATCCAGCAGAGAAAAGCATATGGAAAGAAGGTAAAGCACAATACTGTGGAGCAAGGTCTTACTTCAGGAACTCCTAAGGTTTTCCCTGTTGGTAAAGAGGTGCTGCTCTTCTACATGTCCTAGTACACAACAGACTGCACTGATGGTCATGGGCACAGCCTATAATTGTTCTAGTGCTGATATCAGTCCTGAATGTATAGCTCGCTGATTGTCAGTTAAATACATGCCATAAATTAAACTACTTTGACACCGATTCAATTTACACCAATTGAGATGAGTTCTTTTGATCCCATGACCAGGAGACTCTCTCATGTTCTCTTCACCTTTATATTCACTCAAGGATAGCTTATGAAACAGATGTGTACCTGAGAGGGAGGCTCAGCACTGTATTCAGCCTTGCTTTTCCTACTAATCCCCTTTCTCACATATATTCCTTGAACACAGCAACTTCTGTGAAGGTAGCAGGGTAATGCTGAACACCAGCACTCCCAGTTAGATGGTGGAGATGTACTTTCCACTGAGGATGAAGGTCTAAAGGAGTTAGGAAATCCCTTCAGATTTGGTGACAAAGAGGGAGACTGCCAAATTGTTTTTTCATGACCTTGTAATTCTTAAGCTCAGGGACACAAAACAGGTGAAGCTGACAAGAAGATAAACCAATAGACTTCTATTTCTTGATAGTTATGTCCATAACCAAGCTTATCTGAAGGCAGATATATATTTGAAACACCTTTTTTATTTTGTTGATGGAGGCACAAACTATAAGATTAGCTTTCTCAAAATGAACCCTTTGAGATGTTTCTAATCAGGCACAAACATACTAATCAGGCACAGGGGACAAAGGATCATTTAAAAAATATTTGAAAATACATACAGTGAGTTAAGGATAAAACCAGGGTTCTAATACCCCAGGGTAGTATTTTATTTAATACCTAAAAGACTAAAAATCTCTTAACTATTTGTTATTTGTCGATGCAGTAGAAAAGGACTTTGTTGGCAAATAGCAACTTCCACTGTTTTCCTTACAGGATTTTCCTGTCTTTCAAAAAGTATATTCCCTTTTTGCATCTCATTCACCAGCATATCCTCAGCAGGTATAAATCAGTAGATCTTGAATTACATTCCTGGAGCCTTGCTTACTTCTATCTCTTGAGGATATGCACTACAGCCTCTAAAGCTGCATAGAATAGAGGAACTTCTAGATCATTATGTTAGTGGGAAATACAGATTCACTTTGAAAGTAATACAAATCCAAAACAAGAGGAAGAAACCAGAATTTTAGAAGCTCCTGACTTTCTGAAATGATTCATAACCCAAAGAACATGATCCATTTTCTTCAGACTCTGTTGAAAGGTTTTTTTCTTTTTTTTTTCCCTAGGAAATAGAACCATTTTGTAACCAAACTTGTGGGGGATGGATAATTCCATCTCTTCAGAAAGAGAAAAGGTAACTTGAGGAAAGTTCTTGAAAGATATGGTTTAAGAGATATTTTTCAGGAGAAACTTCCTTTTTACAGAGGATTTTTTTGGTCAAAAGGCAATCTGCAGACCTGTTACAAGACAGTAAAGAGCATCAAAAAGAAAAAAAAAAGTGCAAGAAATCTTCATTTTTTAACTTTTTTTCCCATTTCATAGCACAGTGACAGAATTGAGTAAATCAAGACTCTACACATTAAGTGGAAAGAAAATAATAACTCCATGTCAGGTTCCAGAATCGTTCTCAACAAGCAAACAACTGTAGCAGAGGAACTGAATTCAAAGAGAAGGCCATTGGTAGAGACTTAAGCAATGACTATCAAATAGTCAGGAGAGAAATACTATGTGTACTGATGCTTGCTAACATCATCCAAGTCACTTGAAATAATGTCGACATCCATACACAGAAAAAGTGGCAATGCCAGTGGGCAAGCTTTGTCAAATTACAAAGATCAATTTTTTATTTTAGGCCACAAGAACCCTACAAGATGTGTTTAGGAGCAATCTGATAACTTTTCTGTGTGCTGTTAAGAGGATTAGCTTTTAAAAGATTCTTTTATGCTCTTGTTTCAGTGGATTGGTTTACCTTAACTAAAAATGAAGCAGGCATTTCTGCAGTCCATAGTAACACTCAAATCCTTTTTCTTTCTCTCAAATAGCTACTCAAATCACAATAAAAATATGTAAGTTTACAAAGCTCGGAAATACTTGGTATTTAGTGCTACCACAGAGTTGTTCTTCTTGGAGGAGACAGCAGTTATTAACTCTCAAAAAATTGCTGTGAATGGGAAAAAGGGTATCCTTAAGGAAATTAAAAGTAAGCACGTAAATTTATAACGTTTCCTCATGACAGCACACTTTCAAAGCTCTTCTGACAAGTGCTGTTACTGGAACAAACTTAGAGTTTTTGTTGCATCTGTTCTTAACAATCTGAAGAAAAGTGACTGTAATGAGGGCTAAACTGGTCATATTTGCATTGATAGAATTGAGAAAAATATCAACTACCACTCAAAACGTCCTGTGGTTCTCACATTGTCACCGAATTTGCAGTCCAGTTCACTACTGAGTACCAGTCATGGGATGGTATCGCAGCTCTCCAAGGACAAGCAAAATGCGGCAACTGTCAAAGGAATGAAATTATTTACTGGAGTGTAATCAGTGGCTGTTTATTCTATTAACATAAGCGGCATGAATTATTTGCATGTGTTCAGAATTTACTAGGGTGTTAAGTCAATAGGGAGGTAAGGCTGATACAATAAAGCTCATGTTCTTTCTTCCCCTTCAAACCATTAGTCTATATCTGTTATAAATTAAAAAAGAAAAAACATCTGAAATTGTCATTTCCTTGTCCCTATTTTGGCCCTAATTTCTTTAAAAGAGCAGTGGAATTGAGTCACAAGAAAAGGTATAGAAAAATATCTGATGAAAAAAAGTGACACAATTCATTCTGACTGATCTAATTTTACATTTGCAGTCTGGTCTATCCATAAACCTCTTAGCAGGCTAGATATGGGGTGAGCAGTGAAATGCAGTTCCTGAACTGTTCTGTCTCTTGAACATTTTGCTGTGCCTTTTACACCTATATTTTGTTTTTCTGGATGTGGTAAAGAGAAGTAAGAGACAAGACAGAAATCTTGTTCTAGGATTTTAGACAGAAGAATAAAGTAGAAAACTGCTGACTATTCAGTGACAAAAACCAGTTTTGCAAGCTAGTTGCTCACTTCGAATCCTGTTGTAAACAAGGAAACACTTTTGTAAGCAGGCTTAGATAAGAAAGTCCTAAGCGCCTCCCTGGATATAATCAGGCACAGTCACTCCTTTGCTACCAAGACAATGTTGAGAAGCAGGTCTGAAGAGCTACTATAAGGACAGCTAAATCCATCACTTGATTGTAACCTTGGACAACCTGAAGCTCCCGACACCTGTGCCAGATGAAAGTGTGGTGTGAGTTGCGAACCTTCTTCATTTCAAATGTGCATCCTGCATGGGATTGGGTTTCCCCTCAGAATCATGTACATTTATACATTGCACAGCAAGGAAACAAGAAAATGGTAGCTGTTTAAAACTACAGGGAGGTCGTTTTAGAAACAGGGCTTGGAAAGGCTGAACAATGTCTTCCCCCTGACCTCAGGGTATGGGACAGAGCTAGTGAGGGCAGCAGAAATGTCTGCACCATACCCAGTTACGAGGAAATAATATTTAATACCCCAAAGGCTTGGTAGTCAAAGTTGATCCTGCTCCCAGATGGAGTAGGACTCTCTGAGCCACCTGTGCAGCTTCAGCCCTGGGCATTGGGCACCTCCCTGGGATCACAGAAGGATGATGGTCCTGTGGGTGGGCCTGATTTGGCAGGGCCCATGGCCAAGCAAAGAAGAGCTGAAGGGAGCTGACACCAGCCCTGCTGTGGCAGTGCAGAGGCAGGGCTGATGTGGTGTCCTGGGCTGTGGGCAGGGCAGGGGAAGTCCTGGGAGGCCAGAAGGGACAGTGAGGTTTGTGGGGGTGGAAATTAGGGTCTTGGTAGTGGCCCACACAGTGCAATGTTAAAAGAAAACAGTTTCCCACCCTGGTCAAAATGTCTTCTTGACAAAAATGGAAACATGAATAGAGCATTTAAATGAAATATCTTGCACATATTTTCAATGACATTGTATTATATGGTACAGTTTTTGTACAAACGATATTTTACTTCTTTTTAAAAGAAATAGTTCTTGAAGAAAGAATCCACCTGGGAACCTGGGAGAAGATAAGTTGTCTATCCGTGGTTCTGGTTTTAGAACTAACATAAAGTTAGCAAGTTAATTTTCAGTACCGTTTGATGGTTACCTTTAAGAATTCATGCAAAAGGACAATTTAAACATAACAAAAATAGTGCCCAAACAACTTCTGCTATTTTTAGAAATATTTGAAGTGAGGCTTAACATTGTTGACAGTTGAGAATGAGCCCGGAAAACTAGGCAGATCCAGCAAGCATCGCTGGTCAGAGATGAGTAACACCCTCTGATTAAGCATCTAGCAAATAACATCAACTAGCTAAAATGAAATTTTTATTTAACTGAAGACTATTGCATGCCTGAATTGTAGATAACAACAGTTCTCCTTTAAAAGAACTCCCTAAAAATCTATGTAATTACCCTCTGTTATATTGGTCCTAAAGAGAGTGAAGAAACATCAATTGCCATATCTTGAATTCAGTCAGTGAAAATGTGGGAAAAGCAGTTCACCTGAAACAGTCAACTGCATCCTACAATGCAGGGAAAATATACCTAGATGCTGATTGTGTATGAAAGGGGCCTGTGGCCTGCTTTCCTGAGCTGCTACCAGAGCACAGCAATGACCAGCTGCTTCAACAAGTGTGGGAGCCCAGACTGGCCATGGATTTTTGTCCTCACCAACCAGGATATGTCCCATAGGGTCCCACAAGCCCAGTGACAGTGACCAGGGTAAACTCAGAGCTACATGGCTGCTGAGCATGGCTGCAGTGCCAGGACAGGGCTGAGGTCCAGCCAGGAAGTCAAGTCTGTAAGTCAGGGTCAAGGAGGTATATTTCCAGGTGTAGCCATACCTAGAGCAATAGGACAGACAAGGACAAGTAGAGAAGGCATGAGTTCAAATGCAGCTTCAGGGAAAGGGGAGCCTCTGTCAAAATTCTTCAAGCTCTTTCTGTCCCAGCTCTTTCACAACAGTGTGATCACAGATTACTCAACGAAGCCATAGCAAAGCTAGCCGAAACATATGTAGCCAAACTCCAAGGAAGGGGAAGAGGTCACAGATCCTGTTGGTGCACAGCCCCAGCTGTTTACATTAACATTTAACTCTAAGGTACAGTACTAAATCAAAGCTGTCAGTCTAGTTAGGGCCCAGTAAGAGTATTAGATTTATTTGGTCAACCTCGTCATCCCTGGAAGTGTTCAAGGCCAGGTTGGAATGGGGCTCTGAACAACCTGGTTGAGGGAAAGGTGTCCCTGCCCACATCAGGGGGGTTGGAACTAGGTGATCTTTAAGGTCCCTTCCAAACCAAGCCATTCTATGATTCTGTGATTTTACTAACATCTTCAAGAAACAGAAAGGGAGAAATAATGCTAAGTAAAGATGCAAAAGTAAACAATCTGCTGTATGAGGAATCAAGGAATGGCATTTTTTGGTTCAGAAAAATACTATTCTTAAACACATAAAGCAATGCTGCCAAAAAAAGAAGAAAATGAACAACGCCGCATGCCCAGGTGGTTGACTGAGAGAATGATGAAAGAGCATATACTAAATGCAAAATAATCTGAAGCATTAGGAGAAATTTTGTTATCATGCAAAATTATGCCCTGGAACTATGCATACCTCGAATTGGAAATCTTTTCTAGAACTGCATGGCCACTTGACAGATCTTTGATGTCTTGGTTCTGTATTTTCCCTAAAAATATTCTGACTAAATGCTTTCACCTGGCTTTGGTCTCCATTGGTATTAGAGTTTTACCATGTTTCTTTAACCTCAGGACTAGAGATTTGACCCCCTTTCTGGCAATTTTTGATTGAAATCCCTTCAGTAAATCATATTTTTAGATGAAAATCCCACTGGGGGAATGCAAGGGACATTTCATTCTTAAAGGAAACATCTTGCACTACAGGCATCTTGACTCCAAATGGAATTTTGACACAGTTATTCTTGTATGTTGTAATTCAGCACCCAACAGTGTAAAAATCAATAGTTGCCCTCATCTGCTGTTTGTCTAACAACAAAGAACGCATCCCTTAGGGGCCTATGCTTAAAGCAAATGATGTTGCTAAGAAACCCATTAAAGTGTGTTGTTAATTGACGATGAATAGCCTTCTACTTCTTGGGAACATTTCTTGCCAGCTCTGTTTCTTGTGGTGTACAAATGAGACAACATGTACTGGGAGCTGCTGATGTCAATGACACTGGTTATTTAAGAAGCACACACAGCAGGGTATGAGAAAGGCCACAATTATCAGATAAGAGAATTGACTTTATTTGCTTTGATGGTGGTAATATTATTTGGGTGACATCACAGAACTCTGTGTTACTGAAAGGAAGCAAATGAGAAAACAAAAACAGATGGGTTTCTCAGCCATGTGAATGAAACCATGTAAAGCATCCACATTCATACAAGTTTTTCCTATGCCTGACATACTTCTGCTTTTCACAAGCTTCTTCCTAGGCTCCAGTTTAGTTGTAAGAGCTAATCATATATACTAAAACCAGTAGTTTTAAATTTTTCACAGATGCAGCTACCTCATTCACCTGGCCTTTCATCTGCTGAATATTCAATCAGCCCTAGCTTTGTTCTTCCAGTCTTTCTGTGTTGTAAATTGTTACAGTTAATACAGAGTTCATCCAACAAACTGCATTGTTAATCACTGTTTATAGTTTTGGTTTCCAAAAATCTACAACAGTTACACAAAGCAGCAGAGAATAGAATAGGATTTAAATGAAGCATGACATAAATCATATATATACCTGTACCAATGTTATCTCACACAGAATTTTCTGACAGCTTTAAGTATACTGCATGTCTGTCTCAGGATGTGCTGGCCAATGATTTGTAAACAAAAATGAGACATGTTTTAAGAAGTTATTAGCAATTTTTTTTTCTTTTCTGTATGTCTTTATCCCTAGTGTTAATTGATATAAATTGTTTATTCCAATTTAACCCTATGAATAAGAAAGTGAAATGAAAAAGCCTAGTAATATGACACAAAGTGTTTCCTGCCAATCTTTTCAGACAGCAAATATTATATTGAGGACCACAGGACAGAGTTTATTTCTGAAATTAAAAAAATAAAGGAAACATACTGATGCAACTTAGAGCAATTCTTTTGGAGTGGAACTTCATATTTTTAGGCATTCCTTTGCATTTACAAAAGATCAATACATTTATTGATCTGATCTTAACAAAAGGCTTTTAATCATCCTTTTTTTTCAGAAATCATAGACAATTTTGAGATTGGATTAATTTTGGTGTTGGAAAAATTTGGGTGTTGGGAAGGATCCTGAACACTTAGGTGGCTCACTTAAATGTTGACTTATGGAAGCTGAATCAGTGTTGAATGGAGAGTAATCAAATCTTAATGCTAAGTAGACAAGAATTTAGGGGGTTATTAAAATCCTATTGATCATTTGCAAAATCATAGAATCATTGAATGCTTTGAGTCGAAGGAGACCTTAAAGATAATCTTGTTCCAACCCCCTGCCATGGGCAGGAACTCCTTCCACTAGACCAGGATGCTCAAAGCCCCATCCTACTTGGCCTTGAATACTGCCAGGGATGGGATGATTTAGGGAAGATTTATGTTACTTCCAATCTCTCAATTTTTTTCTGCATTATAAGTTATATGATCAAGAATATATATTTGGAGGGCTGAGCCTTCAAAAGCTAACCAGAAAACTTTTAATTTGTAACATAGTGGACACATTTTGTAGCATCCTTTCAGTTCTCCTCCATATTGCAAAGAAAAAGGGTACAAATACAATAAACTCAGTATTTCAAAATAAAAAACAATAATTGGCCAAGAATTCCCCAAGAAAAGCCTTTATAGCTCTTGCCTGTGAAAAATTTATAGTGTGTTTGACAGGCCAGTGTGGTCTGTCTCTCCAAAGTAGACATTTCTGTATTCAGTAACTTCTAACACAGCAAACGTAAAATCAGTCGTGTGGATCAGTTTAGTATCTCAGATGTGCAGGGATTTTTTGTATATATATAAAAGACAATGATCCAAATAACTAGTGCTTTTTTATCATCTGGGACATTTTCCAGATTGAGAACTCATTAAAAAACCTGTCACCAGACAAATTGCTATGTTTCTGCTTTGTACAGAGCAGAATTCACATCACTTTCAAACTTAGCACCTGTCAATCTCAAAAGAGAGACAACATAGAAGACAATGATCCTGTTGTCATATAGCTTCATGAAGTTTCTTACACTATGTTGTATTAACTCCAGAAAACTAATAAAAGTTACTTATGATGATTGATTATGAGTTACTTCTTTGACAAAGTAGTCTATTGATTAAACTTGGTCTTGAAGCTAACATTCAATTTAGAATAAGAGCCTGCAGTAACCACTTACCACAATGAGAAATTTGTTTCACCATGAACACCTAAGGAAAAGCCTTGTTACAGAAAGATATTCCATTCTTTCCCATGGCCTCTACAATATGTTTATCAGTACAACTATGTCATTGTCATGTTTAATCAAAGATCAAAAGGAAAATTAATTTCATCATGTATTTCTCCTCAAAGATATCTCTGGGTCAACAGTGTAGGAAAGTAAAGTTATTAACAAGATGATGAGGGAATTCTGCCAAGAACAGTGCATGACTGCTCCCACAAGATCTCTAAGTACCACTTTCAGTAAAATTAATCCCTGTTCATTAATGCAAAGCACTGAGCAAAATCTGCAAGTTTTAACGTGACAGCAGAGCCAGTTCTGGCCACACAGCCTTTACTGCATGCCAGGCTTGGAACTGTGAGAGTTAGAAAATTCAGCTTCTTATAAAGGTTTTTGCAGCCTCCAGTTGCTGCCTCCTGGATCCTGATCAAGAAAAAAAAGCACCTCATTTTCTAGGAGAAGTGGAGGTATGCACAGTTGCAGTCTGGAGAGAGGGGTGCAGTGGTTGTGCATTTGAAAATAAGCTGTGAAGAAGGCTTTCTTCATCAGGAGACAAAAATGTTCAGTCAATGTGGTTGGCCAGCAAGATGTAATATGAAAGGTTCAAATTACCAACCCAGGTTTTGGACTTCCTTCATTCCCTCTGAGGGCTGCTTGCTATGAATTTTTGCTGACCTTTTCCTTTTCCTTTTCCTTTTCCTTTTCCTTTTCCTTTTCCTTTTCCTTTTCCTTTTCCTTTTCCTCTCATCCCCTCCCTAAGTTGACATAGTGAAGAGATGTTGTATTAAAGGTATATTTTGCAATGAAAACTGTAATTTTTTTCTGGATCTGGAAATATCAGCTTGCCTGTAAGTCAGTGAGGAGTCCTTAACTGCCTGAGTTCACTGTGAGCATTCAAGAATAGCTTGGAGGGACTGATGAAAGAAAAAGAACCAATGAGTGCCATTGCAGTGTGGGGGGGAAAAATGAGAGAGAAAGCATACACTTGTATAAAAACTACTGCAAGCAACTTTTCTTTGCTATTTTTCTCCTTAGGGAAGGTAGGAGCAGATCTTCGGAAGAAATATTGAGGAGGGACAGCTTAGCAGCACCCTTTCCAGGAAACTTTTGCTGCCAGGGAAGAGTTTTAAGCAGGAAAGAATTCCTTCTCATGCAGGATGCTGTGTGTGTGTTCTCTTTATCTGTCTGCCAAGACGTAATTGCTACTAGTGATAAAATTCTCAGACATGCTTGGAGGCCCCCACAGGAGGACCAGGCAGTCCATAAAGCATAGGTGCAGAACTCAGTCTGGGGTTTTATTATGCATGCGAAAGGTGATGTTATAAAAGTACCAAAACAGGTTTCCCACTTTTGCCTTCTTGGCCAGCTATATCACAGTGTTCTCAACTATTTAAATAAATTTTCCTTTAAAACTTCAGCCACAGCCTAGTGCCTGGGGTTACCTGTGAGCATCCTTACAGGAAAGTAAAATGTAAAATAGTACAAGGGAGACAGCATGAAATGAGAAGCCACTGAGCACTTGTGGTTTGGGTTTGACTTTTGACCTGTGTTGGCTTGGCAGAGTCTGTTGACTTTAACGTATTTGGGGGTAACATTTTCAAGAACACCTAAACAACTTAGTCTTATAAGTCTTGGTTTAAAACTTTCAATAGTCTATTGAGATCCAAAATACCTCTGTAAGTCAATTACACTTAAAATCCTAAGGTCTGAGCCTGAAAAGGGGATTTATATGTCTCATTATTGTACTGCAGTAAAATTATGTACCTGTGATTTAGATACATGACACTTGAGACTGAAAAAATGAACCATATATTAAGAGAAGCAGCACCTTCACCAAGCATAGTTAATGCTGGATCCACAATTCAGCAGTTCAATGTCTGTATGACATCTTATCCAGGCTGGAGAAAAATGTCTGTTTGGGATAGATCTGATTTATGATCCCACTGTGATATCCAGTTTGTTTTTTAAGGTTGTGCCACCGCAAAGCAGGAATTCAGAATTCACCTGGGTGGGACAGACCAAGCTGAGCCTTTCTTCAGCAGAATAGTGGGATCCCAGAACTGGGGTCAGAGCATGGTTCAGTCTCACCCACTTCAGATTCTTACTGACTCGCCTTCAGTGACAATACACGAGGCGTATGGAACAACTTCTGATTCCTTATTTAGACACTGAAACACTTTTAGGAAGGGAGGGATGTTAGCAAAGCAAGTTTTTGTATGAATATGTCCAGTGAATGAGGACTATGGCAAAAAGTCAAAACTTGTAGTTTCCCCCATGTTACCTGGTCTGAGCCAGTGCAAGCCAGTGCAATGCGTGCTATATGCCAAGGCTGGCAGGCTCTGAGAAACTGTCTGCTTTCTTTGTATATTTTTTTTCCTTTTGTTAATACCAGAGTACCAAAACATGTTTTATTTCATGCCACTTGTAATTTTCCTCCCATTGTTTTCTCCACAGTGACTATGATGATTCCTGTGGGCCTGAGGCCTTCCTACAAGCAAGCCACTGACTGACATTTCCACTTCAATCTTCCATTCTCATGTCCTTTGCCTCACTGTCTGACACATTTTAAGCTCTTACTTTCCATGTGTATCTCAGCAGCACCAGTGACAGTGAAACATGCAGCTTAACACGGCTGTGACACTGCACCAGTCAAGTGCACACAGATCCCTTCCTGGCATTTGACTTGAATGAAAGGGTAAAACTTGTTCTTAAAGCAGCTAATCCACTCGTACTTTGGGGAAGGAGTCCACACTTAAAAATGCTGTGACCTACTTCTTCCATGGATAGAATTCAACTGTTGACAGCATGTAATTATATTATGCTCCATTCAGCAAAATTTATATGTGTATTTTATATACACACCACCTCCCAGAGGTCTCCTGAAGCACGCATTTGTATCCACTCAGCCCTCACACAAGGCTTTCCTCCTTGTATGAAGCAACATCATGAGGCAAGTGAGCGTAACTATGCCTGATTTTGTCCTGCCACCCAGCTAGATGACCCTAATCTGGATCAGGAAACAATAGTAGTAATTGTAGTACTGTGGATGGGGTCCAAGCATTGTGATCCATAAAAGTCCACTAGGCAATATCAATGAGAAGGTTTTATTTTCTGCAATAGAATCCCCTATCCTTAATTATTCCACCTTTCTGTTTGAGGATTCCCCATCTCAGGAAATGGACTTTGGCTTTTTGGGGTATAATGTGTTAAAATAAGTACACAAATAAAAAGACTATATAAATAATCATTCTCCACCCTCAGATATGTGTTTGGTTTGGCTTTTTTTTCCTATATAATGTTGACAATGGGTATCACTTCAATAGCTTCTGCATGGCACAATTTGTCAGAGGAATGTAACTATTGCTGGATGAGCCTTTTATCTGTGTTCCATTATTTCTCTTTTCTTAAACATGAGAAATGAAGAAAAACAGGGCTGAAATTAAGTGCAAAAAGCCATAAACTTTTGAATACAGTTGTGCTGGTGTAAGACAGAAGTCAGGCCTCACTGTTAGTTAAATCAAGAAAATGAATTTTTCATTAGCCCACAAGATTAAATAATTCACCAGGAGGATGGGGAACCAGGAGAACAGCTTCAGCTCAGCTGAAACTCTTCAGCCTCCCTGCACAAATCTTCATTTCTCATGAACTCACACTCCAGGAAAAGAGCCTTATCCTCAGACAACTTGGTGTATAGGATGAAGCATGCTCTTCAGTTCTGCTGAAACCCTTCTGTCATGCACAAAATCTGTAAGCCGTCAGGGGGACTGAGACTGAAACCCAGGTGGTCTCTGTCCCCTGCCCAAAGCAGCCAGCCTGGAGAGCTGCCATGGCATGAGTGGGTGGTCCTGGGTATATTCAAGGGCTTTGAACAGAGTGCAAAGGCTGCAATCGGAGGGTGAGAGGAAGATGCTGTGGAAAACTGCCCCATGATGTTGAGCCTGCTCTCCTGGGAGGTCAGCAAGATGGATCTGAGACATCCAGCAGGGATTTGCAGAACTCTGAGGACATCAGAAGAGCATCCTGAAATCAGACAGTGAAAGCCAGATTAAATGGTTTTGCGAAAGATATACCAACCTGATATTAGATTAGTGAAATCACATATGTTTTGGCAAAAAAGCCTACATGCTAAGAAAAAGAAAAAGGTTTCACTTTAAATATGCGGGTAAGTATGTCAGCAATATCTTACCTCCATTTCAGTCAGCACTGGAATACCTGTCAGATCACAGGGGGCTTCACGGAAGTAAGGAAAATTATCACAGATCAATTTCACAAGACTTTTAGTAGACACTCAGGTCCCATTTATGAGGAACTTGCAAATGTGTCTCAAGGTGAAACCTTTTGCAAGCATTTCTTGGACAGACACTGTGATAATTGAGGCAGTGCTATGACTACTCTCTTGTATCAGGCATTGTGCTCTTTCTCCCACTCCAGACATTGTTATATTACTTTACAATCTTATGAAAGGTAACTGATTTAGAACTTTTGCTAAGGCCCACAAGGAGTTAATCATAGTAAATTTATATTCATCCAAGATCATATTATCATGCACATTTTTTAAAATTCCTGGTTTCTGGGCATGCATTTGTCAACCAGAAACTGGCAAAAATACAATAAATGATAAGAGAAATTAATTTTCCTGAAGAATCATTAAATCTTCCTCCTCCCATTTCTCTTCCCATTTTCACCTCCCTCTTACTTCATGGGCTCCAGTACTGAAGCTTTTAATTGTCTGGATTATCAGGTTTTGACATCCTGATCTCATCTGAAGAGCCTGGTGTCTTTGTAGTTTAGCATCTGAATACTAAGCACCTCTTGGTGCACAACCATCCTGCAGCTGGCCCTGTTTGCATCAGTGCTCCAGTTTGCATGTCTTAGTCACTGTCCTGCTCTCCATGATGTGAAATGTAGCTCAACAACCTTCCCCAAAGCCATTCTCTTCTCTCTGATTTGAAAGTCAGGATTTCATCGTCTCCAAAATTGACTTGTAACAGAAACCCTAGGCAGTCACAAAAGCAAATGTTGCTACAAATTGTGCAGTGGTATCAGTGCATTTCTGTCAAATCAGTTTGCACTGATACCAGCAGAGTTTGCTGGTTTGCATCTGAACAGAAGCTGGTGTGTTGTGCTTGTACAGACTATGTTCTGCCTGGAGCTGGAAGCTTCTTCTTCCCACTGGGAACACCTGGAGTCAAACCCATAAATTTTTACTCTGAGTGACACCAATCAAATCTAGACAGCGTAGATGACGTTGTGTTATAATGAAATCTAGATTGGCTGAAATGAGCCTGGCAATCTCCAGGACTAAGGAGAACAGGAACAGCATAGCTATATCTACAAAAGGAGATGGGCAGCCTTGGTCTTGCAACTCCTTTAACTGAAATGCTTATGGGAGAAGAATGAAGAAACACTCTCAAAAGAGAGAAGTGAGCAACTACTTGCATTTGGCTGACTAAATGCAGGGATCAGTTACTAAGTGCCATGCTTGTTAGGTAGGTATTGTGTATGCAGGGACTGTCCACCAGCTACTCTGCTAGGAAAGACTGGAGTTTTCTTTTGGGGCTGTAATTGAAGAAGAGGGACATCATAAGAAGCCATTGTACTGGTTGTCTCTAAAAAGGTCTCTTTAAACAGCTCTTGGATAATCTTGGTGGCTAGATCTGTCAGAATAGGGCCAAACAGGACACAAGGCTTTCCCTCTGAAAATGACCATTAAACAGTGCTGAGCTTCTTCTCTGCAATAATTTTGCTGTATTTCCACATATATATATACACATACATACACACAGATACACACACATATATATACACATGCACACACACGTATATATATATATGAGTGTGTGTATGTATTCATTTGGTGAGTGCATAACTATTTACTAGAACAGACTGTTGCTGGTTAATGTCGCTGTGAGGTGCTGGACAAACTGCTGGCTGTGCATTTACATCCATTATAGATACATAGAGGACAAGGTGAGTCCTGGTGTCATTAAGTTTTTCTTTCAAAATCAATTACTCTTACGAAAGAAATGAAAGAAAGAATATGAAAAAATATAAGTAGAATGTTAAAGCAACATCTGTTTATGGTGTTTTACTGAAAATGAGAGAAATTCTGCTTGCAATTGATTCAGTCCAGGGTAATGCTGCAACTGTACAAAAGCTCCAGAAATGCTCTGTGCCTGGGTTGTCCCTATCCAAAATATGCACAGTCCTCCAAACCAGGGTCTTCTAATACAGCAAAAAACTTTTGTCAGCCACTTTCTGAGGCTTTTGTAGATCATTTTCATGGCAAGGTCACAGTTTGTGCAGCTGTGTGATAGCATACCAGGCTTGGTGGAAGAAGTTACTCAAGGTGACACCAAGTGTGTCTGGCAAGAAATACTTCCTGGAGTCCCTGGGAATCTGTGCAATACCTGTTTGTACTAAATACTCCCTGGCAAACCAACAGATGAGCACAGCACAGAAAGATAGATTAGTTATCTTCCTCCAGTCATTCATAAATATGCCCTTGCATGCTTGCACTTCCAGGACCTGCAGCCCACTGCCTTTCTCTGTGGATGGTGTCTAATGCAGGGCTGGTAGTTTTGCAACTTTTTTGGTTTAAAGGACATAATTTACTGTGAATGTAAAGTAAGATTGTTATTTTGGAACAGCTCACAGAGACATTGTAGGGATGACATTATAGATTGAAAAGTTATCTTTCTTTCCTTCCTGATGCCACCAGAAAAAACTGTGAACGTCATTTCCCATGGTTTGAACCAGTTCAGAATTAAAACAGTTTATTAATATTTATTAACATTTGTTAATATCAGTTAGTAGTATTTATTAATAAAGTTTATTTATTTAGTTATCATTAATGACAAATCATTGACTCCCAATCCATGAACCATATATGCAGAATCAATATTTGTAATGGAACAGATAAATCAAAATACCAGTTACAAAATGTTAATAAACACCTGAAAGTTTCTAAAATTCCCTTCCATAGCTGATCTCAAGAAGTTCTATTGCACACGTGTAAGGACATGAGAGATGTGCCTGGTCTCACTACATGTCACCCCTGTTGACCCAACCCTCCACAGACCGTCATGATGGTGAGGAAACCCCAACAGGTCCACTGGCACACCCTGCCGTATGGGTTCCTCTGCACTGCACCCACACAGTCGCTCCCTCTTAGTATCCCTCTGTCTGTATCCTTGTCCCATGTCCCCCAGGGAGGTTGCCTGGGCAGGGGCTGTGGAGCCACAGGGCCACTAAGGTTTTCACCAGTGTTCTGTTCCCATCCCATGCAGTCTCTTCTATGATACAAGTAGTTTATAGCTCTTTTATACTAATCTCAAGTTGACTTCTTGTTATCCATGCAATTCCCTTGCTGTCATTGAATCCAGTGGTCATTTTCCTCTTTAGCAGTATGCCCTCTGTACAGTGCAGGGGGGTGTTACAGACACACACATGCATGCACACATAAATCTTTTCCTGTCACATTTCTGTCTTACCTGCTGATGTTCTCCAGCCCATTTGACATGGGAAACAGGGTCCGTATGAACAGGATCATGCCTGACAGCATAACTTACCTTTTCCTCCTGAGCAATACAAATGTTTGAAGATCCAATGATTATGCAATAATAAATACTGGCATCGTGCTTTTTTCACTGATACCTATTGTTTTACAAATGCCTTTTGCCTGGAACTAAATTGAATAATTCACGCTTGAATAGTCTGTTTTGGCTGTGTTTCTGCCTTCTGAATTATTTCAGAGACATTTTGGAAATATGTAAAAGTGATTTCACATAGATAGAGAATCTGGATTTTAAATGTTAACATTTAAATAAATCAGTAGAAAGCCTCTTTTATTTTTATTCTGAACAGAAAATGAGACCACACTTTTACCTGAATCAAAACTTGCAGCTGAAAATATTGCCTCTAAATTGAAACTGCAAACTGAACAGCCTTTGGTTTCAGTATCTGAAAGGGTTTTTGCTGTGACTTAAAATAGTTTTCATTTTCCACTGAGAATGCATTTGCACTGGTTTGTTTTGACCCACTGTTGTATTTAGTTGGTATTTCAAAGCAAAGCAGCCCCTTCTGTGTTTTTCTTCCTGCCATCCCCATTATCACCGAGGGCAGGTAACTGGCAGAAGCCTTGCAGGCAGCACCAATTAGATTCAGACATGCCGTGTGGGGCTCACCTGAGCAGATGTCCAGATTTGACGCTGTAGACTTTCATGTCCTCGACTTACAATCCACAGACAGACGCAGGCTTTTCTATGTGTTATTTAATTCGTCTTAACATGGATGTTTAAAATAAGCCAGAGGAACCAAGTTCTAGTGACTCTAAGCTGAGCTTGGGAAGGCATGGTCACGTCTGGATATCAACACCGCAGGCTTTAAACAGTGAGGTGAGATGACTCCAACCCACAATGTCAACCCTCTGCAGCTCACATAAATTAGCACCATGGTGGAAAGGATGAACAGAAGATTTAACAGATAAAAAGAAAGTCTCAGTGGTTCTCTAGAGGTGAGCAAGGTCAACTTCAACACCAGAGGAATGTAAGCAATGCTCAAACTAATCCACCTACTACTGTCGCTGGATAGCACATAAATAAGTCACTGAAGTCTCAGTGACTGCTGAGAAAGATGTAGTCTGTTCTCCTTGCACTAAATTTACTACTGTGGATTTCTTTATCTCTGTCCTTCAGAAGAAGTGTGCCTTATACCAATCACTAGGTTAAACATTGAAAGAGTCATCACCTTTTAAAACAGAGCCAGTTATTTTTGTTGCCTTCGCAGTGATGTGGAGCTTGTAAATTGCTAGGCTTTTGTTTCATGGTAGGAGTGTACTGGAGCACAGCAAACATGTATAAATCAGAGATGAGATTGAATGCCTTTTGTAATGCATGGAAAGAAATCACAGACTTCCCCAGAAGCTTCAGTTTGGAGATGAATATTGACAATTGTATATAGCCAGTAGTTCATATTAATTTCTAAAAGACAAGGATTATATTTCATGTCCAAAAGGTATGGCACACAACATAAAGTAACTCTTCACAACCTTCTTGTGAAGGGTAAAGGTAAATTCACCACTTCCCTAGGCTATTCAATACCTGTGGACAAAACCTGATGACATTTGGAAGGAATGTAGGGCAGTTTCACCTACTCAGTGATTCTTCAGGCACTGCTGCTAAACATCATATACTCAAATTTTCATGCTTCATCTGGAAGCAAGTATAACATCACTGTCAATGCATTCTGTAGATGTCATAGACTATTGAGGAAATGAGTATCATTTTATATATATTTATGATACACATTAAACACTGTAGATAGTGAGTATTCTCAGAAGACTTCAGGAAGAGTAAAGGCAATATCACTGTGCAACAATGCAAGTGAAGGATTGATGTGATCTTCATACCACATACATAAAAAGAAATGAACAAGAATATGGAGTCAGTCTTCTTGGCATTAAATGTGAGTAAAGACCAAAAAAACTCTTCTCTTCTGGTGTCAAATACAACGAGGAAACAGAGAAGGCTGGACACAGAAATATTCAATAGACTGAAATAAAAGGGCTATTAGGGTGAGGTTTTGGAAAGAAAAAGGTGCACAGCAATATGATATGGAACAAAAAAATTGCCATAAAGGAGATGAAAAGGTGACTTGATTGCGATATTTAAGACCTGCTCAAGAAGAAAAATTTTATGTTATTGAAAGATTCCTTAATCTAATAGAGAGTAGCAAGTGATAGAAGCTGAAAGGTGGTATCAGACACATTTAAGTAAGAAGTCATGTAAACTTTTAATAGTGAGATGAAATTACAAAAAGACTTGCAGATCAAACGCTTTCTGTTTGGAAGAAATAGTTTAAATACAGACTGTTGTATTTAATTTGGGGAATAAGGGATGGAATAGAATAGCCTTGTCTCCAAGTCTAGTGACACTTCCTATCTCTAAAATGCCTGAAGGTACTCAGAGAACAAAGTCAAATTATATTAATTTGCAAACAGTTTGCAGCTTCTCTTGGGAATGCTGAGGGGGAAAAATAAGATTTTTTTAAGTAGAAAAACATCACTGTTTGGAAAGTAAGAATTACTACAGTTCACCTGCACATCTGCAAGAGAGAAAGAAACAGGAAAATGGTGTGTATAAAGTCTGCAGATGACGAAATTCAGCACAAAAATGGTTCATAGCTAAAAATTTTACTCTTGAATTTCAGTTTTGGTGTGTATTATGCAAAGGAATATTAAGAAGACAATGATCATTTAGAAAGATTAAGATATTCATGGTAATGAGTTTACAAGTTATAATTTAAAGAACAAAAAAATTCTAGGTTTTCTGCACCACATTTTTTTTTAAGCTATATTGAAATATAAAATTAAAGGAACCCTCATTATTTTTAGATTGTTCTGCCCCTTCAATATAAAATAATTGTTCTCTTTTTGGGGAATAAGAATACCCTCTGTTTGTCACTCTGCTTTTGTGGGTGCCACTAGGAACCTATCACTGTAATAATACCTGTGTTTCTTCTTGTTTGCCTTATCTCATTATATGCAGGACTTTCTTTGTTAGGTCCGTTGGCCACTTTGCAGCTTATTTGGGTCTTTAAGGTGTTGGATGAGAGAGACCAAAACCTGAAAATCATACCTGTTTGTTTTTATGGAAGTGCAAAAATGAATGCACACAGAGAAAATGAGATGAAGCAAAGTGAAAACAAAACAAAACAAAAAAAATAATGCTAGAAGAACAGTAGCACTGCAATTAGTTGTCATTGCAAGATGTTGGTTCACCCAAGAATTGAAGCCATCTCAGAAGGTCATGGACACTAAAAATAAGGGAAATTAGTTAGTAGGACTGTAACTCAGTAACTCAACTGCGATTTGTGTCCACTTCCCTGATACAAGAGTAATATTCTCAGTGGAAGGATGCACTCCAGACCTTTCCATTTTTCTGCTCTCTTTTCAGAGCATCACAGAATAATTTAGGTTGGAGGGAACCCTTGGTGGTCATCTTGTCCAATATCCCACTCAAAGGAGATCCAGGTAAGACATATTGCTCAGGGTTATGTCCAGGTGTAGTTTGAATATCATCAGCGATGGAAATTCAATGTTTCTGCACAACTTCTTTCCACCTTCCTAGTAAGTCAATAAAAACAGTAGTAAGTTCCCATGAAACGTCTCTTTTCCAGGATGAACAGATCTGTCTTCCTCAGCCTCTTCTCATTTGCTAAGTGCTCCAGCCTCTGACCATCTTAATGGCCTCCACTGCATTTATCCCAGTATGCAAGAGTTTTTCTTGCACAGGGGAGCCCCAAACTGCCCAAAGTTCTCCATATGTGATCTCACAAGTATTGGAGGGAAGTGAAGGATTGCTTTCCTCAGCCTGGTGACTGACTGTATAGCTAACACAAAGCAGTATGTGGTTAGCTTGAGCTTAGCTGGGCAGCACAGCATTGTTGGCTGGAGTCACTTGGTTTGTTAGAGGAGGAGACTGAGAGGTGACCTCGTCACAGTCTGCAATTTCCTCAAGGTGGTCAGTGGAGAGGGAGGTGCTGATCTCCTCTCTCTGATCACCAGCCACAGGAGACATGGAAATGGTATAAAGCTGCATCAGAGGAAGTTCAGATGAGACATTAGAAAAGGTTATTCACTGAGAGAGTAGTTGGTTCCTGGAACAGGCTCCCCAGGGAACTGATCACAGCACAAAGCCTGTCAGAGTTTTAGGACAATTTGGTTCTTAGATATATGGTTTTTGTTTTCAGTGGTCTTACAAGGAGGAAGGAGTTTGACTGATTTTTTTTTACAGTCTAGTTTTATTTTGTTTTCAGAAGTGTCTGACTGTTCTTGGTTATTACAGTTTGGTTTTCTCAATTCACTGAAGTTAACTTCTTCCTAATCTATCTTTCAAAGCTTTGAGAAAAGAATGATCAGGGATGCTCATTCCACATTAAAGAAGGTGATATTTTGGAGATGTGGGCAAACAAAAGTCTGAAGATTCAACATTAAAAGCTGTGCCCAAGATGTTTTACACATGAAATACAATTTTAAAACTCAAATGAAAAAAAAAATCTGGAGAAAACTGTAGATTCCTTTTTTTTTTTTTTATCTTACCAAGTATCACTCATAAAATTTCTGACAGCCATGGAAGAGTAAGAAAAAGATTTTTTTATGTCCTTAGAGACCATCCCATTCTCTTCTTCTCACGGCATATAAATTTACTGATGCTTTAACATCAAGGTACATAAAGGCATATACTTTCCTGAGTAAAATCCTTTCATTATTTTTCTTTGTATAAATGATTCATGTTCCCTTATAAACCAAGACTGTAGGACCTTCATTCTTCCAAAACTTTTTTATAGACTTAACTCCAAGGCATGAAGACTGGCTTAGTGAGATTCATAACTTACACTAGCATGTTTGTCATCATGATTTGTCACTGCATCAGGTGAAAACTTTGAAGTTAATTGGTTCATATTTAAACCATGCTTTGAAAATCCAAAGCTCAATGCAGCTTTTTTTACGTAATGAGGTCCATTTCTTATACTGACTGATAGGCAGTCAGTATAAAATGATGGGCTCTTAAATCTATGGGAATTGTACTTAATGAGAATGACTTTGATTCTCATTATATTGATTTTAGTGGGAAAACTTTCATTCATTTTAATGGGTACAAGACCAACCCTTGCTGAGGATTTGGAGTCAGTCCAGTAAAGATAGTAAGTATATGAAAGGGAGGTACAACTGCATACTACCTTCACTGCTTGGGCTCCTGTTAGCAGACTGTGCAGTCAGCAAAGGATCCTGCCTGAGCTCATGAAGGAGCTCAGTACGTGAGACTACAAACATTTAGAGACCCTTTGAGTAGATACAGTTGCCTAAATTTCACATTTAAGAGGCTAGATAAGGATTATTAAGCTCTGTTCATATAGAGTCCACAGCCCTAATTTCATTTGAAGAGCAAGATGTTGTCAGAAGTTTTCTAGGCCTCTGGGCAAGACACAATGCTTTCAGTGGCAGGGGCTACATATACCCTTTTTTACCATAGCCTAGTAGTGTGCAAGTAATTATGAATCAGAAAACCCAAGTTCAGTGTCTTATTCAAGCATGTTCTGTCCATTGGGCCCCAGGCTAAAAAATACAATGGGATTTCTCAAATCTTCCATGGATTATTCATAACTATGAAGAGAATAGTACAAGATTAATGAGGGACGGATGGCAAAAGAAAACACAAATCACAAAAACGGCATTTAATAATGCTGTTTTTCTGTTTCTCAGCATTTTAAAATGAAACCTGTCTAGTACTTAAGAAGACAAGTTTAAAAGGACAAAAGAACATGTTCTTAAAAGTAGTCATTTCCCAGAATTATGATAATGACAGAAGTACAAAATTGCAAGATAAAAAGTGCACCCTAATAGTGCTTTTATTTCTCCAATGCTTCTGCTAGTTCTGAGATATATTTCAAAGCAAGTCACTACTTTGGAGTACTCTGATGCTTTGGGAAGGATTCCAGGACCCAGTCTTAGATCTTTAGTGCCACTTAGATGCTACAGGTTAACCCCCTTTTCCTACACCTGCCATTCTAAAGGCAAAGCATCTCCTGTGTTATATTTACCAGTCCTGCACTGATGTCACGGTCACATCAGTGTGTGTGAAAGGGCCTGCTAGAGGCCAGGCATGACAAGGCAGGTAGGCAACTAACTCACACCCTCTTCTACTGCCAGTTTGTCTAAACTAGTTCAAAGCTCCATCAGGAGTCATAGCTATGGCTCCATGGAAAACTATCAAAACTATGTTGTTGCATCTGCCTAAAAGTTCCTGAGCCTCCCCATGGACAGGAGTATGCTTCACACAGTGCTGTCAGCTCAGGTCCCAAACCCAGTGTGGCTGCACTTCAATGTCGCTGTGCTTCAAAGCCAGTTAGCAGGGCTTTGGCAAGGCACGTGTATCCAGATGGATTTTCCCATGCTTCCCTCAAATCTCCCTTCACATAACCTGTGACTTAACCTCAAATGTGACTACTTACAATGCTTGCAAGATATTACAAAACCACTGTTTTAAAGTGCACTCCAGCACATTATTTCCATTGAAGTAATTTGCTGCTAAGATTACAATTTCCTTTCTACTATGAAAAAAAAAAATGTAAAGAGAATGTGCAAATTGTACATGATTCAATGAACATTCTGTTTTAAATTAAATATCCAAATAAGCTTTGAGAAAGCTTGGTATGCAGGACTGAATTATCTTTTCCTTACTCTGCATCTATCCTGAATTTCTATGAAGATTGAGTTTCCTATTATGGTTTACTTGTGCAATTGTTCTTACCTGGAACATCTGTCCCTTTCAAGAGAGAATAGCATCAAGTGAACATAGATTTTCAGCAGCAAGTGTCTGAGATGGCAGAAATGTGATCTATTCAAAAGGCATGATTTTTTTTCTCTGTATGATTATAACTTGTCAGTATAGCTGTGTCACCATTTATTTAAGGTGCTAATTCACATTTACTAATACATTTCCAGCTGTAATATTTTTTTTTATACTGGTAGGTCTTGAGAGTTCTACCTTTATGCAATGAGAATATATGAATACATATTTGGTGCCTTATTGTAAGCACTCACAATAACTGGGTCAAAAAAAGTTTAAATACTTGCTTATATTTTGGTTAGAAGACCTAAAGAGAAAGGAGTGGTCTGCATTTTTCCTCATCACCCTGAGACTTTGTCTTTGCTGGATCTTCTAGACATATATTTAACTGTGAAGCACCTTAATTTCAGTGCATGTGAATAACTTGACAATTCCCTGCATACTGCTGTGCCATTTGAATATGGCTTTTTGGTCCTCCATGGCACCATTTGAATAAGTTACTAGGAACCAGTTTTAAAGAGTATTTATTTAGTTCAATATTCTTTTTGTTTTGTTTTGGGGTTTTGTTTTTTTGTTTGTTTTGTGGGTTTTGGTTGTTGTGAGTGGGGATTTGGGGGGGGGAGTTCTGTTTGTTTTTTTCTTTAGTTTGTTTTCTCTTTTTCTTGGAATGAAACACAGGGAAAAGTTCTTTCTTGGATATGGTAATTATTTTCAAATACGGAATCTCGAAGTATAAAAACTGAAGAAAAGTGACTAAATCGGACTGCACAAAAAACTTTAAATAACCCTCTTTAAGGAGCCCAGGAGGATGGACAAGTTTCCTTGGTAGTGAAGGCTCACTCTTGCAAATGTACGTGCTTTTGCATTTATTTCATGCAGGTTATGTGCCATAAAGGTATTGTACTTGGTTTGGTCACATCCAGTTGTAGATCATAGTATTCATTCCTCATCCCAATGGCAGTGTGATGATCTCTTCAAGATCTAGGGTTTATAGTGCTTCGTTTTCTCATTAATACCATAGTCAAGCTGACTCAGACTGAAAAAGCTGTAACTCAAACACTAGGAATCTGACAAATATTGAACGGATGACTTAGCATTGTGGGATTTTTTTTCTTCCTTAATCATCTACAGTTATAAATGAACACACAAAGGTATACCTGTAGTGCCAGTAAATGAGAGAAGTTGCAGTACAAATTATGAAGAGTAGTGTGTTGCCAAAAATTCATGCAGAGAAATGAATCTCTTCCTGATGGGCATCATTTTCTAAATGGGCTCTTGCATGCTGTTGTGGTTTGAATTATGAGTTTCATGCAGACAAAATCTGCAGTTCAAGTGCACGGGCTGGTGAACAGTAGCTGCTTGTCTAGAAAAATGAAAACAAGTGATAGCCTAGCAAATGAGTATGGTAAATTTAAATTAACAGAGGGGTTGTCTGCTTTAATCTCTGAGTGAAGGGCACATTGCTTTCCAAAATATCTCAGTGTAAGAAATAATTCCTGCAGAATTAAGTTTTTGACTTGTATGATCTGTGAATATAATTTTGATAAACCAAGGAATTAAATCTTGATTGCTGTTGACAGATCATCTGCAAGGAAACTCTCTAAAATGTCTCATTATTCACAAAACCTGTCAAATATTGTCTAGGTGACTAGTTCTTATGTAAACTGTCAAAACTTTTGTAATGGTTAGCCAAGACTTGATGCCATACTTCTGTGTAGGAGAAGGTTAATCAATCATTTGGGAGAAGGTGAATTTGAAATGCCTAAGTAAACAGTTTTCTGCACTATGGCCTCATGCCTCTCACAGTGGGCAATTATCTACATGTATATATGGGACTTCCAGGTCTACCAAGAGTATGGTTGCCTCAGCAGGCACAGCAGGGCAGTGGCACGGCCTCACATGTCCATGTGACCTGAAGCTGCTCCCTCATGCTACTAGCAGTGCTGATGGAGATCACAGCTCTTCCCTGAGCTCTGCAACATGGCACTTCCACTGCTTCCTTGTGTATGGCTTCCCTGGCCCTGGGTAATTTACACTTTGGCCTTTTATTTTATTTTCCTAGTTTATTTGCACTGGAAAGTTTATTGGACAGGCTTTTAAAAATGATTGATGAAGCATTTTCTGCACTGTTAGAAAAGATCATCTAACTTTATTTTCCATCACCAGAGCATCTTAAGTACTTCACAGTCTTTTTCCTCATCTTCATGATTTGCCTTGAACAGCAAGATGTACCATCATCCACACTTCACACCTAACGAATGGAGTTACCTAAACCAGACTCTGACAACAGGTAGATGTCTGAGCTTAAAACTATGACCTATAACCACCTAACCTCCATGGCATCTGTAGAGGCCAACGTGTTTGCTGGCCAAGTTTGTTCTGGGTGAACACTTTTGTTCTGTGGCTATATCTATATTAGCATATTAGCTCAGTCAGAGGTGTGCTTTGGAAGCTGATCTCCTGGCTGTCCCTCTCACTCTGTTTCATGCACTAGTCTAACAACCCCCAAGGCATGTTTCTTTCAGATGAATTAAATGAAGGATATATTCCCTAAATACATCAAATGCTTCTCATCTGGTAGTGGTCACTGAATGTGGGCTGTGGCTAGAGCCAATGTATAGAAAAAAGTATATATAATATGAATATCAGATCCTCCACACCACCTATCTCATTCTACAGATTAGTTCTTTTTGGATCTCACTATTTGTGTGGAGTTTGGAATCATGATGGTTACTGAGGTCTTACCTAGGCACTTCTGACCTGATGTGTATTCCTCATCCCAGGATACAGACTTTGATATATACACACACAATTCTCCCTGATAGCAGCAAGGACAGTACAAAAATGAAATGTGGAACAACAACATAATTTCAAAACTATGTGATCTTTTTAACCTAAACCAGGTTAAGTTGTGGCATCTGCAGAGAAGTTGTAGATGCAATGCCGCATCCCCAGAAGTGTTCAAGGCCAGATTGGATGGGACTTTCAGCAACCTGGTCTAGTGAAAGATGTCCCTGCTTATGGCAGAGGGGATGGAACTAAGTGATCTTTAAGGGTCTTTCCAACCCAAACCACTCTGAGACTCTATGATTCATAGAATTTGCAGGAAAATTATTGGCCATCAATCAACTGCATGAGGAGGTCTGAATTTGGCTTCTGAAACCCCAAGCTACAGCAAGCAAATGTTGTCTTTAGAAGATAAGTTGCCTTGATAATACTCATCTACTCTGCCTAATGGTGCAATTATGATTGATTTAATTTTATTAAGTCATTCAAGAGTCTATTTCCTTTTTTAATAGCTACAAAAAATACATAAAGTCTTAATGTGTTGGGATACAAAAAAAGCAAATCGAAGCGAAGAACAATTCCTGAGATTTATGAAGCTGTGGTACTACTTTAATTTTAGTAAAATATAGCCAATGACAAAAAAGAAATATAAAAGCATCTAATTATATAAAATGCAATTGTGCACATTATATAGACGTAAAATTGTATAAAAAAACTGATGGCAAAGCTAGTCATATAATCACACCTCCATTGAAAACGATGAGCAAAATGGAGTTGGCATTCCAGACAGTTGTTAAATGGAGAGGAATATTTATTTTCCACCAGCACAGTTAATTTCAAGTGGGTTTTTTCACATTTTGATTCTCTCATCCTATTTTTCTAATTTAACTATATCAGTCCATGCCTTTCTTTTTTTTTCCCCCATTCAGTCAAAAATAGTGTACAAGATACCTCAAATTGGGGACCAAATTCATCTCCCAGCCCAGTTAGCAACAAGTTGAATGCCTACATGTGAGCAATTGGCCTGACTCCACTCTATTCCATAGCAAACCATTCAATGCCAGTCAAAGGAGAGAGCAACTCATGGTAGTACAAAACAGCCACTATGTAAACCATCCTTTATATATCATTGCTTGTTTCCTAGATCTCTGCCATCACTAATAGAAACTAAGAGAACTCAAAATTAGCCAACTAAGTTAAGCAAGTTGAATCCTATTCCAGACATCTATTCTCTTGGTCCTTTACATTCATCAGCATTTATATGCTTATGTTGCTGTGATATCCCCTTTTGTAACAAGTTTTTCTTGTTCTTATCAGTGCAATTTATCAGTTCTGTGTTAGCAATACTTTTAAAATCTGGTCTTATATTTTATGAGACTTCATTTCACAGCTTACTATAAACACGACATGTGACATTTATATAAATGAGTGTATTAAAATTACTTTGGTAATCCTTTACTCCAATGATCATATTTAAGTCTGGGCATGTCTTCCAAAACACTTAAGTCTTAACTGCTTATATAGACATTCCATTTGCCGTATTGAGAAAAAGGTCAATGACTTCAGATTGCTAAGATGCATATCCATTTTTGTAAATATTTGCAGGCTGTGTTTCTGGCTTTCTTCCAGTATGGGTCCTGTTTGGGAAATATTTGTGTTCTGTAGCAACGTGCAAGAAACTATCCTTAGAAACTTGACTTTTAGTTCCCTTCCAGGTTGGTTGCTACTTATCAACCCCACCCTATTGTCAGTCTCAGGTTTTCAGTCTGGAGAACACTCCAGCTTCTTCACCTCTAGGGAAAATAAAAAAAGACTGACTGACAAATGCCAAATAACATTTAGTCCATCAATAAAAGCATGGGTTTCAAATTAAACCATCAGACTATTACATTGACTTCAGCTCACTAAGTTAGGCAATTTATCCTCAAGTTATTCAAGGTTTCTGGTCTTTATTGGAGGAAAATTTGGCATCTTAGTCTGCCTCCAGGAAATACATCTAAACTTCATCCTGTTCATCATAGTTCATACTGGGTATGTGCCTTATAGGCAAGAGCATGATTTTAACCATACTGATATTAAAAGTTGGAGATGTGCTATTTATTTTCTAGCAAGGAAGAAGTTGATGCATGTGTTATGTAAGGAGAGAAAGTAGAGAAACAAAATGGCCAGAAAGCTCAGAGTCCATTCCACTGGAGTAAACAAGAAAGTCATAAAAACAGCTACCTCATTTACAAGAGGAAATCACATTAGACAGTAGATAACAGAACAGTAGCTTGTAGCCCAGAGAGGGATTTGGGTTGTCCTAACTTATGAAAGAGTGCTGTTTTCATTTTATTGCCTGTTCATGCTAATTTCCAGAAGTGGAATTTACCAGGATCAAATGTGCGTGATAGGACACAATGCTAGATTGGGTGGATCTCTCATGCAGATTATGACACCTTTCTTCCTTAGATTGCTACTGTTGTGTTGCCTCTTGTTTTACCACACTGCACTTAATTCCTTAGCACCCTCTCTAGTTCTTTTTCTCTGAAACCCCTTCAGTCTGTCAACACTTTTCTGACAATTTTGTATTTGGCTAGAAAGTAGTCAAGGTGCAGTAGGTGAAAGGCTTCTTTCCTGTTTCATGAGTTTTCTGGGTACCCATTCACAAAATGACACTGGATTTTTATCCCATCATCTTGCATTAGAGACATGGGTGTATATCTTTCCTTGCTATTGCCTTCCATCTTTCAGCATCAGAACACTCCAGTCTCTTTTCTCACTCAGACAATATTTTTGATGAAAGTTATGGTTATACTACTCACTGTATTTCAGAATTATATTTTAAAGTATGGGTGAATAAGAAGATGTGAAGGAGGGAAAGTGATCTTATGCCATTTTGTTTATAACCACATAGGTGTGTGAGGTAACAATCACTTCATATTTAGTATAGCTTGCATAATGTTCAAAGGGCATAAAGCTGTTAATTTGAACATGCAAGTTTTATAAACATAGAAATCTTGAGAAAAACACAGAGAAAATCTTAAATTCCTGCCATGAATTTGTAGAGGGCAAAAAAATAATGTGTCACTTCTACTGGAGTTGTCTCAATTCTTCATAGATATGCAACATGCATGCTTCCATGGCAAACCTGGTTTGGGGGGTCATAGTTTTAGCATTTAGGGAAAAGGTAAAAAAACACCTTTCTAAGTTATGGGGTGAATTTCCTTCTGGAAGTGCCTGTGTCTGTCCTCACTGACTACAGAAATAGGATTTTGGGATGAGTCATTACCTAATTCAAGCACCTGAAGGCTGATCTATATATGACCTCTCTTCCCTGTGCTGCTCTTATGGTCACTGTAGAAAAGCAGGCCTCCTCCAAACTGCAGTTCATCTCATCTTTAGTGTCGGAAGCAGGTCAGATGAAGTAGTTTCTCCACATGTCTTTTTGTGTCAGCTTACAAGAAAGAGTTACTTATTCTGAAATAGACCTCTAAAGTTGAGAAGTCTCAAATCTGGTTGAAAGATTATGTTTGTTTGGGTGAGATAATCTCAGACTCTTCCTCAATGGTCACAACTTGAAGACATCAGTGTTCAAAGGAGTGAGAGACATCTGTGCCCACTCTTCTCCACAGGCATGGAGCCTTCCTGTCTCTTAAATAAGTGGGCTTCAAAATTCAAGCCCACAGCACTTCTGGGAAGGTGAATTAGTTATTTAAGCAGGACAGCAACACACTCTCCATAAGCACAAACTCACTGCTTCCAGCCAGTGTCTGACTGGCATTGTGGCAGACAGACAGTGTAGGCACACGAGCTCCTTCTAAAGCAGCTCAGGTACCTCCAATATGGAGCAAGACCATGGATGAAGATGACTTCTAAATCTGCTGTTGGAAGTGAGAAGTACGTGTGGGGTAATAGGTAAATACATGAATGCATTGCACTGAAGTTGTGAGGAAGATCTTCATATCTATTCAGACTTTCAGACTGCAGTCATTGTTATGTTACTCTTTTCAGGAGAGAGTAAGAAGTAATCCATGAGATGAGTATGTAAGATTATCCTACTATGAAACTGCACGCTTTATAGTGCTCAAACTCTATGATAAAGCACATCAAAGATCTCTAAATTATTTTGGAAAATTTTCCATATAGCTACAGAAGTTCTTTAAAGTACATTGAATTTCTATCATCTCTGTGGTCATCCTCCTGGAAAGACCAACTAAGATATCTTTTTCAAGAAGCTCTTTTCATTTTCAGTCTTTTGTGACTCAGTTCTATTATTATTCTGCTCTAACCAAAAATTTTTTTCCATGTCTTTTTTTTTTTTAATAGATCTATCTTTTTTTTATAGATCTATCTTTTTCTTTCTCTTAACTGCATGATGTCCTTCCCTTTCCACTCTTGCTCCATCTGATTAAAATTACACAGCCTGTTTCAGAGGCTGGATCCAGTAATTAGTCTTCAAATGTCAACTGAATCCTTCCCTGTTCTTCCATACAGTCTGACCCACCTGCAGAATGGGTAT
Organism: Dendrocincla tyrannina; assembly: GCA_035047865.1. NCBI lineage: Eukaryota > Metazoa > Chordata > Aves > Passeriformes > Dendrocolaptidae > Dendrocincla > Dendrocincla tyrannina. The sequence goes on from JAWWMP010000001.1 coordinate 86,236,376, forward strand.
CTCTGTTTCATTGAATTTCTTTCATGTTCTCCTTCCTGTAATGGTTCAGACTGACTTTTGTCTTTGAGCATGTTCTGAAGCTGTAAAAGCACAGTTGGGTTAAATATTATTTTGTTCTTCATGATGGGAACTTTGTAAGCTGATCTTTGCAGTGAAAACAGACATCTAGCTGCTGCTCTCCAAGTTTTGGCAAAGGCAGAGAATGGGATGCACCTGAAGTCACACTTGTAAATCCTCTAGGCCTCAGCAGTATAACAAAAATGGAGTGTTGCTACCTGGAGGTGAGGAGCTGTGCCACCTGTGGCCACTGTGACCACGAGCAGAGACAACTGGGCCAAAGAGGTGTGATGGGAAGAGAGATTGACAGCCCAGCAAGAAGAGGCTCAGGAACCTTGATAACACAAGGAGGAGACAAGAGCTGCCATACATTTAATCTATATCAGTATGAAAACTTGTTTATTATTCTGAGCAAACCAAATAAATGGCACAAATAACAGCAGTAATATCTGTTCAAATAATTTATCTTTCAAAGCTCTCAGGAGAGAAAAAAAAAAACACATTGTTTTACAATTATAAGTCTTGCAATAGGCTTTCAAACTTAGTCTTTCTAAAAGGGGGGTGGGGCAGAAACCAACCAGAAAGCACTGAACTGACATTCTGCATGTCTTGAATCATGTCAGAACATAATTCTACTCAGTGAAAGATGCAAACCATATAAATACTATCTATATAGAATATAATAAACTCAAGCACTAATTTTCCACAGTGGAAACAAAAGCACTCACATAATATTGTCTCAAGAACAAGTGTGAATATTTTTCAGGGGTTTGTTACTCTATGTAATACTAAAATAATTGACCTTTTAAAGCTGTTTTCTTTGGGTCTCCCTATCTGCCTGATGAATTTATTGTAGCATTATTCACTAGCAGAAAAAGAATACTGTAAGTAAGCTTTTTAATAAGTTTTTATAGCTGCAGTCATCTGTCTGCATTTTATTCTTGATAAGAGTAACTGTAGTTTTTGACAATTAAAGCTGTACTGGATGACTGTTTTCCCTTTACAAAGCTACTGATTTCAATGCATCACTGCCTCCCATCACTTGTCCAGTTTGTCTTTGTTCTGTCCTCGGGCTCTACTACATCTACCTGATGCCATGTTTTCCAGTGCAACTCTGAAAGAGTTTGTATCTTCCAGCAGCTGGAGCAAGGTTCATGAGTGTGGTAGGATCTGACTTAAGAAATTCCTTGGATTTCAAGCATCTCTTGAAGGAGGTGAGAAAATATTTGTCCCCTTGGAAGTGCCCATGTGAACTTACTCATTCAATAATAGCCTGGTTTTAAAAAGTTAATTCTGAAGGAACACTTCATACACCATTTATTATGAATGCAGACAAGGAGATGGCAACTACTGAGAGAAAACCATCTTTCGCTTCTGTAAATCAACTCTCTGATCATTCTGATATAAGCTGTGGGCAAAGCTTTTTTTATCTGTGCTCCAGAATATGCAGCTGTCCCTATATTCTTGCTTAGAATTTACCCTATGACTTTACCTCTGCATTACCTGAGTTACCTGTTTCTGCAGGGCAGGAGCAGGGCCTTCCAAGGACAATTCTGTCACTATTATTGTTGTCTATTCCCACCACTTACCAAGACCTGCAGATAAAAGACCACATTGATTTTAATATCTTTACACAATTCTTGCTAATTAAGAGAACAGATTTTTTATTTACATGTTTGGTTACTGCTATTGGATAATGCTTTTATATGTGTCTGCTTGCCTTCCTCATATGAGATAACAATTACTAACTGAATTCATTAACTATTTTCTTTGTCCTGAATTAAAAAAACCCCAAAAAATACTGCCAGGCCCCCATGACATTTCTGAAAATCAGAGTTATAAATGAACATTTCTGAAAATCAGAGTTATAAATGAACATTAGAAATACAAAGTATACAATTCAACCAAATATTTTTAGCCTTTTACACTTCTAAAGTCAATCTCAATGGTAATGCATTTCTACACTCTTCATATAGCAACTCTGTGATAAACCAAATAAACTTATCTTCCATAAACCTTATAGTTCCTGTTAATGTATCTTGATTTTTAGGGCATGGAGGAGGGTGGAGAGAATGTTACAGTGGCACAACTCCACCAGAAGCTCATTAATTAGGTACAAGTACTTTCTAATTTTCCAGTAGTCATCTGTTCCAGTTTTGAGTTCCTCAGACTGTGTCAGCAGTCATAATGTTCATAAGGGAGCCATATGGCATCACAAGAAAAAGGGAGGTAAACACGTGTCATCTGTGTACAAATAAGTTTAACTCCTTTGTAGATAGATAGTCCAAAACTTTAAACCAAAATATTGGTATCTCATTTATTATCCCCTTTTCCTGTTTTGTTAATTCTAAACAGAGGTTATTGTTCCTTTACTCAGGGAAGAGTATCTTACTTTCAAGCGGAGAAGGAATTTTAAGATTAATTTTAAACTTAAAAAATTAATACTGGAATATTAACATTTCTCTAGAAAACAATGTAACTGCCAATGGACACTTTGAACTTACCTGTGGCATATTTATTTGACCTCTTTGCAACACTGTCTTATTGTATGTGAGAATTCAGCTCTGTTACTTATAAAATAAGAGAACAGCGTATTGTGTATACCTCCATAATGATTAATGACGTATTTCCTCCATCATGATTAATGACAGAGGAAAGGGACTCTACTTAGTCAAGCGTGATTATTAAATTTGAATATGCTTAACATCAGAAATAGATACATGAGTCACCCATCTTCTTCCTCTCTTACACCCAAACTCAAGGGGAAAAAACTGATCCAGCTGATGAAATTCCAAGTGCAGCTTTTCTTTTGAAGGGAGGTGAAGGAGCTCTTCTGGCACTGATTATATCTCAGGGCTGCTGCTTGAGCCTTTGTTCACGGGAATGGAAAGAACATCAAGCACACTTGGTTTCAGGCTGGTCCTGCTACTTAAATGAGGTTTTGCTGCAGTTCCTTTGGCTGAATAAAATGAAACAGAGCTTTTTTTCCCAGGTAAGTACTGTGCTGTTCTGCCAAGAGGCCCCATCATAACAGAATATTACTGGTATATCTCTAGGATACATTTTATGGATGAAATATTAGTTTGAAAGCCAACCTGCTTTAACAACTGTGTATAAAATTGACCTTCTATTTACTTGATTTGTAACTTCCAGGAGCGTTTTCCAATGCATTTTGAAATGGTGCATTGCAACTATGTACAGTTGCGTATAGTAATGACTCATGACCGAACATGTTCCAACGCTTCTCATAATTTTGTCTTATTTCTTATGAAATGCAGTCATTTTTGTCCCCCCTTTCTTGATAAAGACTCTGCTGTTTTTACAGAAGTGTATGGGGAAGAGGAAGGAAAAAAAGCTAAGATTCTGCAAACGCTGGAAAGCTGTTGCTCACCCAGTCTACCACTCCTCTTACTTACACTGACGCAACTAAAGTAGGAAATACAGATTTGCAAAGAAGCTAAGAGTCAAATCTATAATATAATATTGAGATACATTTTGTAGTGCAAGCACACTGGTTGCTTCTCTAGGATCCTGCAAAGATGTTAGCATACGTTTGTGCTAACAGCAGGACTAGTCTAGCTGGGCACTAACTAAATGTAATAAAAATTTGCACTGTTGCCTTTGTTTGGTAGCATGTCTGCTTTTTAGAAACCTTAACGTTACAGTAGGTATGAAAACAAATTCCTAAAGAAGATGGCACATTTTCTGAAGGTTCTTATTCTTTACCACAGAATAACTATCAATCCCAAATGCACAAAGAAGCTGGAGGCATGAGGAGGAAGAGGAGTGATAGAGCAGTGGAAAGAAAAAGAAAAGCAGCTTCCAGGGTCTGAAGAATTTGTTTCATGTGTTTTCCTTCACTGTAGTTATGCAGTCACAGGAACCATTGTCAGATAGACACTGTAGGTTTACAAGTTCAGATTTCCACAAACATTTTGTGTAAGTTGCAGCAGAATACTTCCAGAAAAAAATGGAGCTAGGGAAAAAAAAAAACAAACCAACCAACCAACCAACCAAATTCAGACTGAAGACCTTGGTGGAGTTGAATGGTAAAGTACAGGTGCAGGGCCTGTAGAAATCCCATGGAAATTTTTTTTGACAGTCATAGAGCCCAACTTGTAGAGCATGAGGTGGGGTGGGTGCTACATGTTAATTAGAGGCTCTTGCAAAAATCATCTCTTCCAGTCACAGGCACAGCATAGTACAGAAATTTTGAGAAGGATATAGACTTATTACATTCAAATATTTGGAGTATATTAAGAGCAAAAGAAACAATACTGCAACAAGTATCCAAAAAGAACCTGGGTCACTTTTTGTTCACTAATGTTCTCATCTAGAACAAAATGGGCATATAATATTGTATGGAGAATCTGTGCATTGCCTTTAGAGTAACTTTCAGCTTTTCTTCTGGATCAAGATTGATTGTCTGTTTACAAGTGAGTTATAAGACAAGTAAATATACCGCAGATCACATCTGGATTAAGATTTTTGAGGTGGCTACTTAGAGCTGATAAATTATTTTTTGGACTGGAGAGCAATCCATGATGCCGTCTAGAAGCATAATTCATAAAGTATTAATATGCAAGTCTTAAAAATGATCTAAGAAGAGATTTAAAGGCTGAAGCCACTCTTCCGCTACAGCACGAGAGAGCTTCCAGAGGAGCTTTTGTAAACACAATGAATGGTAAAGGAGTCAATACTGATTGACGGAACTCAACATATTCAGTTTCAAAAGGATGTAGTATCCTGAAAAAATTGGTTGGCTTAAAAAATAAGTGGTGGAAGCTTTTCTAGACATACAGCAAATAAAATAATTTAATTGCATAACAGGTTGTGTGTATATAGAGTGTTATGCTTCAGATTTTTCCCAGTATCATGCCTGTGTTTTAAAAGGCACATAATGTTCTAGCTTTCACTGGTTTTATTTAGTTTCTGTGCAGATCTAACATAGCTGGATTTATTTCTTGAACAGAGTGTTCATTTTTTAGAGGTTATATAAAGTGTTACATGGAAGCATTTTAAAACAAATAGCATTAATTAAAATGCAGATTTCATCTATAGTTTAACATTTGGTCATATTAATATGCAGGGGCTGCAAAAACTTCTATTAAAAACATTAAGAGAGAAAAATTATTATTTTAACATGTCACTGTTCCCTTATCAGCCTCACTGAAATCAAAGTGGATCTTTCAGTGAGTAATTTCTCCATATTAGGAGATATGAGTTCACAATCCATCTTAGGTCAAATCTCATTTTTAAATAATACAGTGTCAGGAATCACTGGATTGGTTGATGGTTGAAGAAGTGAATGACTTTTACAATCCTGATAGTATGCTAAGAAAAATTTAAATAGAAGAATTAGGTAAACAGCTTAGAAATCAGTAGTGTGAAAACAAGTTGTGAGCTCTTACTCAATTTTTGTTAACTGATCCAAGAGTGAGGCTAAGGAAAAGGAACTGGTGCTATTCAATCTATTGATTACAACTCATTTGGACTTCATATATACTAGAAAATAAATATACTAAGGACCACCCTCAGGCATTGAGGTGGAATGGCACAGAAGAGCCCAAGTGCCCACTATTAATGCTCTCACTCCCCAAAATACAGGGGCTGAATGTAAACTGCCCTTCAGGAATAATTTTTTGTCCATGCTGTGACCTGAGCTGTGCTCAGGAACTTGGCCCAGACGATGTCAGTACCATAAGAGTTATTTGAGTGCCTGGCAATACTTTCTGGCAGTGACTAATTTGGTGATGATTTAGAACTAGCTTTGTAGGCCAGAGACAGTAAAGAAGGAAGTATACTGTTTGGAAGGCTCTTCTTTCTATTCTCATCTCTGTCCCTCCATCACCAATGGTCAGGACCTTCAGTTTCAGTCCCTCACCAAATTAGGCACCAGGAAGCCTAATCCTCACACTAGAGAGTTTATTTTTCTCAAGTTGCAGTGGCTTGAAGCCTGCCTAGAAATGGACACCTAAATGTCTTGAAAGAACAGAATCAAGTTCATTAATGTGACTAGTCACACAACAAAACTAATGAAGCAGGATGATTGTGATGAGAATAACTCCCAAGCAATGCAGAAATCAAAATAAGCCTTTCAAGGCCAGACAAGATCATAAGAACATTCAGCTGGTTATCTTGAAATGGGTGTGCCTGTGGTGCGCTTTGCTGAAGGCTTTGAACAAGTACCATGTACAACTCTCACACAAAAAATGTGTTACTTGATAACTTTGCAACCTGTGAGCACTGTAGGGAGGTTTTTCAGGTCTCCTATATTGTGCTTACACATATTTTTGGAAACAAGAGGCAAAAAAATAAGGTTTCAACTGTGAGTTTTATAATGAAGAGCCTCTTCTGGTTTCACTCAGCTGTATAATGAGATGATCCTGTGTTTAATCACAGCAGAAGAAAGAATTAAATGTACCTATGTACTGTTATGTAAAAGGCTTTATGGCTGATCAGCTATGTGAAAACAGGAAAATATGCTTTCATCTGCTGGAATAAGCCATTGCTCATATATGTTTGAGATGATTTCTCAGTATTTTTACAATGATGAATGTTTAATTATTAGGCAGATGTGTTCCACTTTTGTACAAAATCATCCTTAAGGGCTACACAATATTTGTACCTCAGTTTTTCCCAAGGTTTTCTTCAAGTTTTTCAAATAATTCTGTGAAGACTGTCAGATTATTTGCATAGTAAACAGCCTTATGCGTGAATTCAAGCTTATTTTCTACGTATATATTATAGATTTTATTATTTTCTCAATTATATAGGAATCAACTCATGAAGTTCAGTGAAATTACACTCATGAATCTAAGGAGATATTCCTACAATGAAATGCTCCCAAAAACAGCCTCAGCTCAGGGACTCTCAGCGGGTTACAGAAAAAACAAATACTTAAACATAAAAGCATTTTTGAGTAAAAAAAAAACCACCCTATTTTTTCATAAAATTTAATTCTTTTTTCAAAAAAAACCTCATGTTTTTTTTGAAACCTCATGAAAAGCCTTTCAAAGAGAAAAAAGGTAAGTCCTGAATCAGCAGGCAATGCTATTAAGGTAATGTGGTTAACTGCAGGCATTAGTGAGACACAATGTGAGAGCTATGGCAGACACTGTATAAATCACTTTTTTAACAGTATGAAACTAGTTATAAACTGACAAACATGACACTTAATGTGCTTTTTCATACCTAAGTTATTTGCAAATTGATTACATAAAGGAGTGAAAATAATGATAATGAATGAAATTCATATTCACCTAAAACTTCACGTTTTTGACAGAAAGTCAAGAAAAACATTTCATTTTCTGTACCTTTAAAAATTGAGTTCTTGACAAAGTAAGTTTGACAGCTATGAAAGAAGTCATTATCCTCATTATTATTGGTTTGCTGGATGACACCATGATATTCTATGACAGTTTACAGAGGTTTTGTAGCTGTGACAGACTCTGCCCTGAATTATTTTCTATCTAAACAGAGTCTAAAGAAAATATACCAAAGAAAGGCAAAGGAATGGAGTAGAAATCAAATTTATAATATCTGTGGCCAGTATACCTAGAAAGGTTTGAAAGAAGAAGGTGGCATAAAGTTGGACTTAATGTTACCAGAGTAAAAGGGGGGACCTCATCTTGATACGCAGTAAAATAAAGGATTGAGGAAAGAGGACCCAAAACCCCTTAAGATTTCAAGAACAGGAAGACACAAGGACACAGGGTGGGAGCATCCAGTTGCAGCTGACTTGAAGCTCATAGGGGAGATCCTGTAAATAACTGCTGCCTACAACACTTGTGCTAACATGGAAACCAGCACTACTCTGAATGGAGCCTGGACCTGATGAGCTTAGCAAATCCCTGCCAGCCTAAATTATTCTGTGACTCTGGTAGCCAGCCTGGTCTGTCACAGGGCAAAGTCTTGGGCAGGTGATGTGATGTTGAGGTACAGTCCTTCATTTGACAGACGCTATGTAATTGACCCTCTTGCCATGATGTACGTTTGACATTTCTGAAAAGTTTTTGAACACCTGATAATAACTAAACATAGCTGATCTGATTCAACAACAAGCTGACCTCAAAGTGTTGGCAGTTTGATGTGATTTTTACACTTCCCTGAAAATACAATTGGATACTGTCACGAGTGGAGGAAAGAATATTTGTCCATTAATTGTCACATGGCTGAAAGGAGAGAGAAGGAGATGAGGGAGAAAAGAAGAGAACAATCCCACCTTAATCAGTTTTGTGAAAGCAGAGTAACTTAGAAGGCTATATAAATGATTCTTGATTATTAATTAACTCAGCCTCCCAAATAATATGCAAAAGCCTCATGCATAACTGAAGAGTATAAATCTGGCATAGATATCTCTTTTCACCATCTCTGCACTGCAGTGTATCTGTAGGCCTGTGAGGTTTTTAATAGCTATGTCTTATAACAAAGCAAATTAATCTCCATTTGCAGCTAAACAGAGCAGAATTTTAGCAAAAAATTTGCTCATTAGTTCTGCACTGCAGTCTACCTCTGCCTGATGCTACCCTCCCTATGAATTTTCATTGTCATGGTATTTATTTGGTCATAATTATCTCATCTCTACCTACAACAACCTGTCAGAGAGACTGCTAGTTTTTCTTTACTGGTTTGTAATTCTATTACCCAGCACATCAGCAGCTTGTTTCTGATTATTGCAAACAGTACACTCGTCTGGCAGCAGCTGTTAATATATGCCCCTGCTTTATTAAGCAACAAGTGCTTGTAGCTTGCCATAATAATGTGAGGCTAATAATGGTGTCCCAAACAGCTCCCTGGGAAATTATACTCTTCCTACTCCCTTTCTTGATTTGTGTAACATCAGCCAGGTAGTTAACCAGTTATTTACTGTATCCATCATCTTGAAAAGCCACAGGAACAGAGTAGGCCCAGCAGATATGGCAAGAAAAGACTGCGTTAAAGGCTCTCTAGTAGGGTTTACTGCCCAGAGCCAGTGCAGAGAACAAAGTATGTGGGGGAAGCCATGGCTCATGCTAGGTGGAGGGATATTGACATCATGCTGCAGTGCAAGACACCTTTTAGACTAGTTTATCACAGCAGCTATTTAGCAGGGAGGATTTTTTGACAGGGACAGTGTTAGGCAAAGCAATTTGTCATTTTCCTTTACCACTGCAAAAGGCTAAGAGGGAAAGTTTTACAGAAATTTATCAAATATTGGCAAAATGCCAGCTCCTTTTTAAGACTTGGAGTTTTTTTCCTCTTTCTTGATTAATGCCATTCTTTGGACTTTTGGAGGATCTCACTCCCCAGATAGAAAAAAACTTAAATTTTCTTTGATATACTAGTGACTGTAAAAGCAATAGTGCTAGTTGTTGCAGACAGGATTTTATCTCTTCATATTCATTCACAGTTGCTGTTCTCACCTTTGAAGAGTATTTTTACCAGAAGTTTCAAATTCCTGACTTTTTAAAAATATCTGTTCACATTCCAGATATCTGCAGATGAGGGATTTCAAGCTAAGCTACTGAGATTGTTTCTAAACATCTTTCTTCCTGGGATGCTGAAACCTTAAAAGTTACATTCTGCAAAACTATTTTTTAAAGTTATGCTTTGATAGCTTTTAAGTCAGTGGAACTGATATAAGTGGCGGTTTTAAAATACTTGGTGCTGGGAATTTCATAGCTGTCTTCTGGCTGAGTGTCCCTTTTTGTCTTTCTTACCCTGTCTGCCCCTCAGTCCAGGAGGAGCTTGTCCAGATTTACACAGAGGTCAAAATATGTTTTTACTAAGATTTACTTTCGATTTCACACATATTTTTACACATTTTTAACTTCTAGGTGTTCACATGTCAAGATTTTAAAGAAGAAAATTGTTTCTCAAAATCCTACTCTATATCTTTCATGAAGGAGTTAAGGTATGAATAAATGCATAACATTGTCCTCAGTGCATATTTCTGAGGTTGCCTTGAGCACCTCTCACATCACAGGAAGAAGTATTGTTGTGACTCTCCCTTTCAGACTGCAGCAGAAAACCCTCAGAGGCATGAGGGATACCCACAAAAGCTAAACGAAAGTTCATCAGAACTTGAAAATGGGAAAATGAATGAATAGTAGCTCTTTGTTCTTGTCTTCTTGTTATGAGTGACATCCCTGGGAAGGAAATTATCAGTTCTGGCAAGAAATTAGTAGCCAGGTCAAGAGACTTTTTCCTATATATAGTTAAATTACAATTTCAAATTGAGTTGCTCTCTTTTATAGAGCGTTAAAAGTTTGTGATACATAGAGAAACTCAAGAAAATTATGATAGAGGCTCTCACCCTCTGTCTCCCTGGGGAGAAGATTTGTCTTTGATGTCCACTTTTATAGTGTCAGTCCCCAGATGTTATTGAGGGAAAGATGAAAGTGTTGTAGCTGCCTAAAAATAATTAATAACCAAAGGCTGATCAATGAGTTTATCAAAGTGATAAGATTGAAGCAATACATGAAGACATATGCAATGCTTAGGAGAATTCCTGCTTCCTATCTCAAAATCCTATCTTAGCTTACTCCATTCAGAAAGTTTTGTCTCAAATATATGTAATTTTGGATATGTCGAAATCAACTCTTTGTGTTTTGAACAGTGGCAGCATAGAGACAGTAAGTCTGAAAGGGGATTCTGTAAAAGTGTGGAGGATCATAGCCAGAGGCAGTGGGATGAAATTAGGGTGAGGAAAACTAAACTGCACACTACAGAAATTCTATTAGACTGAGACATGGATGCCTATGTGAAATGGTGGAAGGTCTGTGTTCTGGGATACTTGGTGCTGCAGTGAGCTAAACCTGAATCCTCTAGGAAATGTCTTTTATTACAGGGAATGCAGGATTAGCAATGCTTGGGACTAGATGACTGAATAAGCTTTTGCAATATCTAATTGCAATACTTATATGAAATAAGAAATTAAGAAAGGAAAAGAAAGAAGAAAGTGCATGATTGAAAAGTGGAATCTCTCATCTAACATTTCCAGACTTGGTGTAGAGATGTGCCAGTAGGATATTTACTTTTTTCCTAGCTAGATTAGAAAGTGTTTACTTATTTCAAGCTAGCAAAGGACAGATCCCTCCAAAGTAGTTCTCTTTCTCAACATCTTACAAAGAAATTCAGAAATGTAATGTCTTGCTACTCCACTTCGTTTTGTTGTGTTACACAATATCCAGAACTGCAACATACCTGGAGGTACTTCTAGCACTTGCTAATAAGAGTTCTTAAAATAGGATCTAGAGCCACCACTTTTATCACATTCCTTCAAATGTCACACTAAATATTCACCAAATAATTAATTCAGCAGTTGGCATCATGTCACAATCAGTTATGAATGTGCAACAAAATGCTGGCAAAGTGGTAATTTGGGTTTAAAAATCTCACCATAAACCTTTTTGAACGGAGAAGTCTTTACGTAATAAATAGTACCAAGAATAAAAATAAGTAAGGGAAAGGTATGTAGTTGTGAATGTTTCTATTCCACCCCCATGAAAGGGGCAGATGGCAACATATTCTCAATGTTCTTAAATTGCAGGAAAGGTTTTTTTGCATATTTTTTTGTTGTAGTCATCTATAGGATCTACTGACCAGCCTATCTTAAAGAGGCATTTGTTAACAGCGCTGGCAAAGTTTTCCTGGTGGTGTTTGATAAAAGGAGAAAATCTACAACCAGGACCCCAAAATATTGCTCCTCAGATTATGCTGGGTCTTATTTCAAGGCCTAAGGCCAAATCGCCTGTTCACACGCCTTATGAAAGGGTCAGGCTTTGAAATGGGTGTGCATCACTTGAGATCTGGGTACTGCAGCTTCTAGAGACTGGGAGGTAAGGGAGATAAAAGGCTCATAAAAGACTTGTCAGACAGACAACTGGTTCAAACAGAAGAACTACCATCTCTGCAGTCTAAATCCATAGTTCCTGAACCCATTTGTAAGGGCAGCTTTATATAAAAGCCTCATGTGTTTTTGAAATTTTTTTCATCAACTTTTTGTAAAGTTTTTGTTCTCAGGCTCCTTGGCTCAGATTCCTCACCCCATTTATCTTTGGGCATCTAATTTGTCTCCTCTGTGAGGAGCCCAGGCTCCCAGTATTACCAATTAAAACAAATGAACTCCTTCAGAAGCTATTCAGCACTTGGGAGCAGATTGACTCCCTGATGAGTCTGCATGAATGCCCATTTTACTCTGGCCATGCCAAAATCCAAGGGAAATTAACTCAGAGGTGAAATTAATTCTTCTCTCTCCTTCTGCTCTTGGTCTGTGTTTGCTGTGTCAGATTTGAAGTACCCTTAGAATAGTAGAATCATTAAGATTGGAAAAACCTTTCAGATCATCGAGTCCAACTGTTAGCCCAGCACTGCCAAGTCCACATCCAAATGTCCCCAATTGCCATATCTACATGTCTTTTAAATACCTTTGGGGATGGTGACATCACCATTTCCCTGGACATACCATTCCAGTGTTTGACAGTTTTGTTTCAGAAAAGAAATTTTTTCTGATATCCAGCCTAAGCCTCCCTTGGTGCAACTTGATGCCATTTCCTCTTCTGTTGTTTGTTTCTTGGGAGAAGAGACTCTCATTCACCTTGCTAATGTGTCCTCAACTAAGAACAGAAAGACTGAAGAAAATTTACAGGATGCTTCATTTCCCCTGGAAATATTCTCATGTCATCGTGGAGTGTCTGAGATGTGAAGTCCAAAGTAAAACAGATAAAGTCCTGCAGAGATCTGAGCCACCATTCCTGTGCTGCAATACACATACTTGGTTCATTCTAAGTAAATATTTTATGTGTCTCAGGTAACATGTTGGAACGTGATGATATGTAAGTAGCATTCAGAGAAAGACACAGCAGCTGCCTTGGCTGGAAAGGAACCACACTGGTGATAAAGGTCACAAACAGGTCCTCAAAAATCTACAGAACTTCTTTAACCATCTGTAAAGGAGTACAATCTGGTGCTGGAAAACTAACGAATATTCCTCTGGAGATGAGTGCAATCACGAGTCCCCTGCCCTCACTTTTTTTCATAATTTTGCATCTTCATTCATGGCATCCAAAACAGTGGCCTGAAGTTGTGTCAGGGAAGTTTTAGTCTTGTTATTAGAAAGAGGTTCTTCACCCAGAGGGTGGTTGGGTGCTGGAATAGTCTTCTCAAGGAAGTGGTCAGAGCACCAAGCCTGACAGAGTTCGAGAAGCATTTGGACAGTGCTCTAGGACACATGGTGTTACTCTTGGGGATGGTCCTGTGCAGGGCTAAGGTTTGGACTTGATGATCCTCGTGGGTCCCTTCCAACTCTGCATATTCTGTGATCTTCTCCTGGGCTACCTGCAAGACAGGTTGTCTTAATCCTTTCCCAACTGACTTACCTACAAGAAACCATTAAAACAGTTTGGGCTGCTGATGATCACAGCCAGTGTTGATGTTTTTATCACAAAATCTTGGTCCATTTGATGGCAACTTTTCTCCTGACCCTCTAGGGGATGGTAGATGGGATTCGCAGGTGTCCTGCTTGTCCATAACCTTCAGATATCCTGCAGTGAGGACTGTTTATGCTGCACAATAAGTGTTATGGTAATGCCTTTAGATGTAGTCTACTGAGGTGCCCTGAGCCTCCCTCCATTTCTTCCAGGAGGTCTGGGTTTCAGTTGCCACTAAGCAGAGTCCAGGGGAACCAGGAAGCAGTGGGATATTGAAGCAGCAGTTATTTCTGAAGAATAACACATCTTAGGCTAATAATTATGTTTGGAAGGAACCTGTGGCTCCAAATAGCAATAATCAAATGAATGGTCTGTGGTAGTGAATGGTTTTATCACAGGCAGGAAATGCAAGAGGGCAGTAAGGCAGGAGGGTGCCTCAGCTCTTTTAAAGTAAAATAGCCCACACAGGGGGCTTGCACAGTTGGCCTAAGTCAGTTTTAAGATAACATGACCTTGTGGCACAAACTGAAGACACCTCTCAGCACTAATACCCATTCTACTCATGATCTCATGAAGACAGACAGCAACACTGCTGAGCCCGTACCCTTCCTGTGGCTTTTCTCTTTCTTTCTAGAACCATGTCTAGAGAAGGAAGTAATATATATGAACCATAATTCTCTGTTTATTTTCTCAACAGTATAAATATGACAGAAAGTCTATGGAGAAACAATGAAGCAAAACAGAGTGGTAAATAAATTAAACCTGCATTTTTCTTATTCTTTCTCCTTCTCACTATGGAAATAGGCATTAGTTGTTTTAAAAAGTCAGAAAAATGGGGTGGCACTTTATCTTTTTTTAATCAACTCTGCAAGCTAGCTATGAAATAGATGTAGGATATTTAGCTAGATATAGACCAGGTGTGAATGCTTATTCTAAAATGACTCTCTCCCTCCTCTTTTGGTGCACAGCAGTCAGAAACAAATGATACATTTAACCAAATATGAATTTCCAATTAAAGGAAGTAGGAAAGGGGTCAGTTAACAAATACATCAAAGTGCAACATGCAAATTTGTTTTCTCTCCCTGACAAGAGTGCTAGACAATAATTTATGATTATGGTAAATGTTTTGTATAAAAATCTCTCTTCATCCATTATGGAAAAATAAAAGATGCTACTGAGGTGTTTTTTTACTTCAAAATTCATCCTATTTCAGACAAATTTCCCTGACATGCTGTTTACTATGTGGCAATGCTTAAATCCAACCCACAGACCACAACCTGTCATGCTGGGTGCTGTCAGAAAAAGTTAAGATGGTTCCTGACCCATTGCTCTGTTTTGCAATTCGAACAGGCAGACTGTGTCCTTCACTGTTTAGATAGGAGAGAATAGAAAGTCTGTGGGGAAAAATGCCTGTTTTGATCAGCACAATAGACCAATGTCTTGATTCATACTTATTCCGTGGCACTGAGGAAACTCTACAGGACATGAAAGTCAGAAAACTTATGGACAAGAGAAGCAGAAGCACTTCCTTGCTATTCGATTTCCAGAAAAAAGCAATAAAGCATTTTCCAGAAGCACCAAGAGTGATATTCTCTTCCCATTGGGCTGAATCTGCGGAATGGATTCTTGGAAGGCAGAAATTCAATTCTGTGGAAGGCACTTATGTTTTCAAACACAGAAGTCTCCATTTCACCCTGCAACAGGAATCTCCTTCAGGCCACAAAGGAGCAGAGTGCATCAATGCATTCATTAGCCTCACTGCACTGGCAAGCATAGATTTGCTCCATAAAAATGGACTGCCAAATCCAAGGCTTAGGCATTTTCATCATCTCGCTTTGTAACTTCAAATTTTTTTGTCTTTCCTTTCATACTTTGTTTATAGACAGAAGGATCTTTCCATTTAAGGCAAGCTTTTCAGGGCCACAAGCATGTTGGATATCAAGACACAGAACTTCTCTCCGTCTTTGGCATGTCCAGGACCTCCCTGTTTTTAGGGCAATATTATCCTGACAGGTTGCAATCAGTACAATTAGTGAGCTAAGACAGATAGAAGAGCGATGCATTTTGGTAGTGACTGGCAGGTTTTAAACTCTGAATATGAGCTCCAGCATGGTTAATGACAACATTGCCAGTGATTTGAGATGGACTATCATTTCAAATTCAATGTCTATATCTACCACCTGAAAAAGGGAATGTTAATTCTTCCTTAGGAACACAGGAAGCTTTGGAGAAGTACATTACTTTTCCTTCCACTTCCACTTAGCTGTCCTACAGCAAACCTTTGCACAGTACCACCTGTGGCATTATAACCCAAATAAGGATCACTCAGCACCTTTTATAGTTGTCTATAGTATACAAACCTGTAGTGCTTCCACTATAACTTCAAGGTTCCTACAGAGAATTAGAAGCTACAAATTATAGCAGTTTACCTAAACTACTGTTTCAAAGCTCTGTGACTTGTAGACCATAGGTACTTCATGGGAGTGTGCACACTTGAAGAGATTCTGTAGGTTATGCAGTAAAAATAGATAGCTAAATTATATTGTGGTCATTTGGAAGCAGTCTAAACACAAAACACCTGATTCTCCTTGTTTCCAGGTGGTTTGTAGGTGTCTACAGTGTCTACAGAAAAATGGATATAACTCTATCTTGGAATTTTTTAAAAAATAAGTTATTTTCCACCAGCAAATGTTGATTCATGTAAAGATTCTTTCTACAGAAATGTGACATATTGGACAAAAATGTGTTATAGAGCACTTCTAGGTCCAGCATGAATAATGCAGAAAGTGCAGGATTTTATTTCATAACCTAATACTGCAGAAAAAGTTAAATATAATTATTTAATATATAAACTGATTCTACTGAAAGCCCTAATGACATGACTATTGATAATTGTGTCTACCCATCAAAAATCTACCCACATTAGACTTTTGGCATATTATGTAAACAAGATACATTTTTTTATTTTTTTCTCCAATCTAGTGTTAGCTAGCTTGGAACAAGGAGCTGGTTTTGATGCCTTTGGACAAGACAGGAGAGAAAAGTCTCCACAAAGGATACTTTTAGGCGCTCAGTCGGGAAGTGTCAGAAAGGTGCCCAACTTGCTTGTAATTAAAAAAAGTCTAAAGAAAACAAAACCTATTACTTCCAAATAAAATAAAAGTAATAATAACAATCGTAATTCATCCAACACATATAATTTGTCACAGTGTAAGTTA